>CM064582.1:16394957-16419947 GCA_032716605.1 Paralithodes platypus
TACTAGCCCCTTGCATGCCATCTATTCTCTTACAACACATTCACAACCCTGCACCCAATGGTCGTCGGTGCGAGGCTAGCCGCCCCGCCAGTAACTAACTTCTATTGTCATACTTCCAGATAAATGTGGCAGAGTTAGCAACCCAGTCTCCACCATATCCAGCAAACCCTACAATTAACAACCAGCCGAGTAAAACCAGCTAGCTAAGGCACCTTCGGTTTTGGTATTAACACCTTACGAGCCTATTCGGTTTATTTATGTACCGCACAGCGGGGTGTTTTTAGCCAAAATAGGGCTGTTTACGTGATCATTTTCATGCCTAAATAAGGCCCAGAACGTAAAACAAGTACCTATCCCTGAAAGGGCATAAACAAGCTTTCGAATGACACCATAACGATCCTTGTATGATGGATAGTTTTTTCTTGCAATAACCGTGCAACGCGAGTGCAAAAAGCAGGTAATTCGGTACTTTCAGTACATAATTGAGTATGTAGCGAGTGAGAGAGGGAGGAGGGAGCTGAGATTTGTGTCAGTAGGTTCGCCGCGGTGGTCTGGAGCAGTCATACGCTCGCTAGCCTCCTGCCACCACTTGTCTCTCTCTCAGCCACATTACGTGCTGAAATTGCCACTCGAGTTATGTCGAGCGCCGCGACATAGTCCAGCTTTATTTAACTCGACTTATGTTGCTCGCCGCTAAATAAGGGTTAAAGACACTCACATCTGTCTCATACACAGAGGGTTATTACAAACACTGGTGATATGGCAAGCCCCTAGCCACAGCCGCCGGACGACTATATCAGAGAGAGGGCGCCCAGCTCCCCCTTTTTGCCCACCCGAGGAGGGAGACCCCCACCCCCGCGGAGGTATACCTGCCCCCTGTTTTGACTTTCGAGTCATTGCCAGGTAGCACAGGAATTCTTCCTATCAATGAACTAACCATGAATGACTAACACCTTTACTAACCTCTATTACCTCACAATAAAACCATTTACCTTTCTTGCATGCTCTGATCACTAAATTAGCACCTCAGCTATACCATAGAATGAAGATTGAACAATCTAGAGAGACGCTCCTATCACAGCTGTCCCCATCCTCCTCGCAAAGTAGATCCAGTCTCTCTCCCCTAAATACGTTCAGTATAGCCAAAATAGTACCTCTTACTAAGGCTCAGTTATATGAAAATATAAAGGCTTCCTATCGCCCTGTGCCACAACAGTAAATACCATCTTACCTAGTCCCCATATCTATTGAGAGCTCAATTAAGTCCATAAGACTCGAGATCCCTACTGTCTACAGGGTCCAGAACCGAGCCTATAAATCTAACTCCCGCCCCCAGTCAAATCAGTTGAAAGCTAGACACCAACCAGGGGTCACTACCCTGCAGTTAATTTCTAGCTCTGCCCTTGTGTTGTTCCGGAGTGAGATCCCAGAACCGGCAGACTCCGTGGCAGATTTAGATAGAAGGACCTGCCCACGTATTGAAGAACTTCACACATATGGCCCCCCTGGACGGCCGCGGAACCAGTCGTTAGCCCCCAACATCATGGACGCAAGATAACCAGGACCAGACCCATCAGATACTACCCAAGATTCCCTTGAGCAGTACTACATATTACTGTGCTGTTTTAGATTCACTAATTAATATTTCTACGAAGTGGCTAAGACCTGGCCCAGTGTAATTCATACTTAACCATTTCATTTGGGACGTACTAAGCGATCAGTGCTCTTTAATTAACAGGCGACCTTGACTCTCGTAATTACTTTATTCAGATATTAAAACTCTAGTGATATCTAACGTTCGCCCACTGATTTGCGTTCTATGTATTCTGAGACAAGGATATAAAACTTAGATCAGTACCCCCTGAGGTAACTAGAATTCCCGTGCTCTAAAATACGTGTGTCTAATCTAGTCTGTGAACTACTACTTGTGCACCAGAGCTACCAGTAATAAATCTAACAGTGAATATGAATCTATAAGTAACATTGATGGTCTTCGGTATATAAACCTGTGAAATCAAAGCCAGTGATCAGAAGATTAATACCTGAACGTTGGAAGTGGGAGACTAGGCTCCATCCAGATCCACTTATGCTAGTGCTGTTCAATTCTATTATATTGTCTTACACAAGTATTCTGCAGTGGTATATCAATAAACGTGATCATGTAACTTGCTACCATGTTTTTCTTTGTGTTCTCTATTCCTCATATCTTGTATTGTGCATGCAGCCTTATATACCCAGTCAATTTAGAACTCACATTACCCAAGTTAAACCTGTAGAAAAACAGGGCATAACAATGAGGATATTACTGTACTAAATATTTTTGATTGTTTTCAATTCCTAAGCGATTGGGCATGATTCTATAAATTTACATGTTTTCCATATATATGTATATATTATTTTTTCCCTTAGTCGTACTACTTTTCTTGTTAACCTACACTTTTCTGACTATCTTTTAAATTTGCTTTATACATTGTTAAACACTTTTCCTCTTCTTAATTTCCTGTGTTCTTAATTATCTGTTCTTTCTTAAATTTACATGTTTTCCATATACTATATATTATATTTTTTTCCCTTAGTCATACTACTTTTCTTGTTAACCTACACTTTTCTGACTATGCTTCTTTTTACTTCACCCTTGAGGCTCGAGGACGAGCCTATAATGAAGGAGAGGGAAGTAAAATGCCCCAGAACGAGAAGCCCTTCACAGAAGCCACGAACGAACACCACACAGAAACACCCAAAGGAAAGGTCCACAGAACGAAAGGACCAGCTGACCGAGCCAGCCAATTCAGACAGGCCCAAGCCCGCAGGGCTAAGCAGCTCCAGGCCGCACCTATCTACCTTTTCTAAACTGACCATTTTCTACACCTCACGTACACTACCCCTCGTGTCCTACACTCCTAACTACAAAGATGATGAACAGGAATATACATTCATATTAAAAACACCCATGCCCTGTCCCGACGTTGAGCCAATGCCAACACATCAGACAGCCATAATTATATCTATGTATGTTCTTACATCCGAGAAGTAGATGTTATATATCTTAGAAGTTAAAACACCCACGCCTGTCCCTAGACCTTGTATATTATTTCCCATGACGAGTATAGATATATGTAACCAGTGCTCAGTCGCCCCCTTGCATTGTTCCTCTAGTAACTAAGTGTCTCTAATATTAACTGCCACCAGTATTGATACGACATAGCGGCACTGTCCTTGTGTCATATTGTGCCAAGTACAGATCAATCAGGTTTCATCACCTTATTAGGACGACGACTATAATGTCATCGTTTATCGATGTATGCAATCCTTAGTTTAAGTATTAATATTAACATTCCCTAACATCTTGTCTTGCCAGACTAAGCTTCTGAAGACCCATCGCCCCATAAATCTATGTATTCAATCCTTAGGTTAAGTATTTTTATCTGCCATTGTGTTCACCTTTTTCCATTTACTTTTCCACAATTGTCATACGTCTTCCCCTTGCCTCCTTCGTATCCACAGTCCACACTACGCCAATTTACTTCGTGTCATACACCTCTTACCCCAACCAGAGATTGTATAAGATAACCTGGTTACCAGTATCTGTCATAAGTACCCCGAAACAATAACTAAGTACCCCTACGAACTGCCGCTGTTGTTGGTATATTTATATTTAATAGAAAACGCAGTTCCCAGGGCCAACTAATAGTATCCATAACCCCTCGGACTGATCACATAACTCTATCTTTTCGACTCATATACCACCCCATAGTTGCATTCCCCGGTAGCATTTGGCTAACGTATTCTACTGCCTTTTCAAACTTCCATATCAACTGCAGCCTAATGCCACCCCCACGCCCAGAGACCTTAGAGTCAAAATTCCCTAAAGCCCCTGAACTCTCACCCCCCCTCTCATTAAGACACCCGCACTTCTCTACTCTTGTCCGACCTAGCCTCTCTCTCATACCTCTTGAAGATCCTTGAATTGTCCGTTGCTAACGCTCTCCAACCTTTTATATATATACTCCGATCCAGCCTACCTTCACTTAGTAGGCCAGAACAACATTAGAACTTTACTAGCCCCTTGCATGCCATCTATTCTCTTACAACCCATTCACAACCCTGCACCCAATGGTCGTCGGTGCGAGGCTAGCCGCCTCGCCAGTAACTAACTTCTATTGCCATACTTCCAGATAAATGTGGCAGAGTTAGCAACCCAGTCTCCACCACATCCAGCAAACCCTACAATTAACAACCAGCCGAGTAAAACCAGCTAGCTAAGTCACCTTCTGTTTTGGTATTAAGGACACCCACATCTGTCTCATACACGGAGGGTTATTACAAACACTGGTGATATGGCAAGCCCCTAGCCACAGCCGCCGGACGACTATCACAGAGAGAGGGCACCCAGCTCCCCCTTTTTGCCCACCCGAGGAGGGAGACCCCCACCCCCGCGGAGGTATACCTGGCCCCTGGTTTGACTTCCGAGTCATTGCCAGGTAGCACAGGAATTCTTCCTATCAATGAACTAACCATGCATGACTAACACCTTTACTAACCTCTATTACTCACAATAAACCATTTACCTTTCTTGCATGCTCTGATCACTAAATTAGCACCTCAGCTATACCATAGAATGAAGATTGAACAATCTAAGAGAGACGCTCCTATCACAGCTGTCCCCATCCTCCTCGCAAAGTAGATCCAGTCTCTCTCCCCTAAATACTTCCAGTATAGCCAAAATAGTACCTCTTACTAAGGCTCAGTTATATGAAAATATAAAGGCTTCCTATAGCCATGTGCCACAACAGTAAATACCATCTTACCTAGTCCCCATATCTATTGAGAGCTCAAATAAGTCCATAAGACTCGAGATCCCTACTGTCTACAGGGTCCAGAACCGAGCCTATAAATCTAGCTCCCGCCCCCAGTCAAATCAGTTGAAAGCTAGACACCAACCAGGGGTCACTACCCTGCAGTTAACTTCTAGCTCTGCCCTTGTGTTGTTCCGGAGTGAGATTCCAGAGCCGGCAGACTCCGTGGCAGATTTGGATAGAAGGACCTGCCCACGTATTTGAGAACTTCACACATATGGGCCCCCTGGACGGCCGCGGAACCAGTCGTTAGCCCCCAACATCATGGACGCAAGATAACCAGGACCAGACCCATCAGATACTACCCAAGATTCCCTTTAGCAGTACTACATATTACTGTGCTGTTTAGAGATTCACTAATTAATATTTCTACGAAGTGGCTCTCTCTTTGCCCCAGTATAATTCATATAACCATTCAATTAGGAAGTGCTAAGCGTATCAGTGTTCAATAATTAACAGGCGATACTAACTCTCGTAATCAACCATATATCCAGATATTATTACCTAGAAGGAAACCCTAGTGATATCTGAATGTTCGCCCACTGATTTGCGTTTCTATGTATTTCTGAGACAAGAATATAAACTTAGATCAGTACCCCCTGAGGTTACTAGAATTCCCGTGCTCTAAAATACGCGTGTCTAATCTAGTCTGTGAACTACTACTTGTGCACCAGAGCTACCAGTAAGAAATCTAACAGTGAATATGATTCTATAAGTAACATTGATGGTCTTCGGTATATAAACCTGTTAAATTAAAGCCAGTGATCAGAAGATTAATACCTGAACGTTGGAAGTGGGAGACTAGGCTCCATCCAGATCCACTTATGCTAGTGTTGTTCGATTCTATTATATTGTCTTACACGAGTATTCTGCAGTGGTATATCAATAAACGTGATCGTGTAACTTGCTACCATGTGTTTCTTTGTGTTCTCTATTCCTCATATCTTGTATTGTGCATGCAGCCTTATATACCCAGTCAATTAGAACTCACATTACCCAAGTTAAACCTGTAGAAAAACAGGGCATAACATTGGCGGCAGCGGTGGTTCTTGATTCGGATAAAAGGTTGCATTACACTGCAAGTTTGGAACAGTAGAAGCATGGCAACATCGCGAAATTGGCAGTCACTCACACACATTCCCAAGTATGATGTAAACACGTATGATATTGCCACTTACTTAGACATAATAAAGCCAGTGTTAGATGTGCCACTTCAAAATGACCGCGAAAAAATCGCCGTTGCATTATCGCACATTAGGCAGTTGGCAAAAGCCGTTTCCCAAATTGCTAAACAGGTAACGCCAGAGAGTACCTGGAACCAGTTTCGATCCTTCGTGATCCGGACCTTAGGGCCACTTTTGGGTTCCCTCATCTCCCCCAAAAATAATACAAATCGACGAGATCAACCAGTATGAAGGGGTATATAAATGTAACCCTCACACAATTCTACAGATACGTGAGGACCACGTATAGCTATGAAGATTACGACCAACAAAGAAATTAACTCTTATTCACCGCATTGTTAAACATCCTCATCGACGAGATCAAGTATGAAGGGGATATATATGTGACCCTCATACAACTCTACAGATACGTGAGGACCACGTATAGCTATGAAGATTACGACCAACAAAATGAACTCTTATTCACCGCATTGTTAAACATCCTCCCACCCCACATCACCGCCCATCTCGACCCGTATGGCTTATTAGAAGAACTATTATGCTCTCCATCAGAGAAGAATGCCTACTCAGTTCGATGAATCCCCTATCCAACCCTTCAGCCCCTATCCAAGACTCCGTGCACCCTTCCAAAATGACTTCCGGTGAAAGTCCAACCCCAGTGCACTCTTCCTTGCCTCTATCCTCTCTGACCATCCCTAAATTTTCCCCTGCCCAGCCATCCACCAACGATCATCTTCCATCAATTGTGTTACCCCATAAACCCCATCGTTTTTCTATGCATGTCAAACAAACCCACCAACCCCAGATAACCTCTAACCAGACCGTGACTGCCACCAAGAAGATTCCCAAAATTCGTCCTGTTAACAACCCCAAATCAATACATCAGTCCTCTACCAATAACCCCTGTTCTACACCTAACTCTTCCCCCACCAACCCTCCGCAGCCCCCCAACAAGCCCCGTATTCTAGCTATGCCTACCTATGTAGGCCTACCACAACATATTTTCCCCATGACCCCAGAAAACAACCCACCAACCCCAGATAACCTCTAACCAGACCGTGACTGCCACCAAGAAGATTCCCAAAATTCGTCCTGTTAACAACCCCAAATCAATACAACAGTGCCCTACCAATAACCCCTGTTCTACACCTAACTCTTCCCCCACCACCCTCCCCAACCCCAGATAACCTCTAACCAGACCGTGACTGCCACCAAGAAGATTCCCCAAAATTCGTCCTGTTAACAACCCCAAATCAATACATCAGTCCTCTACCAATAACCCCTGTTCTACACCTAACTCTTCCCCCACCAACCCGCCGCAGTCCCCCCAACAAATCCCGTTTCCTAACTCGCTCACCTCTCACCACCCTGACCCTCCCACACGCGCCGTTAATCCTCCCCTCACGCGTGACGACCTAGGGACCCAACCATGTTCCCCCCCTTCCCCCAGAAATGCTCAGCTATTTCCCCACCAACAAAATTTCCCTTGTGAAAGTTTTCCGTCAGTAGCTCCCTTCCACCCCCACAATTCACACCCCTAATAAACTTCAAAACCCCACACTTGACTCACCCCCTCATGACAGACAAACCCACCAATCCCATATAACCTCTAAACAAACCGTCACTGCCACCGACACACCCCACCACTCTGATCCTCCCACACGCGCCGTTAATCCTCCCCTCACGCGTGACGACCTAGGGACCCAACCATGTTCCCCCCCTTCCCCCAGAAATGCTCAGCTATTCCCCCACCAACAAAATTTCCCTTGTGACAGTTTTCCGTCAGTAGCTCCCTTCCACCCCTCCACAATTCACACCCCTAATAAACTTCAAAACCCCACACTTGACTCACCCCCTCATGACAGACAAACCCACCAACCCCAGATAACCTCTAAACAAACCGTCACTGCCACCGACACACCCCACTCTGATCCTCCCACACGCGCCGTTAACCCCCCCTCACGCGTGACCCCCACCAAAGTGGTTTCCCCCCCTCATGCGTACCGAACACCTGCTCACCAGTCAGTCCCCCACCATCATGAGCCCAGCTAAACTTTCAAGCTCCCCCTCTTCACCGTTACCCCACCCGCCCCAAATTCCACCCCCAAAGATCCCGCTCGACAAAATACCACTCCCATCCCAATCCAACCACAAAACTTTTTCCACCTTGGCTAAACCCCAAAATACTCTCTCTCTCGCCCAAAAACAACATAATCAACCTCTCAACTTCAACCACTCCTCGAAATCCCATCCATGTCTCTCCCGAAAATAAAATCAGTCCAAATTCAACCCCTCTCAAAACCACAACCCTGCTACCCAGACCCCCCCCACCATCTCCCTATCAAATCCCCACACCGCAAACCTCCAAACCACCCGATCATAGTAAACTCTCAACCTTCAGCCTTACTCACCCTTCCCCAAACCCCACTCACGACCACAACTCTCTACACAATTCAACCCCTCCCCAGCACCAACCTCTTCCGCAACAACAACCCCGACTCGACCTGCCCATTTCATCTTTAAAACCCCCCTATCACTACCCCCGACCGAAACCACTTAGACCCCCCTCCAAAACTGGCCCTGGGCCAGCTCGCCCCCAGACCCACATTCCTAACGACAAGAACTAACGGTATATCCAC
Source organism: Paralithodes platypus (assembly GCA_032716605.1). Lineage (NCBI taxonomy): Eukaryota > Metazoa > Arthropoda > Malacostraca > Decapoda > Lithodidae > Paralithodes > Paralithodes platypus. The sequence continues at coordinate 16,403,637 of CM064582.1, forward strand.
CCCGCCCTTCCAAAGTGAAAGTGAAACCCCAAGGTCAAAGCCACAACCACCACCACCCCCTATTACCAGACCGTCACCCAGACTAACGGCGACCCTAAATAACCCCCCCCCCCCCCTGATGATGATGATGAGGATATTATTGTACTAACAAATTTTTTATTGTTTTCAATTCCTAAGCGATTGGGCATGATTCTATAAATTTACATGTTTTCCATATACTGTATATATTATTTTTTCCCCTTAGTCATACTACTTTTCTTGTTAACCTACACTTTTCTGACTATCTTTTAAATTTGCTTTATACATTGTTAAACACTTTACCTCTTCTTAATTTCCTGTGTTCTTAATTATCTGTTCTTTCTTAAATTTACATGTTTTCCATATACTATATATTATTATTTTTCCCTTAGTCATACTACTTTTCTTGTTAACCTACACTTTTCTGACAATGCTTCTTTTTACTTCACCCTTGAGGCTCGAGGACGAGCCTATAATGAAGGAGAGGGAAGTAAAATGCCCCAGAACGAGAAGCCCACCACAGAAGCCACGAACGAACACCACACAGAAACACCCAAAGGAAAGGTCCACAGAACGAAAGGACCAGCTGACCGAGCCAGCCATTTCAGACAGGCCCAAGCCCGCAGGGCTAAGCAGCTCCAGGCCGCACCCATTTACCTTTTCTAAACTGACCATTTTCCACACCTCACGTACACTACCCCCCTCGTGTCCTACACTCCTAACTGCAAAGATGATGGACAGGAATATACATTCATATTAAAAACACCCATGCCCTGTCCCGACGTTGAGCCAATGCCAACACATCAGACAGCCATAATTATATCTATGTATGTTCTTACATCCGAGAAGTAGATGTTATATATCTTAGAAGTTAAAACACCCACGCTTGTCCCTAGACCTCTTATATAATTTCCCATGACGAGTATAGATATATGTAACCTGTGCTCAGTCGCCCCCTTGCATTGTTCCTCTAGTAACTAAGTGTCTCTAATATTAACTGCCACCAGTATTGATACGACATAGCGGCACTGCCTTGTGTCGTATTGTGCCAAGTACAGATCAACCAGGTTTCATCACCTTATTAGGACGACGACTATAATGTCGTCGTTCATCGATGTATGCAATCCTTAGTTTAAGATTAATATTAACATTCCCTAACATCTTGTCTTGCCAGACTAAGCTTCTGAAGACCCTTCGCCCCATAAATCTATGTATTCAATCCTTAGGTTAAGTATTTTTATCCGCCATTGTGTTCACCTTTTTCCATTTACTTTTCCACAATTGTCATACGTCTTCCCCTTGCCTCCTTCGTATCCACAGTCCACACTACGCCAATTTACTTCGTGTCATGCACCTCTTACCCCAACCAGAGATTGTATAAGATAACCTGGTTACCAGTATCTGTCATAAGTACCCCGAAACAATAACTAAGTACCCCTCCGAACTGCCGCTGTTGTTGGTATATTTATATTTAATAGAAAACGCAGTTCCCAGGGCCAACTAATAGTATCCATAACCCCTCGGACTGATCACATAACTCTATCTTTTCCAGACTCATATACCACCCCATAGTTGCATTCCCCGGTAGCATTTGGCTAACGTATTCTACTGCCTTTTCAAACTCCAATATCAATTGTAGCCTAATGCCACCCCCACGCCCAGGAACCTTAGGGGCAATATTTCCCTGTAGCCCTTGAACTCTCCCCCCCCCCTTTCATTAAGACACCCGCGCTTCTCGACTCTTGTCCGATCTAGCCTCTCTCTCATACCTCTTGAAGATCCTTGAATTGTCCGTTGCTAACGCTCTCCAACCTTTTATATATATACTCCTATCCAGCCTACCTTCACTTAGTAGGCCAGAACAACATTAGAACTTTACTAGCCCCTTGCATGCCATCTATTCTCTTACAACCCATTCACAACCCTGCACCCAATGGTCGTCGGTGCGAGGCTAGCCGCCTCGCCAGTAACTAACTTCTATTGCCATACTTCCAGATAAATGTGGCAGAGTTAGCAACACAGTCTCCACCACATCCAGCAAACCCTACAATTAACAACCAGCCGAGTAAAACCAGCTAGCTAAGGCACCTTCGGTTTTGGTATTAAGGACACCCACATCTGTCTCATACACAGAGGGTTATTACAAACACTGGTGATATGGCAAGCCCCTAGCCACAGCCGTCGGACGACTATCACAGAGAGAGGGTGCCCAGCTCCCCCTTTTTGCCCACCCGAGGAGGGAAACCGCGGAGGTATACCTGGCCCCTGTTTTGACTTCCGAGTCATTGCCAGGTAGCACAGGAATTCTTCCTATCAATGAACTAACCATGCATGACTAACACCTTTACTAACCTCTATTACTCACAATAAACCATTTACCTTTCTTGCATGCTCTGATCACTAAATTAGCACCTCAGCTATACCATAGAATGAAGATTGAACAATCTAAGAGAGACGCTCCTATCACAGCTGTCCCCATCCTCCTCGCAAAGTAGATCCAGTCTCTCTCCCCTAAATACTTCCAGTATAGCCAAAATAGTACCTCTTACTAAGGCTCAGTTATATGAAAATATAAAGGCTTCCTATAGCCATGGCCACAACAGTAAATACCATCTTACCTAGTCCCCATATCTATTGAGAGCTCAAATAAGTCCATAAGACTCGAGATCCCTACTGTCTACAGGGTCCAGAACCGAGCCTATAAATCTAGCTCCCGCCCCCAGTCAAATCAGTTGAAAGCTAGACACCAACCAGGGGTCACTACCCTGCAGTTAACTTCTAGCTCTGCCCTTGTGTTGTTCCGGAGTGAGATTCCAGAGCCGGCAGACTCCGTGGCAGATTTGGATAGAAGGACCTGCCCACGTATTTGAGAACTTCACACATATGGGCCCCCTGGACGGCCGCGGAACCAGTCGTTAGCCCCCAACATCGTGGACGCAAGATAACCAGGACCAGACCCATCAGATACTACCCAAGATTCCCTTTAGCAGTACTACATATTACTGTGCTGTTTAGAGATTCACTAATTAATATTTCTACGAAGTGGCTATCTCTTTGCCCCAGTATAATTCATATAACCATTCAATTAGGAAGTGCTAAGCGTATCAGTGTTCAATAATTAATAGGCGATACTAACTCTCGTAATCAACCATATATCCAGATATTATTACCTAGAAGGAAACCCTAGTGATATCTGAATGTTCGCCCACTGATTTGCGTTCTATGTAATTCTGAGACAAGAATATAAAACTTAGATCAGTACCCCCTGAGGTTACTAGAATTCCCGTGCTCTAAAATACGCGTGTCTAATCTAGTCTGTGAACTACGACTTGTGCACCAGAGCTATCAGTAAGAAATCTAACAGTGAATATGATTCTATAAGTAACATTGATGGTCTTCGGTATATAAACCTGTTAAATTAAAGCCAGTGATCAGAAGATTAATACCTGAACGTTGGAAGTGGGAGACTAGGCTCCATCCAGATCCACTTATGCTAGTGTTGTTCGATTCTATTATATTGTCTTACACAAGTATTCTGCAGTGGTATATCAATAAACGTGATCGTGTAACTTGCTACCATGTGTTTCTTTGTGTTCTCTATTCCTCATATCTTGTATTGTGCATGCAGCCTTATATACCCAGTCAATTAGAACTCACATTACCCAAGTTAAACCTGTAGAAAAACAGGGCATAACATTGGCGGCAGCGGTGGTTCTTGATTCGGATAAAAGGTTGCATTACACTGCAAGTTTGGAACAGTAGAAGCATGGCAACATCGCGAAATTGGCAGTCACTCACACACATTCCCAAGTATTATGTAAACACGTATGAGATTGCCACTTACTTAGACATAATAAAACCAGTGTTAGATGTGGCACTTCAAAATGACCGCGAAAAAATCGCCGTTGCATTATTGCACATTAGGCAGTTGGCAAAAGCCGTTTCCCAAATTGCTAAACAGGTAACGCCAGAGAGTACCTGGAACTAGTTTCGATCCCTCGTGATCCGGACCTTAGGGCCACTTTTGGGTTCCCTCATCTCCCCCAAAATAATACAAATCGACGAGATCAAGTATGAAGGGGATATAAATGTAACCCTCACACAATTCTACAGATACGTGAGGACCACGTATAGCTATGAAGATTACGACCAACAAAGAAATTAACTCTTATTCACCGCATTGTTAAACATCCTCATCGACGAGATCAAGTATGAAGGGGATATATATGCGACCCTCATACAACTCTACAGCTACGTGAGGCCCACGTATAGCTATGAAGATTACGACCAACAAAATGAACTCTTATTCACCGCATTGTTAAACATCCTCCCACCCCGCATCACCGCCCATTTCGACCCGTATGGCTTATTAGAAGAACATAATCATTATTATTTTTTATTTATGCTCTCCATCAGAGAAGAATGCCTACTCAGTTCGATGAATCCCCTATCCAACCCTTCAGCCCCTATCCAAGACTCCGTGCACCCTTCCAAAATGACTTCCGGTGAAAGTCCAACCCCAGTGCACTCTTCCTTACCTCTATCCTCTCTGACCATCCCTAAATTTTCCCCTGCCCAGCCATCCACCAACGATCATCTTCCATCAATTGTGTTACCCCATAAACCCCATCGTTTTTCTATGCATGTCAAACAAACCCACCAACCCCAGATAACATCTAACCAGACCGTGACTGCCACCAAGAAGATTCCCAAAATTCGTCCTGTTAACAACCCCAAATCAATACATCAGGCCTCTACCAATAACCCCTGTTCTACACCTAACTCTTCCCCCACCAACCCTCCGCAGGCCCCCCAACAAGCCCCGTATTCTAGCTATGCCTACCTATGTAGGCCTACCACAACATATTTTCCCCATGACCCCAGAAAACAAACCCACCAACCCCAGATAACCTCTAACCAGAACGTGACTGCCACCAAGAAGATTCCCAAAATTCGTCCTGTTAACAACCCCAAGTCAATACATCAGTCCTCTACCAATAACCCCTGTTCTACACCTAACTCTTCCCCCACCAACCCTCCGCAGCCCCCCCAACAAGCCACGTATTCTAGCTATGCCTACCTATGTAGGCCTACCACAACATATTTTCCCGATGACCCCAGAAAACAAACCCACCAACCCCAGATAACCTCTAACCAGACCGTGACTGCCACCAAGAAGATTCCCAAAATTCGTCCTGTTAACAACCCCAAATCAATACATCAGTCCTCTACCAATAACCCCTGTTCTACACCTAACTCTTCCCCCACCAACCCGCCGCAGTCCCCCCAACAAATCCCGTTTCCTAACTCGCTCACCTCTCACCACCCTGACCCTCCCACACGCGCCGTTAATCCTCCCCTCACGCGTGACGACCTAGGGACCCAACCATGTTCCCCCCCTTTCCCCAGAAATGCTCAGCTATTTCCCCACCAACAAAATTTCCCTTGTGAAAGTTTTCCGTCAGTAGCTCCCTTCCACCCGCCCACAATTCACACCCCTAATAAACTTCAAAACCCCACACTTGACTCACCCCCTCATGACAGACAAACCCACCAATCCCATATAACCTCTAAACAAACCGTCACTGCCACCGACACACCCCACCACTCTGATCCTCCCACACGCGCCGTTAATCCTCCCCTCACGCGTGACGACCTAGGGACCCAACCATGTTCCCCCCCTTCCCCCAGAAATGCTCAGCTATTCCCCCACCAACAAAATTTCCCTTGTGACAGTTTTCCGTCAGTAGCTCCCTTCCACCCCTCCACAATTCACACCCCTAATAAACTTCAAAACCCCACACTTGACTCACCCCCTCATGACAGACAAACCCACCAACCCCAGATAACCTCTAAACAAACCGTCACTGCCACCGACACACCCCACTACTCTGATCCTCCCACACGCGCCGTTAATCCCCCCTCACGCGTGACCCCAACCAAAGTGGTTTCCCCCCCCTCATGCGTACCGAACACCTGCTCACCAGTCAGTCCCCCACCATCATGAGCCCAGCTAAACTTTCAACCTCCCCCTCTTCACCGTTACCCCACCCGCCCCAAATTCCACCCCCAAAGATCCCGCTCGACAAAATACCACTCCCATCCCAATCCAACCACAAAACTTTTTCCACCTTGGCTAAACCCCAAAATACTCTCTCTCTCGCCCCAAACAACATAATCAACCTCTCAACTTCAACCACTCCTCGAAATCCCATCCATGTCTCTCCCGAAAATAAAATCAGTCCAAATTCAACCCCTCTCAAACCACAACCCTGCCTACCCAGACCCCCCCCACCATCTCCCTATCAAATCCCCACACCGCAAACCTCCAAACCACCCGATCATAGTAAACTCTCAACCTTCAGCCTTACTCACCCTTCCCCAAACACCACTCACGACCACAACTCTCTACACAATTCAACCCCTCCCCAGCACCAACCTCTTCCGCAACAACAACCCCGACTCGACCTGCCCATTTCATCTTTAAAACCCCCCTATCACTACCCCCGACCGAAACCACTTAGACCCCCCTCCAAAACTGGCCCTGGGCCAGCTCGCCCCCAGACCCACATTCCTAACGACAAGAACTAACGGTATATCCACCCCGCCCTTCCAAAGTGAAAGTGAAACCCCAAGGTCAAAGCCACAACCACCACCACCCCCTATTACCAGACCGTCACCCAGACTAACGGCGACCCTAAATAACCCCCCCCCCCCCTGATGATGATGAGGATATTATTGTACTAACAAATTTTTTATTGTTTTCAATTCCTAAGCGATTGGGCATGATTCTATAAATTTACATGTTTTCCATATACTGTATATATTATTTTTTTCCCTTAGTCATACTACTTTTCTTGTTAACCTACACTTTTCTGACTATCTTTTAAATTTGCTTTATACATTGTTAAACACTTTACCTCTTCTTAATTTCCTGTGTTCTTAATTATCTGTTCTTTCTTAAATTTACATGTTTTCCATATACTATATATTATATTTTTTTCCCTTAGTCATACTACTTTTCTTGTTAACCTACACTTTTCTGACAATGCTTCTTTTTACTTCACCCTTGAGGCTCGAGGACGAGCCTATAATGAAGGAGAGGGAAGTAAAATGCCCCAGAACGAGAAGCCCACCACAGAAGCCACGAACGAACACCACACAGAAACACCCAAAGGAAAGGTCCACAGAACGAAAGGACCAGCTGACCGAGCCAGCCATTTCAGACAGGCCCAAGCCCGCAGGGCTAAGCAGCTCCAGGCCGCACCCATTTACCTTTTCTAAACTGACCATTTTCCACACCTCATGTACACTACCCCCTCGTGTCCTACACTCCTAACTGCAAAGATGATGGACAGGAATATACATTCATATTAAAAACACCCATGCCCTGTCCCGACGTTGAGCCAATGCCAACACATCAGACAGCCATAATTATATCTATGTATGTTCTTACATCCGAGAAGTAGATGTTATATATCTTAGAAGTTAAAACACCCACGCTTGTCCCTAGACCTCTTATATAATTTCCCATGACGAGTATAGATATATGTAACCTGTGCTCAGTCGCCCCCTTGCATTGTTCCTCTAGTAACTAAGTGTCTCTAATATTAACTGCCACCAGTATTGATACGACATAGCGGCACTGTCCTTGTGTCGTATTGTGCCAAGTACAGATCAACCAGGTTTCATCACCTTATTAGGACGACGACTATAATGTCGTCGTTCATCGATGTATGCAATCCTTAGTTTAAGATTAATATTAACATTCCCTAACATCTTGTCTTGCCAGACTAAGCTTCTGAAGACCCATCGCCCCATAAATCTATGTATTCAATCCTTAGGTTAAGTATTTTTATCCGCCATTGTGTTCACCTTTTTCCATTTACTTTTCCACAATTGTCATACGTCTTCCCCTTGCCTCCTTCGTATCCACAGTCCACACTACGCCAATTTACTTCGTGTCATGCACCTCTTACCCCAACCAGAGATTGTATAAGATAACCTGGTTACCAGTATCTGTCATAAGTACCCCGAAACAATAACTAAGTACCCCTCCGAACTGCCGCTGTTGTTGGTATATTTATATTTAATAGAAAACGCAGTTCCCAGGGCCAACTAATAGTATCCATAACCCCTCGGACTGATCACATAACTATCTTTTCCAGACTCATACACCACCCCATAGTTGCATTCCCCGGTAGCATTTGGCTAACGTATTCTACTGCCTTTTCAAACTCCAATATCAATTGTAGCCTAATGCCACCCCCACACCCAGGAACCTTAGGGGCAAAATTTCCCTGTAGCCCTTGAACTCTCCCACCCCTCTCATTAAGACACCCGCGCTTCTTGACTCTTGTCCGATCTAGCCTCTCTCTCATACCTCTTGAAGATCCTTGAATTGTCCGTTGCTAACGCTCTCCAACCTTTTATATATATACTCCTATCCAGCCTACCTTCACTTAGTAGGCCAGAACAACATTAGAACTTTACTAGCCCCTTGCATGCCATCTATTCTCTTACAACCTATTCACAACCCTGCACCCAATGGTCGTCGGTGCGAGGCTAGCCGCCTCGCCAGTAACTAACTTCTATTGCCATACTTCCAGATAAATGTGGCAGAGTTAGCAACACAGTCTCCACCACATCCAGCAAACCCTACAATTAACAACCAGCCGAGTAAAACCAGCTAGCTAAGGCACCTTCGGTTTTGGTATTAAGGACACCCACATCTGTCTCATACACAGAGGGTTATTACAAACACTGGTGATATGGCAAGCCCCTAGCCACAGCCGCCGGACGACTATCACAGAGAGAGGGCGCCCAGCTCCCCATTTTTGCCCACCCGAGGAGGGAGACCCCCACCCCCGCGGAGGTATACCTGGCCCCTGTTTTGACTTCCGAGTCATTGCCAGGTAGCACAGGAATTCTTCCTATCAATGAACTAACCATGCCTGACTAACACCTTTACTAACCTCTATTAACTCACAATAAACCATTTACCTTTCTTGCATGCTCTGATCACTAAATTAGCACCTCAGCTATACCATAGAATGAAGATTGAACAATCTAAGAGAGACGCTCCTATCACAGCTGTCCCCATCCTCCTCGCAAAGTAGATCCAGTCTCTCTCCCCTAAATACTTCCAGTATAGCCAAAATAGTACCTCTTACTAAGGCTCAGTTATATGAAAATATAAAGGCTTCCTATAGCCATGGCCACAACAGTAAATACCATCTTACCTAGTCCCCATATCTATTGAGAGCTCAAATAAGTCCATAAGACTCGAGATCCCTACTGTCTACAGGGTCCAGAACCGAGCCTATAAATCTAGCTCCCGCCCCCAGTCAAATCAGTTGAAAGCTAGACACCAACCAGGGGTCACTACCCTGCAGTTAACTTCTAGCTCTGCCCTTGTGTTGTTCCGGAGTGAGATTCCAGAGCCGGCAGACTCCGTGGCAGATTTGGATAGAAGGACCTGCCCACGTATTTGAGAACTTCACACATATGGGCCCCCTGGATGGCCGCGGAACCAGTCGTTAGCCCCCAACATCATGGACGCAAGATAACCAGGACCAGACCCATCAGATACTACCCAAGATTCCCTTTAGCAGTACTACATATTACTGTGCTGTTTAGAGATTCACTAATTAATATTTCTACGAAGTGGCTATCTCTTTGCCCCAGTATAATTCATATAACCATTCAATTAGGAAGTGCTAAGCGTATCAGTGTTCAATAATTAACAGGCGATACTAACTCTCGTAATCAACCATATATCCAGATATTATTACCTAGAAGGAAACCCTAGTGATATCTGAATGTTCGCCCACTGATTTGCGTTCTATGTATTTCTGAGACAAGAATATAAAACTTAGATCAGTACCCCCTGAGGTTACTAGAATTCCCGTGCTCTAAAATACGCGTGTCTAATCTAGTCTGTGAACTACGACTTGTGCACCAGAGCTACCAGTAAGAAATCTAACAGTGAATATGATTCTATAAGTAACATTGATGGTCTTCGGTATATAAACCTGTTAAATTAAAGCCAGTGATCAGAAGATTAATACCTGAACGTTGGAAGTGGGAGACTAGGCTCCATCCAGATCCACTTATGCTAGTGTTGTTCGATTCTATTATATTGTCTTACACAAGTATTCTGCAGTGGTATATCAATAAACGTGATCGTGTAACTTGCTACCATGTGTTTCTTTGTGTTCTCTATTCCTCATATCTTGTATTGTGCATGCAGCCTTATATACCCAGTCAATTAGAACTCACATTACCCAAGTTAAAGCTGTAGAAAAACAGGGCATAACAATTACCTATACTCTTCTTGCGTTAGTCCGATGTTATGTTAAGGGTCAGGTATACCTCCGCAGGGGTGGGGGTCTCCCTCGGGTGGGTAAAAAGGGGTAGCTGGGTGCCCTCTCTCTGGGATGGTCGTCCGGCAGCTGTGGCTAGGGGCTTGCCATATCACAAGTGTTTGTAATAACCCTCTGTTTATGAGACAGATGTGGGTGTCCTTAACCCGGCAAGCGCGATAGGCCTCACGGAAGGCTTCCTATAGGGAACGCGATAGGCCTCACGGAAGCAGGACCATAAAAAAAGACTTCCATAAAAAAAAAGGGCCTATCAAAACAAAGGAATTTGTCTCTAGGTGAGATAATTCCCCTCAAGTACTCATCCATGTAAATCTCACCCACCCCCCTCCCCTCCTTCCCCACCTTATTCCCCCCTCCCTCCCCTCCTCAATTATCACCTATTTTTCCTCTTATTATCATCATTTATCGGTTATTTTTCTCTCCCGCGATAATGTAGCACAAGTGGGTTGCATAAAAGATCGTTATGCAACACCCAACACCGGCACACACCGCCCCGCTCTCCTCAGTTGACTCCCAGACAGCGAGAGGGGAAGGCTGCCTGTCTCTCTCTCTCGCCTGAGATTATGACCGGGTGGCCAATATCTTCGTTTTTCACCACCCAAATGCTTTTCCCACTTATTTTAGCACTCTTGAAGGTTCATATATACATCATATATGTAAAATAAAAGCATACCGAAAACAAATAATGGTTTATATTGTAAATATAACGAATTCTGTCAGAATCCAGGGCTAGAAATGCACAAATAACTACCCTAGCACCTACTGTCAAATCGCGCTTGTCAGGTTAATACCAAAACCGAAGGTGCCTTGGCTAGCTGGCTTTACTCGGTTGGTTGTTAATTGTATGGTTTGCTGGATGTGGTGGAGACTGGTTGCTAACTCTGCTACATTTATCTGGAAGTATGGCAATAGAAGTTAGTTACTGGCGAGGCGGCTAGCCTCGCACCGACGACCATTGGGTGTAGGGTTGTGAATGGGTTGTAAGGGAATAGGGGTTAGTAAAGTTCTAATGTTGTTCCGGCCTACTAAGGGAAGGTAGGCTGGATAGGAGTATATATATAAAAGGTTGGAGAGCGTTAGCAACGGAAAAATCAAGGATCTTCAAGAGGTATGAGGGAGAGGCTAGGTCGAACAAGAGTCGAGGAGCGCGGGGTGTTAATGAGAGGGGGGGGAGTTCTAGGGGGCTACGTGGAAATTTGACCCGAAGGTCTCTGGGCATGGGGGTGGCATTAGGCTACAGTTGATATTGGAGTTTGAAAGGACAGTGAAAGTACGTTAGCCAAATGCTACCGGGGGATGCAAATACGGGGTGGTATACGAGTCTGGAAAAGATAGAATCATGTGGACTGTGGGGCTGTAGGGGGAGAAGGAGGTTAACTGTAGGTGTGTGCTTGACTGTGGATAAAGTAGGGAAAAACATGGTGTATTATTACTCGTCAATACCAGGGTTTATGGACACATTATTTGACACAATTTCTTGTACGTCTAGGTGTCCCTGGGAACTGCGTTTTCTACGAAATATAGACCAAAGAAAAGCGGCAGTTCGTAGGGGTACTTCGTTATTGTTTCGAGGTACTATGATAGACAATGGAAAAGAAAAGGTTATCTATACAATCTCCGGTTGGGGTAAGCATTAAGTTATAGCATGGTGGCTAACATCTTTAGTCATGGCTGTCTGGCGGGTTGGCATTGGCTCAACCTAGGGACAGGGCATGGGTGTTTTAATATGAATGGGTATTCTTGTTCATCATCATGTAGGGAGAGTCTGGTGGGTAAGAGGTGTAGGACACGAAGCAAAATGGAGTAGTGTGGACTGTGGATACGAAGGAGGTGATTGGAAGACGTATAACAATTGTGGAAAAGTAAATGGAAAAGATGAACACAATGGCGGATAAAGATAACTAACCTAAGGATTGAATACATAGATTTATGGGGGCGATTGGTCTTCAGAAACTTAGTCTGGCAAGACAAGGTATTATAGGGTATGTTGATATTAATAACTAACCTAAGGATTGAATACATAGATTTATGGGGGCGATTGGTCTTCAGAAACTTAGTCTGGCAAGACAAGGTATTTTAGGGTATGTTGATATTAATAACTAACCTAAGGATTGAATACATGCATGAATGACGACATTATAGCCGTCGTCCTAATAAGATGATGAAACCTGGTTGGTCTGCACGTGGCACAATACGACACAAGGACAGTGCCGCTATGTCGTATCAATACTGGTGGCATACTCCGGTTAATATATTATATATACACTTAGTTACTAGAAGAACAAGGCAAGGGGGGGGGGGGGGGCGACTGAGCACGGGGGTACATATATCTATACTCGTCATGGAAAGGGAGATATGAGGTAGCTTTCCTGCATCTCTCCTGATAATCGTCTGCAGATTGGTCATAGTGAGTTTATCCAAATTAACAGGCCTAAATCAATACAATAACTGGCATAGGGTTATCGGGTGTATAGAGTCGTGGTTAAAGGTTGGGAATATATAGTTAGTGGATAAAACCACGGAAGGTTAGAGACAGAATTGTTAGAATTGGGGGGCTATGATTGTTATATAACTAAATACAGGGCTGACGTAATCACGATCTGATTTGGTGTGAAATGGAAGTTAAGGTGTCTTAGATCGCCTCGAACCTACACAATGAAAGTATTATAGTCTTCATGGTGGTTACATAATTAAATACATACTTAGGTGGTACATTAAGAATATCAGTGAGTAAAGTATTGTGGTTTGTATATTAGAAGACTGTGATTGAGAGACGTATAATATGTGGAATGAATTGAAAGAGAGGGAGAGAGACCAATTGGGAAAAAGGAAAAGGGGCTTGGGATCTCGTTGGGATGGTAGTTTCGCTCTCAGGATTTTCGTTCCTGTGGCTCGTTAGGGTTGGATGTTTCGCTCTCAGGATTTTCGTACCACAGCGTTCCTGTGGCATTTTAAATATAATACTAATAACCTACGTGTTCACCAATAAATACGTCTTGAATACTTATATTACGAAACTAGTGAATTTATATAAACTAAGAGGATTTCATACACCTGCAGGAACTCTGAAAAATAATCTGTCAGTGCCATAATATTTCAGAGTCCACAAACTTGAACTCAAACTGAAAAATTTCATCAATGCTTATAAGCTTCCATATTTTGTGCCAAGAAATATAGGAACGCGTATCACATTGTCCACTATTATCCATGAGTAGAAGTTAACTCAAGAGATATCGTGAATATAAATAAAACCTGAATTTAGTAACTTTGTTATAAACTTTCGAGAAGAGAATAGTGCGTATGATTCTCAAGAAGAATATTTCTTATGCAAGTTGAATTGACTATACCTGATCTCCATCTATAGATCCGCGATCGTGCTGGGAGAAATGTAAATTGAGTTGTACCCTATGAATTAATTATGATAGCATCTTTAGCCCTCAGTTATGTATTTAGGACTTACGTGAATAAACTGTACTGCAAACCATATTTCGATGTTATCTGTATCCCTGTTGTCTTTCTTAATTATATGTAGGCCTATTTGTATGAATTTAGATATTCCAGTCTCGAAAGAACTCACCCTAACTAATAGTTAAACCTGAATAAAATCAGGGCATAACAATAACATACTGTATACTGATGAAAACTACCTAAAACCGAAAAGAAAAACTAAGAGAATATTAGCATAGGCTAGGTAATATTTTCCCCCTTTAGCATGTAGGCTAGTCCCAGTCTACCTATCCTATTCTGTAGGCTACTCCTTCTAGTCTCAATTTCTCTTCCTGTACACCTTATCATTTCCATACCATACATGATCCCTAGCACCCCTAATCCTTTCCATATGCCTCTGGTTATTTCGTATACATTTGCCCTCTCTTTCACTGCATTCTACAGATAAGACAAAACGACTACATGGCCTCCATAGTTATCGATACGACGACCTCTATTGGCTCGCCTAGTCGCCTACTACAATTCTCAAAGGCTATCCTTCATCGCATCTTGATATATTATTCAGAGAAGAAGACGTGACAGTGACAGTTCGTAAGTCGACTTTTGCAGCTGAAGAGAAGTTTGGTTGTTGTGAGAGAAGGTTGTGTTCACTGTTCAGCCTTGGCTAAGACTTTTGAGTGGGCGTTTGTGCACTAGGCTAGGCCTAGGCTAAATGACCACCAGTCCTCCGGGCTTGGTATACAACTGTTATTTTAGTTTTATATTGGATAATGGTAGCATTCAAGGAGACTACTGCAGGACTCTTCAGACAATATAAAGATGATGTAATTAAATTCATACATCGATTTTATCGTGGCCTACAGGTTCCTTATAGCCTACCATATATTTCATTCCTATATGTGTCTAAATGCACGTAAAAATTTAGGCCTATTACTGATCCTGAAAAAAAAAATATAGCCTAGGCCTATCCCCTATATCGCCTACCTCGCAAGAGGCGGGTGGCTTTGTTTACATCCGCCGCGAAGAAGAAGAAGAAGAAGCGTTGGGGAAAATTTGTTTTTTACCCCTAGGCCTACTGTTTAAATATATGATGATTTCAATAAATCTTGGGGGGGGGGTGAGCCTCGGTGAGGGGGGGGGGCTTGCCCCCCCCCCCCCCCCCCTCCCTACATATTTTGTATCCAACGGCAAACGGTTATGGCAAGGGTCTGAGCCTACCAGAATTACCAGATTCCCAGAAATAATGAGAAAATCTCAGTAACACTAAAACACTGACATTCAGACATTACAAATTTTACAATTTACACAGTCCATTAGGGCCTTAGGGCTATCAAATTAACAATTAAACAATGGGGTCGACTTCTGGAATCTCAATCTGGTTCTGGTCATCGTGCCTGCCCTGATAATCCTGATAAATTTAACACTATATTTAGTATAACTCCATTTATTGGTCACCAATTATTTTGACATATTTGAAGACAGATATGGAATCTATATGCTCTAAGCATCATATTAAAATTAGTTTCAACCCTCGGCAAAACCTATTAAAAAAACCGGTAACAACATGTCTACCTACCGTAAAACGGTTGTCAATGCTCTCTTATAGACGGCGCGGCTTTCAGCGACGCCATTTTTTCGTGAACTGGAGAGCTCTACCCTTCAACTTTTGTAATACTATCACGCCATCTGCCAATCCTCATTGGAAATACTGAGTTTCCTAACTCCTGCGCAATACGTCACGAAACACTTCTGGATTCTTATTGGGGTTTTTTTCTGACCACGTCATTAAACTCATAGATTCCGTCACGCATACAACCAGCAACCTATCAGGTGAGTTTATTGACCTTGATTACGTCATTGCACTGAACCAATCACAGATACACACCTTCATTTAAGTCTCTCCTCACTTTAGTCATGGACGCCGCTTGTAATGGTTGTTCACCCCTCCCACATTCAGTGATTATTGACACTACAAGGAACAATAGTGCAGCCCTTAAGGTTTTTACTGACCATGGTTGTTTGCCTACCTCTGTTTCCTGCAAACTCTGCTCAAACGAATGTTACTATTATGAACCGGCAGACCAGTGGCGATGCGGTCATTATTGGTTTTTAAATAAAACCACTACTCGTCGTAACTCCTCGTCGAAAACGTGGACGCATCTCTTCCCCACCTACTCCCTCCACATCTCAATAAGGTATGCAATTAGGCTTTCATACTTTCGCGGGTTTAAAAACGGCGAAAACAAAATTATTTAAGCAAAACTTGGCTCGTGTTTTAAGGTATTTCCGTAATTGTTTAATCGAAGTCCTCTTTTTTCTAGTTATTAAAAACGTATTCTATGGTGTATTATATGATATATAGAAGCAATAGAACTGTTCAAATGACCTGGGAAGTGTATATTAAACCAAATACAAAACTTTGAATAATGAGGTAAGAGATACGAGTTTTTTATCACTTTTC
>CM064582.1:16420047-16747428 GCA_032716605.1 Paralithodes platypus
ATCCCAAGACCAACGGGGGTCTGGGGGCAGCAGCCCCCAGGATGCCCAGGTTAGGTTAGGTTAGGTTAGGTTAGGTTAGGTTAGGTTAGGTTAATGACCAGCTATGTAAATACAGTAGTGAACATTTGGTTTAGTCTGTGCTCAAAAATCCATTTTCTTTAGCAGGCCATACACTAAACAATTACCCCCTTTTCACAGACAAATACACAAACAATCTGTCAAAGATGCAAATAGCGGGGGTGTGGGGGCGGCAGCCCCCACCCATAATACTAGGATAGGTTAGGTAAGGTTGTTAGGTTAGGCTAATGTCCTTTCAAAGGGGTATAGGCTTGTAAACACTATGATAGCTTAACATGAGCCAAAAATCGAAATTAGGTTAGTGTAATTTGTTTACTCTTAAAACTCGCAAAATCAGAGCCAACTTTTCCGAAAACTTGGCTCGGGTTTTCCAAAATTCGGGTTTTATGGCTTTGCAATTTCGGGAAACCTGAGCCAAATTTCTAAATGAGGTTACTGTCATTTGTTTGTCTACAAACTCGCAAAATCCGAGCCAGCTTTGGCCAAAAGCTGGCTCGGGTTTTCCAAAATTCGGGTTATATGGGTTTGCAATTTCGGGAAACCTGAGCCAAATTTCTAAATGAGGTTACTGTCATTTTGTTGTCTAAAAACTCGCAAAATCCGAGCCAGCTTTGGCCAAAACTTGGCTCGGGTTTTCGAAATATTGGGTTTTAGGCCTTTGTAATACCTTCAAACCCGAGCCAAGTTTTGCTTGAATACGTTTGTATCGCCGGTTTACGCATTTAACCCCTCATTTTCCCTGTACTTCATAGCCCTCCCCACTATCGGGCGGCGTGTCTTAAGATCGTTGTATAATGGGGAAAACGGTTTCGCCGAGGGTTCTAATTATTTCTAAACACTATATATTGATGAAAACTAACAGGGAAAAATAAAAAAATCCATGGGAAAATTGGTGACCAATAAATGGAGTTTTTCCCTATATTTTCAGGTCAGCATACACACGAATATCACTTATCACTAGTCAGGCAATAGTCTCCAATATCTAGGTGATTTCGGCCTTATATATGTAAACACTAGCCTACTAAAGTCTAAGACAGTTTAAAGCACACATAAATGCTATTACAAGTACTGTCTACACAAACGTTCAGCAATATGGCGGGACTGGGGAAGAACCGAATATTATTGGAACTGGAATAAACTGATACCGGTACTGATAATAAGTTATAAATATCATTTCACGCAAACCTCCCTCCCAGTCTCTGATAGCCTTCAGTTTTAAGGCTATAAATCCTTAGATTATAGAGCACAGTAACGTGTGTATACATGAATGATGTCTATAGGCCTTACAGATTCCGTGTGTGATATAATTATTGATACACAACCCTTATCAAAACTTATATGACGGTATGGGTGATGCGTGCTTTTTTTGGGTGCTATCCTAAGTAGGGTCCGTTTACTGTTTGTTTACATTCGTCAACATTATTCTGGGGACAATAATAGGCTATGAGGCAAATTTCATTTAATATGTCAATATTTACCATTTTAAAATAATTACCCGGTATATATTAATAAAAGCTATTTAGAGAAACTTTACATGCATTCTTTCAATCTATTGTATATTATATGGCACTATACATTATTTTTACAAGAGAACAAGTTTAGGTGTAGAATATTATCCTTCATCAGTCAGCCATATTGGTTTATACAAGGCGCCAATTTTAAATAACCATATATAAAGGTGTAGGGGGCAAAGATTTACCCAACAACTATTCGAAGCTTGACGTAAACTATTAGAAATTGACAAATATATCGGAATGAATAGGAAACTATCCCCTTGTGTAAAAAATGAACACTGAATGAGGAAATTGACCACTTGCGAGATTTGTTCTATAAAGAAGTTAGTCTGGAACCCAGATCCAAAAATAAATTGTAGGCCTACAATTATAACCCAGGAACTACTACAAGGCTGATTATGACCGAATCATCTCAAAGTGTTCCTTAATATCACAGTCACACCACAATGCTCTCGTACTTCTTGATTTGTCTGTCTATCTCCCCAGGTAACTCCACACGGTACTGCCTTAAAATACTTAAATGAGCTAACAGTCTCCATAATCCGGCCATTCAACCTAACCTCACATTCTTTGACCGCACTACAAGTTGTTTGCTGACGACCTCAAACTCTACATCCAGCATCCAAGTAAGTCACCACAATCAAGCTCTCAAGATCTCCAACAAAATATCAACATTTTAGCATCTACATCAGACCCTTGCTTGACTTTGCTTCTCCTGTTTGGAATACTGGTTTTCAAGCCTTCAAGGCGATCTTAATCTTCTAGAGTCTGTTCAACGTCGGTGGACGAAACAAGTAACCAACCACTCAAGTCTCACTTATCATAACCGTCTCTCTACCTTAAACCTGTTTTCAATTAAAGGCAGATTGTTGAGGACCGACCTTATTCAGTGTTACAAAATATTCCATAATCTCTCGCCCATTAACCCGTACAGCCCCAGCGACGCGTCTGACGCGTCGGCGATGTATGTAACGCACAGCCCCAGAGACGCGCCTGACGCGTCACCCTAATTGCGCCGACCGTAACCTCAGGTGTAGCCACTCAAGAGGGCTCAGATTTGTATGGGAACTGTGTACGTATCCCACGCAACCGTGCCGATGGTTGAAAACTCTCAAAGTCCACGTGCGAGCGCGCAATAACCTGGTTTTTTGGGGATAATTGCCTTCAATTTTTTACTCTTGTAAAATCCGTTTTCGGGGGCTCTGTAGGACCATTTTTTAAGCTTTTTGATCGGTTTTTCGTGGTTTTTCCTTCATTCCTAACCCATTCGCTATTGTTTCTGGAATAAAAAAAAAAATTGAAAAACGGCCGAGTTCTGGTGCGCAAACATTACAAAACTAGCCGGGGCTCCACGGGTTAAACACCATGACCTGTTCACTATGTCACCCCACCAAGGAGTAAGAGG
This sequence comes from Paralithodes platypus, assembly GCA_032716605.1. NCBI lineage: Eukaryota > Metazoa > Arthropoda > Malacostraca > Decapoda > Lithodidae > Paralithodes > Paralithodes platypus. The sequence goes on from CM064582.1 coordinate 16,423,045, forward strand.
TCATAAATACAAGATCTTTGTTCCCCACACAGAAACCGAAGCAAGAATTTTGTTTTTTTCCTATCGTCGTTGTTGTTGTTGTTGTTGTTCCCCAAGCTGCCTGGCCGAACAGCCCCAAGGCCCCGAGCAAGGCCAAGGCCATAACCGAGCGCCCCCACAGATCCCTCCCTGCCGACCACAATAAAGCCTGGGTGACCGAAGCCACTCCATGGCGGGGAGCTGAGGAGGGTGCGGAAACGCCCGGGAAATCAAAGCCCCACCCAAGGCCCTGTGCCCCTCAGCAATTATGAAGAGAAAGTCGAGGGGCAAAGGAAAAATGTGACGCTTTGGCTTCCAATCTTGGTAGATTGGGAGGTCAATCCACGGAAGAGACGCCGTCACTTGAGATCTAGAAAATATATAAGTACCCGGTAAAAGGAACAGTCGGAGTAAGCTATGGGTATGGCAGAGATCGCTCAATTCTCACTCTGATAGACCAGCCCATTACCACTCCTGTCGTATAATCCATCAGTGGAACTCCCTACCAGCTGAAATAGTTGATTCCCCCTCCCTTGCTCAATTCAAATCTAAATTGACCCAACACCTCCACAACTCACTCTTCAACCCATAAAATCCCCTTTCCCATTTTAAGCAACATCTCAACCCCTGATACCCCATCATATTATTGGTCCGACACACACTACCCGTCACCCCATTGTCAAGCATCTCCAGTACATCAAATGTTGCATCTGAAAACTAACACACCTGCCCTACGAGGAGAGATGTCAGCGACTGGGACTGTAGACACTCAGTGACCGGAGAAAAAGAGGTGATATGATCGAAACCTATAAGCTAATGCATGGCTTCGACGACATCCCTTACGCCAGATTCTTTTGCCTCAACACAAACAATCTGAGAGGACATTCACTGAAACTAGCGAAACCGGACCACTGGAGAACACAACTAAAAGGGAACTGGTTTGCGATCCGGGTGATCGATGACTGGAACTCACTCCCAGACGGGATAGTAACTGCGTCCACGATAGCCACATTCAAATCACGGTACGACAGACACACTGGTATAGAGAACATTTAGGCTGACACGTCTTAAGAGGTGGGGACCACACAAGAAACCAATTCTTATTTCCCCACTACCAATTCATAGGTAAGCACTGGCGTGTCATGCTATCTCCTGGGCTGCCTAATCCTTGGCCTGTCATGCGCTACCGATTGGCGGCCCTACCAGGTGAGCAACCCTGTTTTAAAGGCCAAAACATTACTGTTTAGGATTCAAACCTACTCACTCAGGTATGTTTGTGAAAGTTGGGCACCATATTTACTCAACCATGAGCGGATACAAGGGAACCAACCTTAGTTCATATTTGGAGAACCAGGTTATAGTGTTGCGGAGGTTTATGCCTTCATACACATGGCGAGTTTACTTGACTTCAACAATTACTATTTTACACATTCCCCCCTGCCCCTGGCCAACTTGGCTAAGTGATACAATTTTAATCGTCCTGGTACTAATATGGAACCTCTCTGATGACAAATCTAATGCTACTGTCACTCATGGTCGAATGAATACGGTGCCCAACTCTCACAAACATACCTGAGTGAGTGGGTTCGAATCCTGGTCAGGATAACTCTCTCCCAAGTTACCAACCTCAGCCTGTCAAACATTACATAACCTTACTCTTCCGCACATTAATTGCAATATATGTTATGGTAAGTATTATACCTTCGAAGACCTAGGTATATAAGTCCAAAAATTGTGTGACACATAAAATGAAATGGCATCTCTCTCACAGATACTCACAGATACTCATAGATGATGTTTATACTTCGATGCCAATAAAAATAACAATAATAATAATATTAAATATTAATAATAATAATATAGATTTAATGTTTGGTCTTGTCACTTCTTGAATAGGCAGTAGTCATTCATGACTGTCTAACTTATGGAATACACTTATACTGTACAGTACACTAATTCCGAAGGGAAATTGATTGAAATCTAGAAGAGAGAATTCATGCTGTTTGTGATTATGAAATGGCCAAGATTATTCCAGGAAGAACGCTGGAGAGGAAGGTTTTTCATGGCAACGAATATCCAGGCTCCAGCATCAGTAAGGTGGAGAATCGGTAAGAAATAAGCCTACAGTTAAAGTATCCTTCTCCTACCTGCATATATTATCCACCCATCCACAATGAAAATTAAAAGAACATTAGGCTTCTTTAACTATTGGAACTTGTTCGACTATTTCGATTTAGGGAATGTTTGACCTTATAGTTTCTGCATGAGAGGCTGCAATTTTGAAATATATAAACTCCCTAGTAGGCTACTTACCAAATTTAATTGACTATTATAAATGCATAATTAAAATTGCTGTACTAATTCGTATCTCCAAATCATTTTCATTTGGGCAACTTTCCAGTCAAACAGTAGGCTGGATAGGCTTTCCCTAATGATAGGTCTTGTATTAAATTAGGCCTACTATCTTAATACACTTTTATATATGGTTATTTAAAATTGGCGCCTTGTATAAGCAGCCAATGGCAGATTAAAAAGAAGGTCAATATTCTTTCCCGAAATATCAACGCTTGTAAATATAATGTCTGTGTCATATAATAATGTAAGAATGCATTAGAAGTTTCTCTAAATAGCTTTTATTAATATATAATTATTTTAAAATGTTAAATATTGACATATTAAATGAAATTCGCCTCATATTATTGTCCCCAGAAATGCCAGAATAATGTTGACGAATGTAAACAAACATAAAATGGACCCTACTTGGGATAGCACCCAAAAAAAGCTCGCATCACCCATACCGTCATATAAGTTTTGATAAGGGTTGTGTATCAATAATTATATCACACACGGAATCTGTAAGGCCTATAGACATCATTCATGTATACACACGTTACTGTGCTCTATAATTTAAGGATTTATAGCCTTAACCCTCTCACCACGGAAGGGCTCTTGAACGCCCATAAAAAAGCTTATAACAGGTACCCGGAAGGCCTCTTGAACGCCCAGTGGTTGAAAGCCTGTGAGCTTCGTGTGTGAGGCGTCGGTCCGACGCATGTAAACAACAGCCGGCTGGACCGACGCCCCGCATCTCCGGCCACAAGAAGGAGAGCGTCGCTTGTTCGTGTGTGCCTGTATGTTGTTGTTAAGTATCGAAAAGTGGTGTAAAGTGGCTGTTTTGGCCATAAAGTTATCTCCAATGAAATCATCATCACAGCTCAACCAGTTGACTTAGAGAGCTCTACTTAATGCCATTCTACAGGTAAATAACACAGCTACGCTTGGGGATGCGCGGGAATGCGGGAAGCAGTCTGATTAACGAATATACGGTAGCCTAGCCTAGACGTTTTTCGGCCAAAACACCCGGGTTTCGAGGAATATATATATAATACATAGCCGGGGCTGGAGGGTTAAAACTGAAGGCTATCAGAGACTGGGAGGGAGGTTTGTGTGAAATGATACTTATAACTTGTTATCAGTATCAGTTTATTCCAGTTCCAATAATATTCGGTTCTTTCCCAGTCCCGCCATATTGCTGAATAGTTCGTGTAGACAGTAATTGTAATAGCATTTGTGTGTGCTTTAAACTGTCATAGACTTTAGTAGTGTTTACATATATAAGGCCGAAATCACCTAGATATTGGAGACTATTGCCTGACTAGTGATATTCGTGTGTATGCTTAAAATAGTGTTACATCAGTGCGGGCACGGTGACCAGATTCCAGAAGACCCCCATTGTTTCAGTTCTGTGTTTTAGTGTTACTGTGCGTTACTGAGAGTTTCTCATTATTTCTGGGAAGCTGGTTCTGGTAGGCTAAGACTCAGAGCCCCCACCTCTTAACCCGGGAACGGCGAAGGTTTGTGCCCGGCGATAATTTGATTCTGTGACATTTTTATCCACCAAAAAATCCTTGTATTTGGATTAATGAGGTACCATCGGCTTCGTTATTGATTGACCTTGAAGATAAGCGAATAAAAACATAAAATAAATACAAAACAACCACATTGGGGCACTCCGAAATAAGAATTGTAAACAAAAAAGTAAATACCTTATCTCCAACTCGCGCTAGCTCAAAATTTTGCCCGCAACATTTTTGAGTTGCATACATATATGGAAGCGGAATTTAATGAGGATTCCACTGGTAACTTCAGAATTACTATAAACCAAATAGTTACTGAGATACACTAATAAACGTGAAAGTATCGAAACACAGACTGAGCTGTACTCAGTTACGGTTACCATCTCCCCATGAGCAAGGGGGATGGGTAATGGTCTCTGGTAGACTAAAGAAAGCCGAGCGCTTGTGAATTCTCGAAGGAGGAGATACGGGCGCTATATAAGTAACCAGAAGATTTTTATTATTATTACTCTGCTCCCTTCCCAGCCAGCCCTGAGTAAACGGTTAAACTGAGGGGGTTGCCAATTGTACCCATTGAACTAGACGTAATACTTTATATCTATGCCAAATATGACACGCGTCAGACGAAAACTTAATTTTTGGCGAATATTTATAAGTTTAATGACTCTTAACGAGTCATCGTGCGCCTAGGAAAAAAATACCTAATGACTCTGAACGAGTCATCGTGCGCCAAAGGGTTAAGGTAATTATTTATAAGATGACCTTTTTTTCTATTTATTAAAAACGTACTCTATGGTGTATTATATGATATATAGAAGCAATAGAACTGTAACACTGTTAAAATGACCTGGGAAGTGTATATTAAACTTAGCCTAGACCAACATTCCTGTAGGCCTAGGGTATTTTTTTTTTTTTTTTTTTTTTGTAAGGCTAGGAAAGGCAGCTAGGCTAACATAGCCTAGGCTACTCTTGAGATATACAAGATATATAGATTGCAGGATATGCTGTTTTAGATACCTCACTTCTCAAAAAAAATCCTGGGGGGCATGCCCCCTGACCTATTTAAAGCACGCGCCTTCGCCGCTCCGTTGCGCTATATATATATATATATAGCCTATATATATACAGGATAAATGTTTACCTATGGTCCTGTTAAAATATCCTCAAGTACGGTAACCTATTAAAAACTGTTCAGGGGACTGGTTAGAACTTGTAGGATGTTTAATTGAATGTCGGAATTTCAGAAACCAGTATTTACTGAGAAATAACCGTCTTAAAATGCGCTATCATGTCACCCAGGGTCCCTGCCCTCTCTTTCCCAGGTAATGTTAAGTTATGACATAACTTATTATACTGCTACTGGTATATTATAATAATATTATATTAGGGTTAGGTTAGGTTAGGTTAGGACGTAACCCGAGATGGGAATAGCCTACCCAGGTATTTTTTACTCGGCCCAGGGAAAATAATAGACAAACAAATGTTCTAATCAAAGTTTATTCTTGAAACTTGGTACCGGTATGTATTTTAACCAGTACTCTATAGGCCTAGTAGTAACTCATGTATCATATGAAAGGATATAAATTAAGTACCGGTATGTAATAGTTCTTGGAATGAAACAACAAATATACATGAAATCTTTATTGGACAAAAGTTACAAAACTAAAACAGGGACTGCTAAGAATAATTTAAAAACCTGTTTTCAATGCCTATATTAGTGGACCTGAAGTGAATCTCTTTGAGACTGAAGTACAGGCAGCCAGCTCCTCTAGTATCCTGATTAAACACCAGTAAACATACATAACATCCCTTTTACTTACAATATTATTCATATTTTTCATCCTTTTAATACATTTTTAGCATGTAGCCTATTGTGCGTATATTTACCTTCACATCTCAAAATTTCTCCGGCGGCTGGGGGGCTACGCCCCCTGGACCCCCTGTTATGTAGCGGGGGGCTGTGCCCCCCGCACCAAGTTGATCCTTGTAAGCTTAGTAAAAAGAGCCAGAACTTGATATTTTCTGTTTTGGCACCCTGATTGTGTAGGTGGACAGTGGAAGAAATTAAGCCTAGGCTAGTGGCTAGCCAAGTAAGTGTTATTTAGGCCTAGCCTTGGAGGTTAGATTACAGATATGACGATGCCTAGCCTACTTGTGGGAATAGGCCTAGGCTAGCCTAGGCTATAGGTATAGCCTAATATATTTTTATCGTAAATTTTGTTTCGTAACCTACCGGTACCTTTGGATTTTAGGCTAGCCTAACCTAGGCTATAGCCTATGCCAAGCCTAGGCCTATTTAACCTAACATTCCTGTTACCTGTATTTTTTTCTTTTAAAGACTAGGCTACATAGCCTAGGCCTAAGAACATAAGAAAATGGGAGTCTGCAAAAAACCGATTGGCCCATACAAGGCAGATCCCTGTCACATCCAACCCCAATTACAAGGCCCAATTATAGACCCATCTCACTAATACCTTGAGTACTGACCCCACCAAAACGGTCAGCTTAGGCTAACCTAGGTCCTAGCCTAAGCCTACTCTTCAAGTTTTGGAATAGGCTTAGCCTAGTGCTGCCTACAGTAGGCCAAGCCTAATTAAAAAAAAAAAAAAGTAGGCCTAAATTGACACAATTTTGGTCTTCATATTTTCCATCTTGATTGCTTTTAGATTGCAGGAAATGCTGTTTTAGACACCTAAATTCTAAAAAAAAAATCCGGGGTAGCATACCCACGGACCCACCTATAGCTCGCGCCGAAGAGCTGCTCTGTCGCGCTATTTTTTATTTATTTTTTTTTATTTTTTTTTCTGTAGTCCAACTACTCCCTAGGCTAATAGCCTTTACACTCTACCGCTGAACACGGGGTGAGGCCTGTGAGGTCTAGCTCCAATCTAGGGAGTGAGACATGCGAAGCTTCACGGCTCGAAGCAACTCCATCTCTGAAGCCGCCTTGCCTCCGCGCTTCAGTCTAATTAAAAAAAAAAAAAAAAAAAAAGTAAATTGACACAATTTTGGTCTCCATATTTTCCATCTTGATTGCTTTTCGATTGCAGGAAATGCTGTTTTAGACACCTAAATTATCAAATTTTTCGGGGGGGACATGCCCCCGGACCCCCCTAGAGCTCGGGCCTTCGGCGCTCATCTCACCGTCGTTCGCGCTATTGTATAATGATAACGAAATAATAAACCATAATGATAACACAATTCATATTTTGTGGATTGACACCCTGTATGTATTATGTATGTTGCTTCGTAGTATACTATAAATGGAAAATATACTTGGTAAATGAATAATTAAAGGGCATCTGTGGACTCACTTTTACAATTTCCCAGCTCAGCTGGTGGGCGATGAGTGGAGGTGAGTCGAGTTGTATACTGTACTGATATTCTATTGGTCAATAAACTGGGTGTGACGTCACGATCGATGATGGTATATGAATGGTTGTTGTGGGAGTACGTCACTGTCTAGACGGTGACGTCACAAATTCTCGCAACATTTTAACGGGTGTAGAAATACACGTAAGTCCATATAATGAGCCTCTTTTGTTTCTCAATCCCTCTACGACGTCACATTGATTAATTTATTATCCTTGGTGTTTATAATCTCTCGGATTCGGGCCAGTCGGCCATATTTGTAATGGTGGAACTGTTGTTCAATGAATAGTGAAGTGTTTTTGCTTTATGAAAACACCTACAACATCTTCTATTTAACGGGATTACCAACGGAGCTTCCAGCGGCATTGTGTTAATTTGGCTGCAGACCATTATTGTCCAGTACACCAAGGGTAAGGGTTTTATACCGTCGTTATTTGGGTCCAAGCCTAGGGTACGTTTACCACAGAATCTTTAACCCTTGTCTAGCGGGTGCTCTGTGGCCGTTTTGGGCCTTTCCAGGCCGTTCTGACTGCTATATCAACCATCAGTATGAAAGGAACTGTATTGCGCCGAAAACTAGGTGGAAATCGCTACACAATGACGCCACATACAGCTACGTAGCACTCGTGGAGCACTGACAGTGTTACCTCGAAGATGGAAGTTTAGCTGATTTTGCTACATTGCTCACTTTTAGCGAACTATTGGTTACACTGTCATCCTCCCGCGCGGTGGGGGAACTGGAGTTAGTGTGGGCCGGGAGGCCACAGATGTCGGACGTATGGATCATTACTATCCCACCCATTTTCACTCGATTTCCACCCTTTTTTCACCCGTTTTTTGCCAGTTTTTTCAACTCGACTTATGTTGCGCGCCGCTCTTTAAGGGTTAATGAATATCCTCAATACAGACTTATTTCCTTCACTTACCTCGTCAATAATAACCCATATAGGTTGAGAGGCCCTGAAATATATCAAAGAAAAAGTGATGTTGAAACATTATCTGCAATTTAGCCATGTTGATTAACTCTTAGCCCACTTAACCCCTTCAGACTCATATGACGCAGAGGTTGGCAGATTAGCAATAAGAAATAGAGTTCTCTCACTCTTATAATTACCTCTTTTGGCGACCGTCAATCTTTTATGAATTAAATACCAAATCAGCGGGGGTGTGGGGGCGGCAGCCCCCACCTAATATACTAGGTTAGGTTAGGTAAGGTTGTTAGGTTACGCTAATATTACCCCTTATTTTCTTCTTTTACCCCTCAATTTCCCTGTACTTCATAGCCCTCCCCACTATCGGGGGCCGTATCTTAAGATTGTTGGATAATGGGGAAAACATTTTTCCGGAATCTTTAATGTAGGCCTATATCCTCAATACAGACTTATTTCCTTCACTTACCTCGTCAATAATAACCCATATAGGTGCAGAGGCCCTGAATTATATCAAAGAAAAAGTGATGTTGAAACATTATCTGCAATTTAGCCATGTTCATTAACTTTTAGCCCACTTAACCCCTTCACTGGCCTTCAGACTCAAATGACGCAGAGGTTGGCAGATTAGCAATAAGAAATTGGGAGGTTTGACGTACCTCCCAACCTACCAAATAGGAAAACCTACTATTTGGTAGTAGTCTTGGAAAATCCAACGTCAAGGCTATTAACCTAATTGCAATGACGACTTGTCTATTTTGACTGCTATGTCGTCATTCCAACCGCGGTTAAAAAGAAAACGTCTAGAATCTACTCCTTATCTTGCTCTAGGAGACGTTGTACATTAACCAAAACTACCACCGAAGGTGAAAAAAGCATAGAAGAGAAGAAAAAGGGTTTTACCTTAGTTACCGCTTAAGGCCCATCCCGTGTTCCGTCATGTGCAGATCCCTGTCGAACGTGCGCATGAGCGACCCTCTCTTGTCATCACATCTCACGTCAGCAGAAGAACGCGGATGGGCAGGGGTCCGGCGTGAGGGAGGGTATTATGTACGTTGGATTTTCCAAGACTACTACCAAATAGTAGGTTTTCCTATTTGGTAGGTTGGGAGGTACGTCAAACCTCCCAATTTGTTAGTAGTCTTGGCAAATCCAACGTCAAGGCTGCATAACAAATAGGAGGAGGACATCCAAGCCCAACATACCAAAAAAAAACAATGCATAAAACAAAATTATGAATGACAAAGACACAATTTAAACAAGAGAGTTTAATAAGAGTGAAAAACTGAGGAGTAGCTAAAAAGAACAGTTTTAACACATGCCCGTCATTCATAGCAATGCAAAAACATAGACTTGTCTTAAACCAAAAAGGTACTGTACCCAAAATCCCCTTTCTTCCAAAACCAACAAAAACACTGAACACAATAACAAAACACAATTTTCAATGTGGCAAAAACACTTATGTACTGTAACAATACATAATCCAAAACTTGCAATCAAGTGTTGCAAACCCGTACTCCCCCCCCCCCCCCCTTTGTCAAATAAAACAAAGGAAAGGAACGAGGGACAAGGGGGGAAGACCAGGGATCTTCGCCAGAGCACGAGGAAACACGACCCCCGAGAGCCATCACCGGCCGAGGGGGTCGAACACTGGACATGGAGAGGTAGGAGGAGATGAAGGAATTGATAGAAGACCACAAAACCGCTGAAGCGATGTCAGGTAAGGATCGACGTTGCAGGAACCGGAAGGAGGCAGCAAAGGATCGCACATCGTGCGCAGAACCCCTACAAACAGGGTTACTGGCACAAATGGGCCGACAAATGTGGCGTCCCATCTGCACCTGCGAGAGCCTCCCACCAGTCCGAGGAGACACCCACACAGCAGTACCCGAAGGCGGCGCCACAGACGCAACAGAGGAGTGCAAGGCTGACACCGGGCACAACACATGGCGAGTATGCCCACGCTGGAAAGCCTGGACGGTGAAAGGCTGGAAAACGTGGGTCTCCCTCTCATTCGTGGCAACAAAAGGAGGGGAGGAGGCGAACGTGACGCCATGCAAGGACGGGGAGAATCGCACGCAGTCCCGGGGCCGTGACAATGCCGCTAGCGCAGACACCCGATCCCCAGTGGGCCAGAGTGACAAGGAAGAGTGTACGCCCGAGCAACGGAACCGGTGTAGCGGCCCGTGTATACGGGGGTGAAGCCAGAAGGTCCAGAGCCCGCCCCAGATCCCACCGTGGAGGGACCTGGCGCGGAGGCGGGCGTTCCCGGAAGGCAGCCGTCATGAAGGAATCCAGCTCCTGCGTCGGAACGACCAGCCCAGCGACGGACTCAAAGACCCCCCGGACGGCAGATAAGTGGGTACGTATAGCGTCGACGTGAAAGTGACGTGTACGGAAGAGGTGAAACAAGGAGTGGAGGACGAGGGAAGGAGAGCCAACTGGCTGGCGAGTGTCCCGTATCCACCTAGTAAAAGACCTCCAGCGGGACCCGTAAGGCCCCCAAGGAGAAGTCGGCCAGGAACGCTTGAGGAAGTCAGGCAGGTCCCGGCCGTGGACTGGGAGCCACCGTGCCTCATGAACTTCCACGATGCGAAGGCCAACGAGGTCCGCAGGGCCCCAACCTAGCGCAAGTGGAAGTCGGAGACAGGTAGAGGGACCGGACTCGGGCACCACCGCGTCAACTGGGCGTACCAAGCCCGTGCCGGCCACAGAGGCGCGAGGAGCCAGACGTTGCCGCGGTACAGCCGCAGCCTCGCGAGGACGGTGCACAGCAACAGGGCGTCTGGTGGTGGATATATGTATATCGACCGCCACCTGTTCCAGTCTACCATGAAAGCGTCCGGACCCCCCTCCGGAGTGCGAGGCCGGAGGGAGAGGTACCGAGGAAACTGGCGCGGCACCCCCGATGCGAACAAGGCGACCTCCGGAACACCCCAGGAAGCCGCGAGGTCGTCGAACACAGTCCGTTGCATTGCCCATTCGACAAGAACGCCCTGTCTTCTCGACAGGGCGTCCGCCCACAGGGTGGCAGGCCCGGGCAGGGAGGAGGCATGCAGGGAGAAGGTGTGTCGGTCCGTGAGGAAGAACAACTTCACCGAGAACCCCAATAGAGTCAATGACCTGGAGGACCCCCGCTTTAGGAAACAGTGGACAGCTGTCTGAGTGTCCATCCCGAAGGCCACCGACTTTCCCCGAAGGGCCAGCGCGTGGGCCCTCAGGAAGAACAAAGGAACCAACAGTTCGAGGGCATAGACGGGGAAGGGGCGAGAGTCCCACCCATCCGCCGGGAAGTTGACGGCCCAGGTGTGATGGGTAACCTCACCCTACCACGCTCGACGCATCTGTGTCTACCCAGATCGTCGGCGGGGGGGGCGTTCCAGGGCACAGCCGCAGAGAGCGTGCCCCGAGCAACCCAGTGTCCGAAGTGTCCGCGAATGGCACGCGGGAGCGGCAGGAGCCGATCCATAGGGGTCAACGGAAACACCTCGGTGCCCATGAGGAGGAGGCGGCGTAGCCTGAGGCTCCCTAAGGGAATGGGCAGAGCGGCCCAATGCAGCGAACCCACTAACGAGTCCCAGAGCCACCCCGGGAGGGAGACCGAGTGCAACACGGCGAAGACCTTCCGCCGAAGGTGCACCGCGTCCGGCAGACCCTGGGTCACCGGAGCACCGGACAAAACCCAGGTGAGACCGACCCATGGCACGACACGCGACGGGGTCAAGCGTGACTTGGGAACACCGACGGGGAACCCTAACTGTGCGACGTGGCAAACGACTATGAGGGCGTCGCGTACGCACAGTCCGAGGGCTTCGGAAACTATCAACCAATCGGCCAAGGAAAACAGGAGCTGGAGCCCGCTCCTGAGGAGAGGACCCAGAGCCTGTCCCACCAGTTCGGAGAAGATCCGCGGTGCGATGTGGAGACCGAAGGGAAGGCCGGCGAACAGGAACACACGATCGGAAGTCCGAACGGCCAAGAATCGCTGGAATCGAGGATGGAGAGGAACGAGCCAAGACGCAGCCTGGAGGGCCAGCAACACGACCCACGACAGAGGGCGCAGGGCCAGGCGTACCCGTGGTACCGGCAGCATCCGAAACCGTGTGTACACGATGCGCCCGGTGAGGGCCAACATAGCCACCACCGGGCGCATCGCATCGCAGTTCTACTCCGGTACCAGAAATACACGGGAGAGGAAAACCGGGTGACCGGCGGTCAACTCCCTCGACGATACCCTGCTCGTGCATGGATGTGAACCACGTGGGCCACCTCTGAAGAGACGGGCCGGCGTCGGTGACAAGAGCGGAGTGGGGGTCTGGACGTCCACCTCCAGGTGAGACTCCTCCGCGCAATCCGCCGCCCCCAACGTCCCTCGCGGCCACCGAGGGGCGCAAGGGCGAAAACAACCCGTGGGAGCTCCCGAGAGGAGGGGAGCGACCCGGGCGGCCAGGCGAGAAGGAGAACAAGGAGACCGACCCAGAGAACCTACACATTGTTGTGACGTGGAGGTACCCCTGGTACGGTCTGTGCGGGATAAGCGCCACGTTGACCTCCTCTACCCCCCCCCCACTTCGGCGAAAAGGGCGGGCCACCCCAACCCCTGGCCGTTGCGGGGCCGACCCCGGCGAAGGGTGGCCGGAAGTGGAAGGCCGGCCAGCCCCGACACGGCGGGGATGAAAAGGGGGCAAGAACAGAAGGGCAAGGCGGAACTGACGCACTGGCCTGTAACGTCCCTGTCCTGCGCCCGTGCATGGCGGCAGCACTTGCAGCAGCACCCCGAAGAGGTCCGGCAGAAGGACGGGACTGAGAAGACCCCGCTCGCACACAGTGCGTCGTTGCGTGTCGTAAGCAGGGTCCGCCAATAGAGAAGCGTAACGGACCCAAGCATCCCGCGCAAAAAAGCCCTGACGGAGAGAGCGCAGAGGACAACAAACCCTGACGAATATCCAAGGGGGCTGTCCGGCAGAACGAGGACTGTACCGTCCGGCGTTGCCGAGGTGCCACGCACAAAACCGCCTTCTGCTCGGGAACCAGAGACACCGCGAGCCGAAGGGGGATCCGCCGAACGCGGCCCAAACCCTCGCGAAGATCGCCTGGTGCAGACGCCGCGAGAAGCCGCAGGTGGTGAACAGAAGGCTGGAGGGAACCAAAAGACAAGAGAAGAAGTTCGGCACCCACCGCCGCAAGGGAAAAACCCCGTCGACAGAGGACTGAACTGGGTGAGAGAAGAACGGGGTAGCTATAGAACAAAGTTCAAGAACGGGCGCGCTGAACCAGGACCAGAACGCGCCGTCCAACCCGCCGACAGACACAAGAGGAGGCAAAAGCAGTGATGACTCTGGGGGAGGGACTGAAGGAGAGCCGGCGACGGAACGGCCGGCAAAGACGAAGGCCTCAGCAAACCAGGCCCCCAACGGGAGAGGGTGATCGAGCAAGATGGCTAAGCCAGGCGTACCGTCGTCGCACAAACCCGTCCCATAGGAGGACAGTCCCGTCAACACAGCCAGGGACTGAACATCCTGAAGGATGTCCCGGCGGCTGAAGTCTGACCAGAGCATAGGCCTGCAGAAGGGAGGGGGACCGTAGCAGGGGTAGGTATGGTGAGGCGCTGAGGGTGTGTCACCGCCAAGAAGCGCGATAAGAGGGAGTCTTGCATCGACTCCAAGCGCCCGTCGATGCGTGACACAAGCCACCCCTGCATAGCCGACAATCGATCCAAGACAGGCAACCCCCACCCCCCCCCCCCCCAAGAATGGTCGGCCCGCAGGGGTGAGCGGGAGCGAGATCCACGACACGAACCAGCAGAGTCGCGGCCCAAGGAAGGCGAGCGACCACGGTTGTGTCGCCGCAGAGGGACTCGTCCCTGAACACGAACGCCCGAGGGGGAAACAGCACTTTCCCCCTCTTCCAGCAACACGTCAGCCCCTGAGAAAGGGGACCCCGAAACCACGCGATACCCCACCGAGCCAAGAGGAGGGGTACCCCCGTGGCGAGACGGTAAGTGAAGGTCAGGGAGAGAAGAAGGAGGAGGAGCAGGACGACGGGAGTGGGAAGGCTGGCCGGGTGAAAAGACAGCATCCGGTGTTCCCAGGCGGTCACCCATCCAAGTACGAACCAGACCCTACGTTGCTTAACTTCGCTGATCGGACGAGAAGCGGTGCATTCAACGCGGTATGGCCGTTGGCTGAAAAGAGGTCAGAAGTAGCCGCGGGGGGAAATAGAGCAAGGATCCCCGGGGCAGAGATAACCGGGTGGCCCGACACCGAGGCGGAGGAGGGAGGGACCGCCACCGTGGGACGAGACCGTGAAGGAAGAATAGGCACCGAAGCAGGTGAAGTAGGAGGAGAAGCAACTACATCCTGGCGGACCCTCCTGGACAGTGTAGGAGGAGGGAGCAGAGGGCCAGCTACAGCCTGAACCTCCGAACGCGTAGAGGACAAAGGAAGAGGACGTCGTACGAGCAGGGGAAGCGGGCGGAAGGTAGTAGAGCCCCGACCCGGAGCGGCCATGGGAGGGCGCACAGGGGCAGAGCCGCTAACCCCGGCCGCAGGGCAAGAACCATGACGAGGGCGATGGGCGCCGTCAAGGCGATCAGGAGGACAACGAGGGGCAGGAGAGGACGGGCGATGAGGCGAGTGAGAGCGTGGACGGAGCAGGGGATCCCCCCGACGATGTGACGACCGGCTGCGGGACTCAGGGGAGAGGGCCAGGCGAACGGCCTTCAGGCGGGTCAGGGATACCCAGGGCGACGCGGATCCGGGCGGCAACAAAGGCCGGGGAACGGTGGCCCTCAGTCCAAAAGTGGCGGGAGACTATCGCCCACACCGACTGAAGGGAATCAGAGGCCACTGCCGCCACCGAGGAACCAGGGCTATGGTGCACCACATCCACCAGGGCCAGACACAGGCCACACAGAGCAGGGAGGTAGGCCGTAGAGGACACACAGTGCGAGTGGCGCAAGCAGGACTTGTGGCTCACCAAGCACGGGGAGCTACAACCATGGCGAAAGCAAGGCAGCCTACCTGCACTGGAAGAACACACACCATAATCAGCACGTCGAAGGAGTAAGTGGAGAAAACGTCCAAGAAGAACCAGGGAAGGAGCATGGGGAAACAGGAACACACATGCAAACAGGTATCCGTACTCACCCTAAACCGGGAGCACAGAGGTAGGTGAGTAGGGCGGGCGAGGTGGAAGAGCACTAGCAGAACCTGCAAAGATGGAGAAAGTGTTAACCACCACTCAACATCTTACATGCAGGGCCTATAACACCAGTAAAGTGCACACACCAAATAGTATCAGGCAACAAGATGACATAAAAAAGGTCAATAGTGAAAGCCAACTATTACCGCAAATTTGCGGGCCAATGGAGGCATAACCGTACCGAAACCACCCTCCCGCAATTTTGCGGGACCCCCCCAGCGATCTCCGCAAATTTGCGGGGAGCCGAAACGTCCCAGAGGACCGAATCGAGCTCCCGCAAATTTGCGGGACCGGCCGAGATGGTCCGGCGCCGAAAAAGCGAGAGGAGCGTCTAGGGAATACCAAAAAAGGCCCCAAAAAAGCGTCATCTCCTTATGAACTCCAAGCGATGATGGCCATCAAGCTGAGCAGTGTCTTCCTTGAAGTTATCCTAACTCAACCGGTAAAGGGAGAGGCAAGGAAGACACACCAGGGGAGAGGAGGCACATCCCCCAGGAACCACCCAACCCACAGAGATAGAGCAAAGCCCATGAGGAGAAGTGGCAGGGAGGGTGGTTTCGCACAAACAGGGGCCCCCGTGGGGTACCCCTGGATTGGGCAAAAAAGACCATGAAAGGATGGAGGTGAAACAGGAAGAGAAAACAAAAACCAGTAAATGAAACTGGCGAGAAAAAGGGTGGCCTAGCCGTGAGCAGAGAATGTGTCAGGGGCGAAAACCCCTGTGGTGTGAAGGAGGGGCCCCCGTAGGGTACCCCTGGATTATCACGAACTACCTGTCGCCCAGGCCCTTGAGACACAGTGAAGGCTCGAAAGGGGGGACTCGGGAATAACGCTAATAAGGCGGCCGACACAAACTCTACAAACAGCACCGCCACCAACGAAATCTCAGATTGTTTACCAACGGTACACCTTAGGCTATGAAAAAATGAAAACTCATAGGGGCATAGCAAGTCCTGAATGAGAAAACCAGCTAGGCTAAATTAAGCTAAAAGCTAAACTATGCCCAGACTAACAGGAAAAAAGAATATGAAAAGAGAAAGAATGAAAAACATATACGAGGAACGCCAGGCGCCCCCGTACCTTCGGTAGGCTATTTCCACACGCGTCTCCATTATACACACTTAGGAGCCCATTTACGTGTGCCCTAGATCACGTAACATCTGTCTAACAAAAAAGAAGGCCAGATAAGCCGAAACGAACCTAAAACAGGGTGAATTGAAGGAGCACAACAAAAGCGGACTCAAGCAATGGAGTACGTGAACAAATGATGACAAGAGAGGGTCGCTCATGCGCACGTTCGACAGGGATCTGCACATGATGGAACACGGGATGGGCCTTAAGCGGTAACTAAGGTAAACACCTTTTTCTTCTCTTCTATGCTTTTTTCACCTTCGGTGGTAGTTTTGGTTAATGTACAACGTCTCCTAGAGCAAGATAAGGAGTAGACTCTAGACGTTTTCTTTTTAACCGCGGTTGGAATGACGACATAGCAGTCAAAATAGACAAGTCATCATTGCAATTAGGTTAATAGCCTTGACGTTGGATTTGCCAAGACTACTAACAAATAGAGTTCTCTCACTCTTATAATTAACTCTTTTGCCGACCGTCAATCTTTTATGAATTAGGCTAAATACCAAACCAGCGGGGGTGTGGGGGCGGCAGCCCCCACCTAATATACTAGGTTAGGTTAGGTAAGGTTGTTAGGTTACGCTAATATTACCCCTTATTTTCTTCTTTTACCCCTCAATTTCCCTGTACTTCATAGCCCTCTCCACTATCGGGGGCCGTATCTTAAGATTGTTTGATAATGGGGACAACTTTTTTTCCGGAGATTCTAATTAATGACAACCACTGTATATGATGAAAACTAACTAAAACCCCCCCCCCCAAAAAAAAACTCACGAAATAAAAGTTGGCCAGGTTCCTGGATATTTTCCTTAATTTGCATGAACAAATTGTAATAGGCCTATAGAAACCTTATAAATCATATAAATAACAAATCCACAAAAATACAATCATTGAAAATAGCAGTGGTCCGTCTCCTTAACCCTCCAGCCCCGGCTACGCATTACATAAATATTCCCCGAAACCCGGGTGTTTTGGCCGAAAAACGTCTAGGCTAGGCTACCGTATCTTTGTTATTCGGACTGCTTCCCGCATTCCCGCGCATCCCCAAGCGTAGCTGTGTTATTTACCTGTAGAATGGCGTTAAGTAGAGCTCTCTAAGTCAACTGGTTCAGTTGTGATGATGATTTCATTGGAGATAACTTACGGCAACAACAGCCACTTTACACTACTTTTCGATACTTAACAACAACATACAGGCACACACGAACAAGCGACGCTCTCCTTCTTGTGGCCAGAGATGCGGGGCGTCGGTCCAGCCGGCTGTTGTTTACATGCGTCGGACCGACGCCTCACACACCAAGGTCACAGGCTTTCAACCACTGGTACAATGTTGTACCACCCGGGTTCCTCGGGTCAAAACAAAATGGTACACACGTGTACCATCCGGGTTTGAAGGGTTAATATTGACCGAAAAAACGCCCATTCTAATAAATCTCAGAGCTCTTTCGGACAGTCACTGTTTACAAACGCCTTCTTTATGCAGTATAATCAATATTTATCCCCTGCTGGCAACATAGATGACGATTTCAATAATTCATGGGGGGGGGGGGCAAGCCCCCCCTCAACCCATCGTGTATCCAACATTGGCATTATAACTAAGACCACGAATAGGGCCTATACTCATTTCTCAAAATCTGGAGGAAAAAACATAACAAATAAGGGTGCGAGCCTATTCCCTATAATTACCAATATATCACTTCATCTTGGGACGATACCGCTCTCGCAGATTAACCTTACCGTTCACGAGCCAAAAACGGGGGTGGGGGATACTAATTAGTATTGATAAATATAAACAGTGCACTAATGACATTATAATACACGTTGTGTGAAACATATACACCGCTGATGTTAAATTAACCGGGTGTAAGATTAAGCGGGTGTAATGACGACATGTTGGCCGAGGGCTGGAATGACGTCATCGCTGAGGCCCGCCTTGGCTGATTACGTCACGATAATCAACAACCAATCACAAGCAAGGATACACAATGTCTTGGCTTGGTTAATCAAGATGGCTATATTCTAGTTAATCTCCGTGTTTCAACCCCTCTTTCCCTGATATATTTCATACCCTCCCCAGCTATTGGGGTATTGTTGAGGTAAGTGAAGAAAATAACTAAGAGATATGAGGATATAAATAAGGATCCTTAGTTAATGGGCAAACAAAATACGGTGACTACTGTTACGACAGGGGTTCAAATATATCAGGGCTCTTATTCATTGGACTAGTAATGGCATAAATGCTACAACGGAAAGCGCTAGCTCCAACCTCTGATGTATATTCCCAGTGAACAAAGAACACAAATACTCTCCGAGTTCTATATGCAATAATAGGCTATCAAACTCTCAATAAATGTGCGTCTACTCTAGGCTTAATGTTATGTGAAAACAGCCTATTACTACCTATAACCGAAGGTGCTTGGTTATGGTATGCAAAGTAAGGTGGTAAGAGAAGTTACAGCTTACGTTACTTTAATCAATAAATGTCAGGCACTCCTGCATGAAAGAAAGTGCACTAAAGTCCTTCAACACCAACAAGGAATCTTCTTTAATTGTTAAATGCTATAAAGATGCTCGTATCGGAAATGGAACCCAAAAAGGAAGGCAGCGGAACAATGCTCGTGCAGGCTATGCACACAAAAAGGCAGAATATATAATGCCGTCGGAGCCAAGAATATCCTAAACACTACAACAATAATAATGATCGCCACAACAATGCAGTATTCCTCTCAACAAAAAGAGCCTAAGTCGTTTGTGTCTCAATACATCAAACTAGGCTGCGAAATGCTTGTGTAATCATAAATGGGTATGCATAAAAAAAGAGTACTTGGTTTAATATACTTAATGTCTACTATGATTGATAAAGTCTAGCTAGAGTCAATGATACGAGATACTGGTGCGCATGGCATGCCGCATAGCCTAGTGTAAATCTCAAGTCTGTGCGTATATAGTGAAGGGTAGCTCTCTTGAGAAACCTTAATACCGAAGTATCAAGCGTTCTCCTGGCGTACCTCAAAGAAAAACAACCGAGCTTAGAACAGTGCAGAATGGTATAGGCAAAAAGCCCTCATTCATGCATGCTCTACTCTCAATGGCACACAGACTTGAATTTACCCAATCAACTCCAGTTCTCAGGTATGTCGTGCAGCTTTTACCTAAAGCCAGCACTCATAGGAAACAATACCTTATAATATCAGACCCCTAGTCTAGCATTATCTAATCCAGCAGAACACTAATAATTATAGGAAGCGGTACGAAACAACATAAATGCCAACCAATACTTTGTGATCAACTTATCTTAACAACTAAACATACATAGTTTATATCAGACCTTAACACATAATACAACTGGCCAGCATGAAGCTGATTTTGCAGAGTTAACCAGAGGGGGTATAATATTAATAAAAGGTGGTGAAGATATGGAAAAAGAGAGAGGTAGGCAGAGGAAAAGATTCTCAGGTGCAGAGCGGGGGACAGGTGTCAAGGGATAAGAGAGATGCGTTCTAGAAACCAGATCTGAGGGAGAGAATGGAGAGGGAACTGTATATATACCAGCACTAGCTCGAGCCACGTGGGGAAAAAGCGGTAACAAGTCCTCTAACCACTACCAAAGTAGCTAGCAAAACATTACGTCACCAAGCATGGTAAAGAACTCCCTCAACCAATCCCCGCGAGGCAGCCAGCCGTGACGTCATCGAGCGGGGCAAAAACACTACGCGCCCCCTCTCACTCTGTTCTATTCTCTCTCTCTCTCTGATCTTATCATTACTAGTTAAGGAGAAAACATATATTTTACAATTAAATATATAAAGCCTTGACATGGGTGAAAACAAAGAGCCTTTCTGGACTGCCCATGACACGAGCTTTCACATGAAATAAAGCACACAACAATACACAAACTGTAGCCACATCCACTGTCCTGGCGATCCTAGCGAGTCACTGTAGGACAAGCCATGCGGTTCTAACGGAGTGGTTAACGTCACACTACCGCTACATAGGATCTTACCGGGGCTCCGCCCCCACACCCCCGCTTTGACTTAGATTTTTGGTGTAGGCCTAGGCTATTTGTCTATGAAGTGGGTATTTTTCAATTTGTTGATAACAAAAATCCTCCATGCGGACTAGGCCCTAGCCTATGGAGAAAAATATGGCGAATCTATTGGTGCCTATTTTCACTAATAAATTGTTTCTCATAACGTCGCACTAGTTTCCTTGAATATTATCTGGATAATTGTAGGGAATAGGCTCGCAGCCTTATTATACATAATTTATGAGGGACAATGTAGGTTTATGGAATCATACTGTAGGCCTACTCATGAATGGAAGAGTGGAATCACCTCCCATCTCACATAGTTAATAGCCCACTCTTCATTCCTTTAGAAATAGGATCACTACTCATTATCTCCCTAATCCTTGACCCGATCCTATCCCTCTCATAATTCCCCTGCACAACCCCCGCATATCATGCTGCCCGAGAGCAGCCCTCTGCGGGTCCCCCTAACAAGAACAAGAACAAGAATGCCGGCTTATTCGGACCATGGCTGATTCGGAAATTGGTCGATTCGGCCCACAAGGCCACAACGAGGCTGATTCGGACCATATCATTGCCAACGTAGCCTAATCTTGCCACCACATTCACATTCAGATTCACATTCGCGGAAATCTTACCGCCACATTCACATTCTTATAGGCCTAGCCTACTAAAGGCTACACTCGCATGTCCCATCTCAGATTTTGTACTGTTTTCATTTATTTTCAATGTTTTACTTTTATATTCAGTTTTATACATTCACATTCAGTTTGCTGCTAGCGTATCACATTGCCATCCATTCATGTTTATGTAGTGGGACCTGCAGAGGGGCACGTGTGGGGGTTGTGCAGGGTTCTAAGTAGGCTAGCCTATATATTGAAAGCATCTTACAGCTTGACTCTGCTATTATTTAACTAGGCTATAGCCTATTCTAGTTTGTTCTGTACGCGAATGGCCCCGGCCCGCGGCGGAATGGGAATGTAGAGAAACGTATGTTAATGTGGCAAAATGGGATACAGTACGTTTCGTCACCAACCCGTTTCATCATCACCTCTTAGACCCGTTTCGTCACCGCGATTTCGGACGTTTCGTCAGAATCGTCACCATTATTAGTCGCTACTATTTCAAGGCCATTGAACCTTGACTTGGTAAAAATTTTCCTATGGTCCCGTTAAAATATCCTCAAGTAACCTATTAAGAACTGGTCAGGGGACTGCCCAAAATGTACAAATATTATATTAGATTAACCTAACCTAACCTAACCCTAATATAATATAACATACCCGGTAACGTAACATGTACATTTTGAAAAACTCACAAATTGCGAGACGAGACTCTCATTCGTTCCATTTCGGAATGGAGTGACATAAAGCGAAATGGAACGATATATTTCGGTATATTTCGCTACATTTCACTCTCTTTGACATCCTGGGCGAGAATATACATTGAAGTGATTCATTAGTTTCGAACCAAGCTAATAATAAAGCTTTTTGGGCAAGAATATACATTAGAGTGGCTTATTAGTTTCGAACCAAGCTACTTTGGGCTACTAAACATAGTGGTGACGAAACGTGTTTTTGGGGACGAAACGGAATGGTGATGAAACGTCCATATCCCGCAAAATGAATGTGAATGTGGCAAAACGAATGTGAATGTGGCAAAACGAACGTAAATGTAGAGAAACGAATGTGAATGTAGAGAAACTAATGTGAATGTGGTAAAACGAATGTGAACGTAGACTTATTGTAGAGAAATGAAGGTACAGTATATCCGATAGTGACGGGAGCGATGTTTTTTTCTATATAAAATAACGGAAAATAATTTCTCAAGTAAAATTTTAGTTATAGCTTCTATGGAGTTAAAGATTTGTTTGGATTTGTTTTGTTCAGGTAAGAAATTAATGTAATCCTACAATATCTTAGTAAATTGAGTATAAAGCACAATCACCGCGTAAACAGTCCGTAGACTAAGAGAAACCAACACAAGAGACAGCCGAGCCGATTGTTGTGTTGTAAGCTGATATTCTCTTGGTCAATGAACTGCGTGTGGCAACGGTCACGTCACACCAATGTTTGGCATTTTATTGGCTGGGAAACTGCGTGTGACAGTGACGTTACTTATATCTTCGTCTTGAAATCTCAGTTTCGGCCATCATGGAATTGAGGAGGGGTTGCCCTCTGATCAGTGAAGTTCTTTTGATGTGTGAGGGCATTAGAACATCCTTTACACGGTATTATTAACAGCACTTCCACCGTCGATAGTCCGAGGTTAGTCTGAATGATATTTGCTGACCATGAAGCCTCCAAGGTTAGTCTGAATTAGGCTATAGGTTATTTGCTGATTATGAAACCTCGGAGGTTAGGCCTAGGCTAGTCTGATTTTTACGTACTAACAGCAGGGGTGTGGGGGCAGCAGCCCCCACTTAGGACACTAGGTTAGGTTAGGTTTTTTAGTTAGGTTAATAATAATAATAATAATAATAATAATAATAATAATAATAATAAGCATGTTACTTATTTCTCATAAGCGCCAATTTTTCCGAAGAATTCACTAGCGCTCGGAAAGAGAAAGAAAAAAGAACAAAATCAATGCATCAAAAGAATGCTTATATACAACACACATTTAACAATCACTAGCAGTGGCAAAATAGCCTAAACTCTATAGCCATCTGTCATGACACCTCTCTCAAGATCATAGCTTCTCTCAAAGAGAAAAGTCTTAAGTTGTCTCTTGAAGCATTCAACAGAACTCAGTTTCCTCATGGACAGCGGCAACCTGTTATACAACCTCGGAGCCATGTAGGAGAATGACCTCTCAAAGAAAGAAATCATGACGCACAACTACACCATGGTGTGCCGGTGGGCGCCTGAGCAGCTCCGCAAGGTACCTAGGCTCACCAAATTTGAGAACCTTAAAAGTCACCAAACACAACTTAAATTCTATTCTTGCTCTTACTGGCAGCCAGTGCAGTTCTATGTGAAGAGATGTAGTAGGAGTTCTAGGTGGAACACCAAAAATTAGTCTTGCGGCCCTGTTAAGAACAGACTGAACTTTCTTTAAAATATAATTTGGAAGACCCACCAACAGGGCATTGCAATAATCAACACGAGAGAAGACCAATGAGTGAACCAACGTCAGGAGGCAACGTCTGGTTATAAACGGCTTCACCAAATAGAGATTTCTGATGTGCAAGTAACAACTTTTAACTATCTGGTTTACATGCTCTTTGAAATCTAATCGGGAGTTCACATATACACCCAGATTTCGAACAGAGTTGGCCGGTCGCAGCTGAGATCCACCCACATTGATGGAGAGGGCAGCTCTTCTGTTTCCTCGGATGATGAGAATATCAGTTTTACCATCATTTAGTTTAAGTTTTCTCGCTCTCATCCACTTCTTGATATCAGACATCAACAATTCCATCTTACTCCGTATATCAACTATATTTGTGATTCTCACATAAATCTGGGTGTCATCTGCATAAAAGTGAAAGGTGACATTATGTGCACGAAGCAGAAGAGACAAACTGCTGATATAAATTATAAATAGGATAGGACCTAAAACTGATCCCTGCGGAACACCATACTGCAGGGGTGTCGAGTCCGAGACCACTTGATTTACCATCACACTCTGGGATCTACCTGACAAGTACGACCCAAGAAGCAAGAGAGCGGAGTCACGCACACCACAATCATAAAGATCACTCAATAACAACTCGTGATCCACTGTGTCAAAGGCCGCAGAGAGATCAAGCAAGACCAATAGTGAGGCCACACCATTGCAAATGTTCTCAACTAGATCATTATGTACTCTAATCAATGCTGTTTCAGTTGAATGATGCTGTCGGTAAGCAGACTGAAAAATTGGGATAGTTTCATTCTGCTGAAGTAGTGGTTGTAATTGGTCAAGTATTGCACGCTCTAATATCTTTGATATGAAGGACAGGTTGGAGACAGGACGATAGTTCAACATGTTCTCAACATCAAGTCCAGCATGATCATGTTAGCGGGACCGATGTTTCTCACACTCTCCTTCTATATTATAATTGGTTTCCTGTGTTTAGTGATGTTTACTTTCACCACCTTCAACAGTTGGGAATGATATGAAGTGTGAACATATGGGAAAGAGCGTTGGTTACATCGGGAGGACATAATCAGGCTGCCGCATTTATTTTTAATTATGGGAACAATTTCTTAATTAAGATACGGGACCGGGAGCGATAATTTATCGATCGAGTTGGTGGGGTCGTGACGTCATCCATGGCGATGACGTCACTTTCAGCCTGCCAATCACAAACGGGTTTGGCCAGCCACTCACAGCTAAGCTTACAGTATGTTTTGATCGTATCAGCTGGGGCGCGTTCAAGAGCAAGACTTCAGACGCTACAGTTTCCGTAGCGCGAATTGGGGCCTATTGAACGATTTCGAAGCCTCTTCCGCACTACATAAACACACTGGGTGGTTGCCATGGTTATGTTTATACCAGCATCTTTGTTTGACACTCAAAACAACGAAAATTACCGTTTTTTACATCTAAACAACTGCTAGGATATTTATCCTGTAATATCCATAAGTAATTAGGCCTAAAGCTATTAAATTATAGCGTCGCGTTGGCCTGAAATACATATTAATATTTATTAGTAACCATATTTTTTGTATTACATTCTACAATAAAGTATATAGCCTATGAAAGAAAGCAAATTCGTTCATAAAAATTTTCATATATTATTTTCGTTCGCCACTTCAATACATGCGGATCCTCGGCGCCTCTTATCGAAACATAAAGCTGTATATTTATATCAATATGTGGATCGAAAATTTAATCTAAATGTTTTAAAGTAAATAATAACACATACTACTGTAATATGAATATTCAATATTTTTAACCCTCTCCGACATATGACGCAATTTTGAGCCTATTAGGGATACTTTAAAGCCTTTATTACCATCAGGGTTTTTTACAAACCTTTATTTTAGTTACTTCAACCTCTGCAGTTGTCTTTGAGTTAGATGTGGGCAGAAAACTAATTTTGGAGAGGTAATTATAAGAGTGAGAGAACTCTATTTCTTATTGCTAATCTGGCAACCTCTGCGTCATATATGTCTGAAGGGGTTAAGTGATTTGATATGCACATGGTCGAGAGTAATTCGTCTGCTAGTGCTAAAGACAAATCCTAAAGATGTATTGTCTGTGCGCCTCACGGCGTCACTCCTCTAAAGGCTGTGCGCTGAATGAGCGACCGTATGCGCGCCCAATGTCGTTCAGTAAGACTGTAACGCCAACCGGGCGCTAAAATTAGTGCTCTTGAACGCGCTCCTGTTCTACCTCAACCCCATATTTCAACCCCTCTCTTTCCCTAATATACTTCATGCCCTCCCCACCTATCAGGTGTAAATATTTTATTATTGTTGTGGCAAGTGCAGGTCATTATTATTAGGGACACAATGAAAACAGGAAACCAATTATAAATATTGAAGGGGAGTGGGAAAAAGATCGCTCCCGCTACTATGGAATTTGTCGAAATGAATGTGAATGTGGCAAAACGAAGGCCAAACGAACATGAATCTGAATGTAGAGAAACAAATGTGTATGTAGAGAAACCAATGTACAAGTCTTACCACCACATTCACATTTGCGATAATCTTTGTTATGCCAGGTTTTTACTGGGGTTGATTGGTTTAAATAAGTGGATTCTTCCTAACTGGAGAAGTCAAAATCGTTTCAACACAGACACAGAAAGTAATAAAGTATAATTATAACAAGACGTACCTTCATATTATATTTATTGGCACAAGGATATCGCATACGTAACTGCTAGAATAATTGGTCAAGAACAACAATAACAGATGCACGAACGAGGCTCCACTATGTCTGACTCGTAAGACTGGGTTATTCTATGCAATATCTAGGTGAGTATTGTGGACCGCCTTCTAATTGAAGGATTACACTTGTCCTGTATTTATTTCAGAGATAAGGATAGCACTCCTTTCAATCGAGGATTTACACTTGTGCTTAGACAGGCTACGTGGTGATTATATATACAAACTTTTGGTTTTAATATGTGTACATACATACATAAAATTTTAAGACTGAGTGTTCCACACATAAGTGCAGTTTCAGTCTCTTGTCCTAGAGTTATTCTGGGTTGGAAGCTGAATGTAATTATTTTCTCTGAGTTAATTCACTATGATGCTTACGCATAAGTTAACTTGAATTTATTTGTTATTTTCTTTACCAGACTTATTATCAGTACTTCCCTGATTTATTTGGGCTTCACTAGTACTTTCTTTCTCTCGCTTTTTGCATAAGCTCAGAGTATCCACTGTTTCTAGAATACTTCTTTTTATATAGGGTAAGACGGGGTAATTTCGCCGCGACGCTAATAATTTGCATTCAGACGCCGATATCTCCGAAACTACCGTAAAATGCGGTAACTTCGGAAAATTTTCGATGTTTTTTAACAATTTCTCCTGAGTTTAAACACATTATAGAGATTTAACTAGGTCAAGTGATGTATGGTGGTAGTGCGCCGTAATCCAGGAAGCCTCCTAAAATTAACCCCTATAATAAGAGAGCTATCCTTATCCTAAATGATGTCCGAAGTTTGCTTGAAAAGTTGATAACTTCGGACTTCTATGGCTAACTTCGGACGTAGGTGATTTGTTATGGAAAATGGTTGCCAAGAAAGCTGAGATAACTTCGGACGAACGGAGGAGAACTTCGGACCTACGTTCGTGGCCTTATTTCATTAATTTTTCGGCTCCTACTATTTTATATGAATATTTTATTATTGCTGCTTATTCTTGTCCGATGTTATAGTGGAAAATGCACAGTCAATACTTTTAGGCCTGTATAATAAGTATAGGAGGGGGATATATACGATGTTTAACATATATTCTGTTTGCATCTGTTCTCGTTAGGCATCGAGCTCACTCCTAGAAAATATTGAGAAGGAAAAATAACCAATGCTGTCAAATCAATAACTCGAAAATTAACTAGGCCTAGTGAAAATATATAGGTATGTATAATATATCAATGCATATACACTTTTATGAATTTGAGCATTTTTTTAGGTATAACGTATTTGTTGGTGTTTCTTTCGGCAGATACAAATTTTTTTTGACAAGATGTATGCCTTTCCTAATTTATATATATTATATATCCAGAATTATCCCAAATACATAAATCGGTTAGCATAGTATCATATTTTTATGGGGTTTTGGACTTAGAGAATGATGATTTGATCTTTTACCACCATGTTAATGATGTACAAGTATTATGAATGATTTTCATAGGGCAAATAATAACAAACGATTGTTTTGTTCCATGTCCGAAGTTACCATGTTTTTTTTTAAAAACACAATCGGTTAAATGATACTGTTCTAGCTAGAGCGTTATACAAGTGTAACAAATTTCCTTTGGTGGATGTTGTCTCTGGTAATGTTACTACAAAATTATATCAGTCACAACATCATTCATACAAACAAATTTCTTCAGGGTGATAGAAGTTTGGCAGGGTAGCGAAAAATGTACATATTTTCGTCACATATATAATATTTTTTTCGTGTACATATACTCATGTCAGTTTCCTAGGACTTTTACATGCTCTTCCTTTGCCATTTCTCTAAACGGACCCCACAAAAAAAAAAAAAAATCAATTTCCATTATATAATGACAATGTCTAATTACTTATTATTGCCGATGTCCGAAGTTATGACCGAAGTCCGAAGTTACCCCACTTTACGGTATTGCATGGATTCGGCTGCAGTTTGGCTTAGGTTGTAGAGCAGTTTTGGCTTAGGTTGTAGACCTAATTTGGCTTAGGTTGTAGAGCTAGTTTGGCTTAGGTTGTGTTGCAGTTTCGCGGGGCCTGGCGCCGGGGCTAGCGGCGCGTCTGACGGTATGGTCGGGTGTGTGTGGGGGTGTTTGTTTGTTTGTATGTTTGCGTGTGACACAGTCTTGGCAGTAGCCGTCAGCTGCTGCCTGGATACTTTGCACTAGCACCCTACACGCCGCACCCACACGAGACACTTCCACACCCGTAGGCCTAATAAATACGTCCACAACCTCACTAGACACGTCCACACCCGCACTAGACACAGCGGTGCCTAGTCCTACACGTGTGACACACCTGCATCTCTGCCCGCCCTGTTCAGTTATGTGTGTGTGCGTGCGACATTTTTCTATTGGCATGTTTAGTGGCAGTTTGGGTTTGTGAATGTTTTCATTGGTTTTACCTGTGCGCTGGTGTTTTGTCTGGCCATTAATCATATACAGTTGGTCCTCCGGTAACGCGGCTAATGTGTTCTGGTAACCTCCCGTGTTACCAAAAACCGCGTTACCGAACCCATATTTTTACATGTTAAAGGTACCTTGGTGTTCTGGGGATTTCCACAAAGTCCACTTTTTCTCCATAGTACCGTCATCTGGGGTGGCTTCGGACAAGTGGACAACTTCGGACATTTTGGATAAAAATTAAAACAAATAAAAATAGAGAGAAGAGGAGTTTGGTTTTGAAAAATAGATGTGTAGCATTCAAGAGGAATGTTGTAACTATATGTAGGATGAACTAATAATTTAAATTAATTAATTTAATTTGTGGTAAATATTTGTGAATATGTAACAAAGAAAACACATGTTTTAGTAAGTGTGTCAAACTTCTACTGAGCATAATTAATGGGATGTGAGGAAGACAATTAACCTACACCAGAATGTTCTACAATTATCTGCGAGACCATACACACAGTAACTCTTTCCCCAAAGTTCATAATACACAGCCTATAGCCCTAACAATTTACTTTTATTGTTTTCCAGATTTATTGGGGTGTTTTCGGACATAGTTTGGGGTGATTTCGGACATGAGGTGACATCGGACATCTAATATTAGTTACAAGGTCCTTCCAATATGAACAACAATTAGTACCTAAGTGTATGGTACTCTTAGCTAGCCATACATAGCGAGCATCTGTCGAATCATGTCATCACAGGGATCTGCCTTGTATGGGCCGATCGGCTTTTTGCAGACTCCCATTTTCTTATGTTCTTATCATCTGTCATCTTGCTCCCGTTTGAGTAACGCCAATTAAAGGATGCTTAACCCGGCAAGCGCGATAGGCCTCACGGAAGGCTTCCTATAGGGAACGCGATAGGCCTCACGGAAGCAAGACCATAACAAAAAAAGGGCCTATCAAAACAAAGGAATTTGTCTCTAGGTGAGATAATTCCCCTCCAGTACTCATCCATGTAAATCTCACCCACCCCCCTCCCCTCCTTCCCCACCTTATTCCCCCCTCCCTCCCCTCCTCAATTATCACCTATTTTTCCTCTTATTATCATCATTTATCGATTATTTTTCTCTCCCGCGATAATGTAGCACAAGTGGGTTGCAGAAAAGATCGTTATGTAACACCCAGACACTGGCCCACACCGCCCCGCTCGTCTCAGTTACCTCACAGACAGCGAGAGAGGAGGGTTGCCTGTGGCTCTCTCTCGCCTGAGATTATGACCGGGTGGCCAATATCTTCGTTTTTCACCACCCAAATGCTTTTCCCACTTATTTTAGCACTCTTGAAGGATCATATATACATCATATATGTAAAATAAAAGCATACCGAAAACAAATAATGCTCTATATTGTAAATATAACGAATTCTGTCAGAATCCAAGGCTAGAAATGCACAAATAACTACCCTAGCCCCTAGGTCTATTTCGCGCTTGTCAGGTTAAGACTGAGTAAGGTGTCAGATGTTGACATGATTTGGTGGATGTTTGCTGTGTAAGGTTAGGTAAGAGTATCATATTACATTTCTTTTCATTCACAGGAGTAAAAATGCCACGGATATATAAACCAAAGCCACACAACGAGAAAAGGAAATACAACAGTCATGTATGTCAAGACAAATTAAAGAAAGCAAAAGATGATATACAAAAGAAGAACATGAGTGTACGTGAGGCTGCTAAAAAGTGGAAGTTAAGTAAGAGCACCTTACATGACTATATAAAAGGGAAACATAGTAAACCTGCTGGTTATTGTTAAAGTTCCGTTTGATGGTAAGAAGAAACATCGACATTATATTGCAGTCATAGTAAAGGTTCTACCAGAAATACATGTTCGTTTCCTAAAGCATGTGAAGGGCACAAGTAACGTCTTCATTAACCCAGTTATTGATGATTACAGTGATATAGACAAGGGTGACATAGTACAAATCCTGCCAGAACCAATACTAGACAAGAAGTGCAGAATGCTGTTCAGTGTTGATGTAAATAAATGGCCAAAATAATAGAGAGAGAGAGAAATAGAGAGGGTTGAAGAGCTATAGAGAGGAGAGAGAAAGCGAGCGAGCAGGGGGAGAGAGAGAGGGGTGGGAGAGAAAGCGAGAGAGGGTGGGGCCAAGAGAAGGGTGGGAGAGAAAGCGAGAGAGAGAGAGAGGTGGTAGAGGGCGGGGCCAGGGGAGGGTGGGGCCGGGAGAAGGGTGGGAGAGGGCGGGGCCAGGGGAGGGCGGGGCCAGAAGGGTGGGAGAGAGATCGATATCGAGAGCGAGAGGTGGTAGAGGGCGGGGCCAAGTGAGAGAGGGGGGATGAATAAGGAAAGAGGCAATAATGTGATACAAACTTACAAAGTTATATTTTTTGTAAGGTCCTTTTTATTTCATATTATGATTAGTTTAAGGTATATACCCTGAAAGGGTTAATTAGTATTTCGGGCCATTAATTAGCCAAGATGGCATCTAGTCGGCTGTGTGCCATTAGTATTCCTTTAATATGCAGTCATTAAGATATTATTGCTAAGCTTTAATGATATCAGTATTATTTTTTTAGAAGTTTGGTCACAAGTGTGAAATACGTTTTCAAGGAGTCATTATGTGTAATTTGAATGAATTAATTGTATTTTTTTTTGTATTAGAAAAGTGCCTATACATACGGTGTACCTGAATGCATTAGTGATAATAATATTAATTGCTTTGTTATTGAGAATACATAACAATTTATATGAAGGTGCTAAAATGCACAGAAACTTGGAATCTAATGTATATGCTACTCTAAGGGCTACAAATGTAAGCATTTCAGTTTGTATTTTTTTTTTAAAACTCCGTCTTGTGTCCGAAGTCGCCTCTGCATTGTCCGAAGCCGTCGTTCAATACACACACTCAGATTTAAAGGGGAAAACCATTAACCCTCCCGCCCCGGCTACGCATTACATAAATATTCCCCAAAATCCGGGTGTTTTGGCCGAAAAACGTCTAGGCTAGGCTACCGTATCATTGTTATGCTGACTGCTTCCCGCATTCCCGCGCATCCCCAAGCGTAGCTGTGTTATTTACCTGTAGAATGGCGTTAAGTAGAGCTCTCTAAGTCAAGTGCTTGATTTGTGATGATGATTTCATTGGAGATAACTTTATGGCCAAAACAGCCACTTTACACTACTTTTCGATACTTAACAACAACATACAGGCACACACGAACAAGCGACGCTCTCCTTCTTGTGGCCGGAGATGCGGGGCGTCGGTCCAGCCGGCTGTTGTTTACATGCGTCGGACCGACGCCTCGCACACGTAGCTCACAGGCTTTCAAGCAATGGTACAATGTTGTACCACCCGGGTTCCTGGGGGCAAAACATAATGGTACACACGTGTACCACCCGGAGTTGAAGGGTTAATGTCCGAAGTCACCTTACCCCAGTCCGAAGTCACCTCATATCGATGATGACTTCGGACACCATTATAAATATTAGTTATAATTAAGCCAAAGGCCTATAATTTTTCCACTGTACACAAGATTATTCTACGTTTCTAAGCTATACATATAGATGCAAAAGATTGCATTATTAAGGCTTTACCTATTGAGTTAGGCTTAAAATTAGGTCAATTAGGTCCGAAGTCACCCCGAATGACGGTAGCCTATGTTATAATAATTAAATCAATTATAAAGGTTATTTGACATGTGCAATGAGTTGATTTGCCCATTGCAACAACTCTTACCTCTGAATAAATATTTTGTTTAGGCTAGGAAGCTAGGCTAGTTATCACAGCAGTAGCCAAATTTTTTCGATCGAAGCTCTGAAATCCCGCCATCATATTTCTCACCTCACACAATAACTACACATTTTAGAATGGTCTATTCTTCACTCAACGCACAGCAACGACCATATCTACCTCTGGTATACATAACAACTTGGTTAGGCCATTTATTTGCAGAGATATGAGCATCGGTAAATGGCGAAAATCGTAACTTCGGAATTCCCGCATAACTCGCCGTCTTATTATTTCTCACCTCGCACAATAACTACACAATGTAGGGTGTTCTAGTCTTCACCCAATGCACAGCAATGATCATATCTACCTCTGGTAGGCATAAACACTTGGTTAGGCCATTTATTTGCAGAAATATGAGCATCGGTAAATTATGAAAGTCGGGAGTAAAGATTCGGCGACCGAGTTAGCCTAGCCATGTTTTCCACACATTGACAACACACACACACACTCACTCGACAGTCAAACAATAACATAAGTGTGTTTCGGTAATTATTCTCACCTCACACATTAACTACACAATGTGGAGTGTTCTAGTCTTCACCCAATGCACAGGAACGATCATATCTACCTCCGGTATGCATAAAAACTTGGTTAGGCCATATATTTGCAGAGATATGAGCATCGGTAAATGACGAAAATCGGAACTTCGGAATTCCCGCGTAACTCGCCGTCTTATATTTCTCACCTCACACAATAACTACACAATGTAGGGTGTTCTAGTCTTCACCCAATGCACAGCAATGATCATATCTACCTCTAGTAGGCATAAACACTTGGTTAGGCCATATATTTGCAGAGATACAGTAGGGGCTCACATAGAACGTGTTCGCATAGAACGAGTCGCTTATAGAACGCCCGACCTAAAATATTGTTCCAAAATTTTTGTTAGGAACGAATGTGATCATATAGAACGATATTCGCCATCAAAGTAGGGCAAATCCGAGGAGTTCTCATATAGAGCGCCGAAATATCGTATGCTCCTGACGGAAATTTACGCTTACAGTGAACATTGACCATATTGGGCTACCAAAATGCCGTGTTCACATAGAACGGCCTCGTATATCGACCAATTTCTCGTTCTATGTGAGACCCTACTGTATGAGCATCGGTAAATTACGAAAGTCGGGAGTAAAGGTTCGGCGCCCAGCTGGACCCCGCGCCAGTGTAAGTATTGACCGTGTTAGCAACATTTTGGATATTTGGGGTGTACCGCGTGCCACCAAAACCGCATTTCCAAAATACGCGTTACCAGAGGACCAACTGTATAGGCTATATATTACCAGAGGACCAACTGTATAGGCTATATACTAATTTTGCACAGTATTTTGTACCTCATATTTTACTTTTTGACTGCCTTCTGGAGGCAGGAAATGCTATTTATGACTCTCTAATTTCTCAAAAAAATTTGGGTGGGCTTGCCCTTGGACGGGCCGGACCCCTATAGAGGTTGCGGCTTCGCCGCTCGGTCGCGCTATAATGATAACAGACTGGGAAAATATAATGATAACACAAACCAGTTATTGTGGATTGACACCTTGGCTCAGAGGGACCCTTGTGTTGTGTGTGAGGTGATAGTGATACTGTGCAGTGTAAGGAAATGAATGTTACTGAAAATATATTCAGTAAATAACCACGGGGACATCACACACCCCTGTTTCAATCCAACATTCAGATCAAAGAACTCGCTCTGCTTATTCTCCACACGTACTGCCGCCTTTGCAATACTTATTTATTATATATATGTAGTGTAAGCCAATATCAGTATATAATATATACCCGTATTGTTTCAATATAATTTTTTTTACATATGCTAAAATTCTTGTCCGACATTTGCCTATATAATTATAAATAATTGTATTTAATAGGGCCCCTCCATCATTGACGACTTCGCCTATTAATAATAATAGTCTCCATTCAACATCCTGCGCCAGCATTTTGAATAGCCCGCGCGGAAGTATCGTGGAGTACTCATCATAAGTGCACGCTTAATTCCCTCATGGGATCGTCATTTTGATTGGGTACCCTACAGAAAAAACTCTGTAAAAAATAAAAAATAACTTAATATCTGTTATCATATGACTTTCATATTCGTGGATTTCTCATGCTTTGTTTCCCTGACACCAGGCCCTCTAGTGGCCATCTTCGTCCTTCCGCGTCCCTCCCGACAACAGGGCTCGCGCCGTGTCCGCTTCATTCGACGTTCGCAGAGCTTCTAGTGAGTCCTTACTCATTTGTATACATCTGTGTTGTAGTAACAATGTTTAGATTAGCTAGCACGGCTGCCAGATTGGTAGGTCCGCAGAAAGTGTGTGTTAAAATAGGGTACCATTGTCACAGGCGTCTACGAGTCCCGGATGGGTGTACCGCGTGTGTTGTTTTTGTGATACGCCTCAGCTGTTGTGTTTACTTAGCTAGAAGGCGACCACTCTACGAGGCATGATACAGACTGTCAATATTGAGGAAAGTACATGCCATTGTCCTCAGATATCAGCAAAAGCTCTGGTTTAAGGGTGTCTGCACGTGGTGCTCCACCTTCCAGAGTTCGTGTTTTGCTTAGGCCCCTTGGGTGGGCCTCCCTCTTCATGGTGCGGCTGCTGGGTGCCGGAGCGTCGTCTGCTGGGATGTTCTTCGGTCCACGTGGTCGGCCTAGTTAGGGGTCTCCGGCGTAGGCTTCAGGTAATTTAGGTTTCTAAATTTTTCTGTTGTTATTTTTGCCTATGTATGCCCCCTTTTTTGGTTCATGCATGCGAGCTTGTTCCTTTGGGGGTAGGGGAGACGTCCCTATATGTCATTATGTATATGTGTGGGACTGCGGGAAAGGGGCTGTGCCAAACCCGTTTCCCGACAGTTTTTGTCTGTTCCGGCGGCCCCGTGCGGTGGATCCAGATTATCCGTCTCTGACG
Organism: Paralithodes platypus; assembly: GCA_032716605.1. Classification (NCBI taxonomy): domain Eukaryota; kingdom Metazoa; phylum Arthropoda; class Malacostraca; order Decapoda; family Lithodidae; genus Paralithodes; species Paralithodes platypus. Next base: position 16,458,514 of record CM064582.1, read on the forward strand.
GGTAGGAACATTCAAAAGATCCCGACGTGGTTTGGCTGAACCACACTCTCCCGGCGGAATTGCATTCCTAGCAGGGCTACAAACTCGGCCCGCCGAGTTAACTCGCCCTGACTGGCCTAGTGACACGTTAAGACTTTATTGCCTGCGGCATCACCAGTCAAGTGTACACGAAGTGATAAGATTAGTTTTGCAAACTTGTTCAGTATAATCACAACTTAAAAGGTCATGGGACCTGTGGCTCTTGTCACAGGTCTATCTATCTATCTATTGCCTGACGCCGTGATCCCCGAAGGGGTGGCCACGAACGAACCGCCCCCATGCACCTCTGTCCCCAGTCAGTCGACGCCCCTCCCCCCAACCAGCACCACCTTCGTTCATGTACTTCCTCACTCCATCCTTCCACCTCATATTCGGTCTACCTCTCCCCCTCTGTCCCTCCACCTCGCTCTCATACACCCTCTTAGTCATTCTCTCGCTTTCCATACGTTCCATATGGCCGAACCATCTCAAGTTGTTCCTTTTCACACTTTCCAGCACATCTACCTCCACACCACACCTCCTTCTTACTTCCTCATTAGTCTGTCTATCCCTCCATGTAACTCCGCACGCACTCCTTAAGTAATTCATTTCCACTGCTCTCACTCTTGGTCTGAGTCTCTCAACCAACGTCCATGCTTCGCTTCCGTAAGTCAGTGTCGGGATTACCACACTGTCATGCAAGGACTTCTTCACAGGTAAGTTATTGAAAGTCAGCTAGACAGATCCGGCGGAAGGTTGGCAAGGTGGTGCACTCTCGCTATTTTTCCGGCGGATTTGGGTTAGGATGTTTAATACCTCGCAGGTTATCCTTATGAGCATTGATAACTGGAAATTTTCTTTCCAGGCCCCAGACTACTTCTCCGGCGGAGTTGGACATCTAATCCCGGCGGAGGGGGGGACCCTCTCAATTACGGCACCATGCCTAGGTTTGAACTTTGCGCTATGCCCACTTGTTCCCTTTTACCCGTTTTTGCTCATACTCTTTGCATTAAATGTGTGAAGTGTTTAGATCGCTCCCGAGGCGTGTGGTTGTCTAAAAGGTGCGCCATCTGCTCTGAATTAAAATCCGCCTTGCTGGCGAAGAAAGACCTGTCATGTTTAGCAGCCTTGCATGAGATTAAAGCGGCGTTCAATTCTTATGCTAAGGAAACAGCCCATAAGGCACTCCAATGTGACGACCAAGTCCTGTGGGAAAAGCTAATTATCAAGTCACCTTTAGTAAAACCCGGAACCTCCAAATCGGTCAGACCCAAGGTCAAAGCTAAAGCCATGATAGCCATCAGCAAGGAGGTTATCAGTAGCAGTAGTGAGAGTGACATCTCTGAGGTCCCCTCCTCTTACCGTGCCACGCAGCGGAAGTCGAGGTCCAGGTCGAAGTCTCCCCGGAAACACTCTCACCACTCCACCTCGGACTCTTTCCGGTCTCACAAGCGCCGGAGAGAAGAGTATGACACATCGAGCAGCCGGCGAGAGACTCCTCAGCCGCCCCCTCCCACACCTCCCTCTGACACCCATACACGTGATTCAGGGGAGTCGGAAATAGGATTGAGTTACAGTAGGGTCTCACATAAAACGAGTTTATGGTCGATAAACGAGGGCGTTTTATGTGAATTCGTTTTATGTGAACACAGCATTTTGGTGGCGCAATATCGTCAATGTTCACTGTAAGCGAAAATTTTCGTACAAAGCGAACGATATTTCGTACGTTTTGTACGATATTTCGGCGTTTTATATGAAAGCGTACGATATTTTGTACGTTTTGTACGATATTTCGGCGCTCTATATGAAAACTCCTTGTATTTGCCCCACTTTGGCGGCGGACTCGTTTTATGTGATCACATTCGTTCTGATCGAAAATTAAATATTAATATTTTAGGTCGGTCGTTTTAATCGAGACTCGTTTTATGCGAACACGTTTTATGCGGGACCCTACTGTATTAGTATCTACACCTAGTCAGGAACATTCTGTGCATGTACCTCCTAATGTGACTTTTGCCATATCAAAATTAAATGTAGTTCCACGGGGTGTGAGGTTGACCGGCCCGAGTAGGGTACTAGCCGACCAATTTAGGGGTTATCCGGCGGGGGCCCACTTCAGCTCACAGTTGACTCATGACTCCCAGCCCATAGCGGCAGGGGGGTACTGGCGCCATTCAGATTCACCTCTTAACCCTCCAGCCCCGGCTATGTATTATATATATATTCCTCGAAACCCGGGTGTTTTGGCCGAAAAACGTCTAGGCTAGGCTACCGTATATGTGTTAATCTGACTGCTTCCCGCATTCCCGCGCATCCCCAAGCGTAGCTGTGTTATTTACCTGTAGAATGGCATTAAGTAGAGCTCTCTAAGTCAACTGGTTGAGTTGTGATGATGATTTCATTGGAGATAACTTTATGGCCAAAACAGCCACTTTACACTACTTTTCGATACTTAACAACAACATACAGGCACACATGAACAAGCGACGCTCTCCTTCTTGTGGCCGGAGATGCGGGGCGTCGGTCCAGCCGGCTGTTGTTTACATGCGTCGGACCGACGCCTTGCACACGAAGCTCACAGGCTTTCACCCACTGGGCGTTCAAGAGCCCTTCCGGGCTGCTGTTATATGCTTTTTTATGGGCGTTCAAGAGCCCTTCCGTGGTGAGAGGGTTAATGTCATTCCAGAACGGACTGAGGATGGCAACATCAACGTGTTGCCATCGTCAGTGCCAGATTTGTCTTGGCCCCCGGCGGATAATGAGATAGACTCACAAGAGATCTTGGAGCAGAGTGAGGAGCCGGCGGATGGAATGTTCTCCCCGGCTCCTCAGTCTCTCCCTAGTAATTATTCTGAGGCTAGTTCACATTCATCCAAAGACCCCTCTAGGAAATGGATGACTTCTTATCAGGTAAATGAATTATTACATAAAGTAATACAGCATTATCAAATCCCTGCCTCGTCGGATTCCCCGGTTACTCTCTCAGCTGCACCTCCTAGCACTTCTGTGATTAAACGTTTAGAACTCCCAACATTCACTACTTCTTGCCCAACCCCGTTGGTGGCAGCTACCCCAGGTCCTACAGTGCCGGCGGCGCTAGCAATATCCAACCTCAGGGTTATTACTGATGTCCAACCTCCTCCTTTAGATAAAGCGCCTCTGAAGAAGGGCCCCATGCCCCTCCTCTATGGTACTGATTGCTCTTGGGTACCTGTGGTACCAGAGAATCCCCTTATAGCTCAACCTTCGGTATCAGGGGACCCACCAGTTCCCGGCAAGTGGTCCATCGAGATCAATAAGAACCGTAAATTTCGGGCCAAAGACGAGACAGGGAGGGTATTAGATATACTGATTAAGGGTGTCCCAAGTTCCCTTAACCCGGCATATTTTATGTATTCAGCCGCGCCGGCCGTTCCTTCCGCCGCATCTGCACGACTATTTGCTGACTGGTCGAAGACTGATGGCATCAATGATGTCAAAGCCTTAAATGCTCTTACGCCGGAGTTGGCTACAACTCCGGCTCTGGACCAAGCTCAGACTCCGGTACTGCAGATGCGGCAGCTGGGAGATTGGGAGATAGAAGCCCAAGTATTTGCCACTACTATCACCTCCAAATCTTCTCATCAAATTCCCCCAGAGAATCATACTTACTTTTCCCTACCAGTATCCAAAGCAGAAGGGGTGTGCCCAGCCTTACTAACATTTCTGGCGGCCCCCAAAGTGTCATTACATGCCCTGGAGGAAACTTTCTCTCCCCCCCCCCGGCTGCTCACTTGGAGCGAGATTTTAAGTTACGCAATAAAGCCTACCGGATGTTCTCTCAGTACTTGGTGAGTCATCAAGTAGCCGCCTCTCTTGCACGCACGATCTCGGCCATCACTGACCCCCAAATTAGAAAAGCTATTGAGCTGTCGCGTAGACTTTTGCTACAAAATGCCATTCAGTCCCTAGGAGATATTAGAATTGCAATCTTGGAGGCGGTTCGAGCTCGCTAAGATCTGAGAGTCCATCTGGTGAGGAAGTTGCCGGCGGACATAGGTCGCCGGGTAACTCTCTCACCGGTTCTTACTGCCACCCTGCTTAACTCTGAAACTTGGAGTTTAGTTTTTAATATGGTAAGTGGGTGGAAGCAGGTTACCTCCCAAGCTAGGAAGGACCCACCTACGAAACCCTTTCATAAATCAAAGGGCGGTAACAAACCGTTCCAACCCCAATCTAAACAGGCACCACGAGACCCCAGACCACCTCCTCAGCAGAGAGGTAATCAGTACAAACCCAAACACGGTAAACAGCACGGGTATAAGGGTAAGGCCCCATATAAAGGTCATCAGGGCACTGCACCAGCCAAAACTAGTCAAGCGTCCGATGCGTCATTGTCTTAGTATTGACGCCATTGGCTACACATCCTCCGTTAACGCTCCGTGATTAACATCACCACAATGCCTCCCGTAGTACCTCCCAAGCAAGTTAAACACACTAGAAAACCAGTACACCTTACTGTGCACCAGAAACTAGAATTAATTTAAAAACTAGATGCAGGTAGAAGTGTTGCAAGTGTTTGTGACAAATTCGGTGTGAAGAAACAAACTGTGTCTGATATTCATTGTGCCAAGGAAAAGCTACAAAAATATGCTGTGAAGTTTTCTATTGAAAGCATAGCGAAAGACGGTGATACGAAAGCTAGAAAACATATGAAATTTAGTAGAAATGTAGACTTAGACACGGCTATTTATAAATGGTACATTCAGCAGCGTTCATGTGGGGTGGCTGTGAACTTGCAGCAGGTGCCGCCAAATTAGCTGCACACATGGGGTTTGCGAATTTCAAGGCCAGTGATGGTTGGCTGTGGTGGTTCCGAAACCGCTATGGAATTCATAATGTGAAACTGCGAGGTGAGGCGGGAAGTGCAGACAGTAGCAGTGTTGAACCTTTCTGCTGGAAACTTGATGAGGAAGGCCTGACTCAGTCACAAATTTACAATATTGATGAAAGTGGTATTATGTGGCGATCTCTACCAAATAACATGCAAGCTCATAAGGATGAAGACAGGGTGCCAGGCAAGAAAACAAACAAAGAAAGCCTCTCTATCATGTGCGCGGGTAATGCTACAGGATCTCACCGATTGAAATTTACCATCGTTGGAAAGGATATCGACCACAAGGACCTTCCAGTCTACTACTACAGCTCTCAGAAAGCCTGGTTTACCTCCTTCCTCGTCCTTGACTACTTCCACAATCATCTCGTTCCTGAAATTTGAAATTTCCAAGAAAAGATGCTTAACCCTCCAGCCCCGGGGGCTATAGCTTGCGACTGTGCTGCGGTACCGGGTGTTTTGACGATCTTTGGGCTATGTTAACTACTCTGTAAGTCAATGAATATGGCATGTAATGTTGTGAATAAAAAAGAATAATGTTCCACAAACCTTCCTCTGTCGAATGGCATTGAGTAGAGGTCTCTAGCCCCTCTGGTTGCATAATGGTGAGCGCGGGAAGACGAGTGCTTTTCGGCGGCAAATTCTTCCCGCGTTCGGACGCGTCGCCCCGGCCATGGCTACGACGCACCTAGCCGCTCGTCGCGCCAAAGTATTTATCTCCCTTAGACGATTTTAGTGTTTGATATTGAGAATGTGATGTTTATTTGATATTTTTCTAGTTATTTTGAGGCCAATTATATAAAATATGTTTATTAGGGTATCACTGTCACTGATATTGCTAATTTTCACTCGATACCGTACATTTTATTAGTAATTGAGGTAGGTTATTGTTGTTGTTGTTGTTCCCTAAGCTGCCTGGCCGAACATCCCCGAGTCCCTGAGGAAGGCCATGGCCACGATCGGGCTTTCCCACAGAGCTCTCATTGAGTGTAGGTTGTGTTGTTGGCGTAAGTGGTTGTGTGAAATGCAGTCTTCGATGATGTGTTTAATGGTATGGGGTGCTGTGTTACATCCCGGGCAGGCGTCGACAACGGAGCCATCCAGTCTCTTCTGATAGCTCAGGAGAGCTGGATGGTGTCCGCATCTCAGCCTGGCCAGGTGGACTCTGTCCTCGCGAGGGAGGGAGGATTCGGAAGGATGGATTTCGGGAGGTCGTGCATGCAGCTGCGTGTTGTCTGTGAGTGAGTGGATGGATTGGCGAGAGATATGAGTATGGATGTGCTTCTGGAAGTTGGTTCGGGGTGGGCAGGGAGGGAGAGAGGACAATAATTGTGTGTGATACCGTGTGCTGGGTGTTGTTTTGATATTTCTTGGTGTCTGTGGGTGTGTTGCCATGTAGTTTAGTGGGTGGTCTTGGTTCGTGGAGGCTGCTGCCAGGAATTGAGTGCCTCTCATGTCCAGATGGTCTTTGACTTTGAGGATTTTGGTTTCTTGATGTAGATGATCTGTGGGTGCAGTAGCTGTGCAGCCTGTAATGATCTTCAGGGCTTTGTTTTGAATAGTCTGTAAGGTCTTATGATGTGTTTCAGCTAGGTTAGAAGCCCAGGCTGGGCTTGCGTATTCCATTACTGATCTTATGTATTGTTTATATACTGTGGTGGTAGTTTCTTTGTTGTGTCCAAATTTTGTGTGAGCAAGTGACCTGAGGGCGTTAAGTCTGGGTGTCAGTTTCTTTTTAATGTTTGTGGTGTGCTGTTTGAATGTCATATGAGTATCATATGTTACTCCTAGGATTTTGGGTGTGTGTGTATGTGTTAGGGGTGTTGTTTATGGCGAGTTGAGGGATGTATTCGTGTTCACCTGTCCAGCTTGTGAGCAGGGTTGCGGTGGATTTGGCTGGGGCTAGATTAAGTCTGTTTGTAGTGCACCAGCCATGTAGTGTGTTGAGATAGGGTTGAAGGAGATCTGTTGCTCTTCTTGGGTCATGGTGTGTGCATGTGAGTGTTATGTCATCTGCATAGGAGGCTAAGTTTATTTGGGGAGTATTGGGTGTAGTTATATCGTGCATGTACAGATTGAAGAGTGCGGGCGATAGGACGGATCCTTGTGGGACTCCGTTTGGAAAGTTTCTGATTTTAGATGACTGACCGGCAAAAGATACGTGTGCACATCTGCCTGCTAGGAAGTTGGCCAGCCACCTTTTTGTGTTGTTGTGCATGTTTGTGTTGTAGATTTTGTTTGTTAGATTGTGGCGGGGATGGCATCATTGTATTGTTGTATTAGGCACTGATTATTCGTTATCACAGGTGTTTATTATACTTTGGCCATCAAGTATTGTGTCTTGTGTCACTTTCACTTTGATAAATATGCTTTAGAGTGTCACTGTCACTGATAATGCTCATTTTCACTCGATACCGTACATTTTATTAGTAATTGAGCTAGGTTATTGTTGTATTAGGCACTGATTATTCGTTATCACAGGTGTTTATTATACTTTGGCCATCAAATATTAGGTCTTGTGTCACTTTCACTTAGTTATATGATTTGTAAACGTTTTATATACAATTTATTGTGTCTTTTTTCACTGATTTATATATTTCTATAGGTTCTAATCATATGAATGTCACTTGGTATATACATATGTGTCACTTTCACATATTATTATGGTGTAATTGTATTTGTATAAATGTGTTCATAATACATGACTTTTGTATAACAATAAATTGGTTTACTTCCACTTTTTGCCTATATATATACTGTACATATTGTCATTATCTTTGGCACTTTCACTATGATTATTAGAACTCCTGCTTGGAGTGGTAATCAAAGAAGCACTCTAAAGCACAGAGTGCCACCTTGCACTCCACACACTCCATGGTTGACTTTTTACCTGGCCTCGGCCTCACCCTGCTGTTGTAGCAGACATGGCACCGCTTCTGCTGTGTTCTTCCTGATTCATTCTGAGGCAGGGAACCAAGCCTGTGCCTAATCAAGTATTGAGCACACTGCAAGCGGTCAATAAGGCGGGCCCAGGATGTGCCACTGCCCTCTGTGGCGTAGCATACTTCTCCAGGAGCTCCGTCAACACCTGCTTTTGGAACCTCCGCAGGCTATTGAACTTCATGGGTGTGTTCACATTCCGAAGCTTGTATATATTGTAGGCATTCAGAACTGACATGTCCACCATATGCAGAAAGAACTTTTTGTACCATCTGCACGAGGTACGCAGGCAGTCAATGAAGCCTATCTGCATGTCGGACTTGTCCACCAGCCTCATGTTGATGTTGTAGTCCAGGACAGCATCGGGCTTGGTCACCCTGGCCTGGGTGCGGCGATCCACCTTGCCAGTCTCCACCATTTCCCCCTTGTGGATGGTGGTCAGGAGGTTGACCTTCCGCTGGTCGTGCCAGTGGATAGCCAGAATGGGCCCCGACTTCTTCCGGAACACATCACCTTTTTTGGTCTTTGGAGGGAAAGGTGGCATGCCCTTCCTTTTCCCTCGTACTGTGCCTACAGTCCCCGTCTTGCGCTCATGCAGGTACTGTGAGAGAGTGGGGGACGTGTAATAATTGTCCGTGTAGAGGACGTGATTCTTGTGAAAGTAGCGGTCCATCATGGCTTGCACCACTGCTCCGCCAAAGCCAATGAGGGGGTCCACAAGCAAGTCCCCTTCCTTCCCGCTGTAGACCAGGAAGTCCAGGACATAGCCAGTTTGGCAGTCGCACAGCACAAAGAATTTTATGCCAAAGCGATGTCTTTTTGAGGGGATTTACTGCCGGAAGCTGAGTTTTCCCCGGAACAGCACAAGAGACTCGTCAATGACGACCTTGCGGAAGGGCTTGAAGTAGGAGGTGAAGCGTTCTCGCATCATCTCATACAACGTCCTAATCTTCCACAGCTTGTCACCGAGGTGGACGTCGGTGTTGGTGACAAGATGGAGCGCTGCGAGGATATCAAGGTACCGGTCGCGAGACATATATTTCCCGAAGGCAGGGGTGGATATGAGATCATTGGTGATCCAATAGTCAGGCAACCTATGCTTCTTGACATGAGGCATTAGCATGGTGAGTGCCAGGAACACCATGAACTCTTTATGAGTCACTGGGGTCCACTGCCTCATGTGGCCCTTGGTCACCTTGCCCAAAAAGTGGACCTGGAATTGGTGCTGCTTATTTGTCTCTTTGACAACATAGCCTACCACCTCCTCATCAAGGAAGGCCTCAAATAGTTCGTGTGGTGGAGCATTGGGGCCTGCAGGAAAATTGGGGGTAATGCCTGAACCCTCCAGTACCTCATCAAAAGCTGGCACATCAGGGTTGTATCCATCCTCATCAACTACGTCTTGCCACTGAAAAACGTAGAATGGGTCTTGTCTACGCTGACGAGGAGCTCCAGCTGGTGGCCCAGCACGCCTACGGCCAACTCGGGAGGCGCGCGCCCTAGGGCGGCGAGGGCGTCGGCCAGGGCGGCGGGCAGCACGACGGGCAGCACGACGCCGGGCCAAGCGGATGGGTCGAGGGTCGTCGATGTCCATATAGTCATCGTCAGAGTGGTCATCTTGCCCTGACGGTGGACCTATGTAATCATGGCCAGAGTCTTCAGAGAGGTGCCCTTCATCATCAGTGGCCCCCACATAATCTGGCGGGGAACCAGTGATGTGTGGGCGGCGTGCGGGTGGGCGAGGTGGGGAAGGAGTGGCAGGTGAGGCTGTGTCCCCCCGAGGTCCTGGGCTCCTTGGCCTGCGACGAGTGACAGAAAGCAATGTATCACTGTCACTAGGCCCAGGTATTGGTGATGCGAGCTCAAAGACTTCTTCAGGAAGACATGTTGAAGGCGGGAGAGGTGGGGAGGACCGTGGGGAAAGTTGCGGGGACGTATGGCTGGGCCCGGCCGGGGTGGACGCCGCGGGAGCCTCGAACAAAACTCTCTTACTTTTCTTAATTTTTTTGGTATATTTTCTACCTTTCCCCTTTTCGGCAGCAGTATGTCTCCTGTCGGGGGACCTAGGAGGCAAATAGGCCGAAAGGGGGGGGTCCTCAACCCTTGGCAATGGTGGGGGTGGTGGGGAAGAATGCGGGGCATCCGGGTCATCTTGGGTGGCGTGGGTAGATAAGGGAGACAATGGCGGACGAGAAGGGTCACCACGCTGACCCTCACTCACAGCCTCATCCTCACCAAGTATTTTTGCTTGTTCCCTAGCTGCCGCGGCCGCCTTCTCAAGTATTTTCTGCTTATACAAATGTAGCTTGAAAGGTGATTTACCTGGGGAAGGGCTTGGAGTTGTGTCACTTATGCGAAATTTGGTGAGTGACCTTGAACTCTCCCACTCACTCACTCTCTCAAGTTCACTGTCTTTAGGTAAACCAGCTTCCTCAACAACTGGTACATCACCTTCATCACTCTCATCACTGTCATGTTCTCTCGCAAATCCCAGGAATTGCTCTTCTTTGTCACTCTCATGGCCATAATCACTCGACTTATAATTACTGGAGTCGTCACTGACTTCATCATCAACATTATGCTTGGCATCAGCTCGCTCATAAAGTCTCAATGTCGTCTCAATACCTCCGGGAGATAACACATTTAGGCGATGGCGTCGGGGTAAGGCGCGACGAACTAGCAAGGGCGTCGTAGGAAGCACGGTATCGGACACAGCGGAATCACTATTTGGCGTACTGTCCATGATGGCGTCGGGGTAGATACTGTTGCTGTGGCGTCGTTTACGCCTGGTGGCGCCACCTACCGTCCCATGATACCAAAAATGTACGCGCGGCATTCGAAAGCACGCATGCAAGCAATGGGCGTTCAAGAGCCCTTCCGGGTTGCGCGGGCCGAGGTTGTTATGGGCGTTCAAGAGCCCTTCCGGGTTGGATGGGTTAATTAAGATCAAACTCGTTCTCATGGACAATGCTCCCGCACATCCCACTGATCTGGCCAGCAAGGATGGCTGCATCCGTGCCATGTTTTTGCCACCAAACATGACATCACTGATCCAGCCAATGGACCAGGGTGACTTAAGCGCCTTCAAGAGACGCTACCAAAAAGAATATCTGGATGAAGTTTTGGTGGTTCTTGAGGATGAGGATGACAAGGAGGGTGACCGCTCTCAACCCTCCAACTATCGTCCAATTACTCTCATCTCTTGTATTTTTAAAGTTTTTGAAACTATTCTTGCTTCTAAATTTCTTAAGCATTTCTCTTCTCATAATCTGCTCTCAGATCGCCAGTATGGCTTCCTTAACCCCTTCATTACCGAATTCCGCAAAAGTTTACCCCCATAAACCTCTTCAAAGTACGGGGGAGGAGCCGCGTAACCCTCAGGTTTACGGGAGTAAACCTGAGCTTTATAGGGGTGCATTAGGGGTTTACCATTTGTGGTTTGGGGATCTTTATGATCACACATGCTGTAGTTTATGGCAACCAAGACTCTGATGTCATTACTCTTGTCATGGCTCTGGCATGAGTCATGACATTATGCCAATGACTCAATTTTGTGGTGGGGGCATATTATACCCTATTCATTGTTTATATTACATAACTATGATATATATTGACCTATATCAAGTACTGTAATATAATATATAACTATAATGAATCATGGCATCAAGCTCAAGCTGAACCCTGGTTGCCTAGCAACCGAGGCCCTGCTGTATCCCTGGCCTCGGGACATACCCACCAGTCTCTCTCACACCTTCGTAAGCACAGGGTGTACTGGATTACCTATTGCACCATGGCGGCCTCAGACAGTGATTCTGCAAGTGATATGGACCTAGATAGTGAGTTTGAAGGCTCAGATGACAATGCTACTCAGTCAGATATATCTGTATCGGACGATGACGAAGAATATATGCCCGAAAATTACAGCCAAGCGAGTAGTAGTGACGAAAGTGACTATGATATTAACGAGTCAGATACGAGTGTTGCGGGGTCGCCATTGCCAGGACCGTCTACCCCTTGTTTCACACTAATGGGAGACCCTTTTGCCGATCAAAGACCCACCATTTTGCCTGATGTAGACCAAAATTATCCGGATGTGCACCCTGGAATTATTGCACATCATGAAGAGAGGGATATGAGTGCTTTAGACTGTTTTCAGTTGTTTATAACGAAGGACATAGTGCAGTCTTTGTGTCTGTGGACGAATGAGAGGGCTCACAAGTTTTTCAGGGAAAATCCAAACATCAAGCCAAACAGGTTCATGGGTAGAAAATGGAGAGATGTGGATGAGGCAGAGATGAATGTGTTTATTTAGTAGTAGCCTCTACGTCTCCAACGTAGAGCTATATACATCTCGTATAATTCCGTTCCGTTGTGGAGCGGGTAATTATCGTAATCCATAGCGTGATTAATTGATAACATCTAGAGTAGCACCTACTCTCTCTACTAGGTACGTTGTACACACTTTTGAGGCTACTATTAAAAGGAAAAACTGAAAATATTGATGAGAAAGAAAAGAGAAAATTGTAGAACATTGTCCATCCTATCTGGCTCCTTAAGCCGCTGTCACGGGTCCACCGCACCATACGACCGGGTTTATTAGATCATCTGTTTCACGCTACACTCCTTGATAACACGCGGTTTTCGGGCCTCTGTTTTTGTGTGTTCCACGCCTGTCCCCTACCCTTTGGGTGAGTTGTGGGCCTTATTTAAGGTACCTGTGGTTTTAGACAGATGATCTGTGATGTAGGCACGCCGAAAAATGGGCTCTAACGTGTTTTTTGGAGTGTGGCGTTGAAACTGGAGGTTACTCTTCTTTTTGCCTTCTGCGCATGCGCCGCCGCTTGGGCGTCTCTCGTTCACTATGGCCTTTGCCATCTTTTGTTCTTTTTTCATTTGCGGTGGCTTTAGTTTTTGTCTCAGCAGGTTCTTTTCATTTAGTTTTGGTCACTGCCTTAGTTTTGCTAATATTTTTCGCGAACTTAGGGCTAGGCGTACTTGTGCCCTTCTCGTTGGTTGGGAGGGCGGCGCTGACCCCCTTTTTGGTGTCTCGCTTTTTGGGGGCTTTTTTGCTGGTGGCTGCCTCTCCTCAAGGGTGCAGGACCTAGTGCACCATGTAATTTCATATATTACTGACACTCGTACCGTTTCGGCTGCTTGCCGTTTTTTGGCTTAGCCTAAGGGGGGGCGCTTTGGTTTTCAACACTGTGGTAACCTCATTCTGGCATTCGTGCTCGTGTTGTTTGACGGTCCCGGTGCTCTGTCTTCCTGGTTCTCCCCGAAACCACGAACGTAGCCCGTTCTGATGTGTTTTGCTGACAGTTTTTCTTCTGTCTCTGTCCCCTTTGGTTGTGTCTGCTTACCCACTGGCTCTCCCGCGCCTGTTGTGTTTTGGTGGAGTTCCCTTTGGACCCTCCCCCCTTTTTTGGAAGGGATGGCTTTCACTGTCATTTGTGCCACAGGCCTTGCTAAGACGTTATGTTGGGTTACCGCCCTGGGTCGGGTACTTCCCGCTCTAGGTCGGGGCCTTCCTTTACGGTCGCATGATCGCCTCCTGGCACCTCCGCTCTGGAACGGGACTTGCCCGTTCTATATCGGAGATTTGTTTTGTTGCTGCTTGATACCCACGGACTCTCCCGCATCTGTTGTGACTGGCCTGGCTCCCTTAGGGGTCCTCGGGGCCTCTCCGCTCTAGGACGGGCCTTCTTTTGTGCATTCTTGCCTTCCACCTTCGGCGCTGCTCTCGTCTATTACCGCGTCCCGTTCCTGGGCGGGGGTGTCCGTCTACGGCTCCTCCGCTCTGGAACGGGAATGTCGCTTCCCTGCCTGCTCATGCCACGTCCCGCTCCAGGGCGGGGGAGTCCGTTTCCGGCTCCTCCGCTCTGGGGCGGGATTGTTGCTCCCGCCTGGGAACGTAGGCGTTCCCGCTCGATGTCGGGATTTTTCCGCTCTAGATCGGACATCCCCGTTCACGGACGCGCTCATCTTGACTCGGTTTAGGCTTAGACTAGTAGTCCTGCACTTCTATTAAGACGTCTTTTAACGCTCTTTACCCTTTTTTCCCCAGGCTGTGCTCTCTATCCTACTGGGCTTCATCACTGCTCACAGGTTGAAGGTAGTAGTCTTCACTGTTCTTTGGGGGAGGGAGGGGGGCACTATCCTACCTTCGTAAGGGCTCCAGTCTCCGGGCCTAGGGAGAGCTTTTGGGCTCTTCCCTGACCTGGTGTCTGTGGCTGTTTCAGGGGTCTTTGATCTTTCTTTTGTGCATGACCTCTTACCTGTTACTCCTGCCTGGCCACGCTCTTCGGCCTTCACCTTCTTCATGGGGGGGGTGTGTTTTCATTCTCATTTGGCCCTGTTCATGCGCCTTTCAAGTTTTTTTTTCATGATATATGGACTGGCTTTCTTCTGGTTCCTGTCCTTGACATACAGGCATACCTTACCAGGGCCTCATTGGGGTTTTTAACAGGGGTTTTTCTTCTGCTTCCAGAGTGGTATGTCTCCTACACTCTGCTCTCCCGATCTGGGAGTAACAATATCGAGTACGGTAACCTAAAACCGAGTCAACAATGTTCAGAAGTTGTTAAGAAGGCAAACAAAATAATTGGCTTTATAGGCAGGTCATTTGAGCATAAATCCAAAGACGTTATCCTAACCCTTTACAATTCCTTAGTCCGCCCTCTTCTGGAATACTGCGTTCAATGCTGGTGCCCTTATTACCAAAAAGACATAAACAAGCTAGAACGAGTTCAACGTAGAGTTACCAAAATGATACCTAGCCTAAAGAACAAACCATACAAAGAGCGTCTTAGAGAATTAAATCTATTTCCTTTAACCCAGCGCAAATTAAGAGGTGACTTAATTCAAGTGTTCAAAATCATCAAAGGCATCGACAATATGAACTGTAGTAAGTACTTCACTATCGACCAATCTAATTACACGCAGGGAAACGGTTGCAAAATTATTGGTAAATCTTTTAACTCACACGAATCTAAGAATTTCTTCTTCAATCGAGTTGTCAACTTGTGAAATGGGCTTCCCCGAGACGTTATAGACTGCAGCACCGTTGATTCATTTAAACTCCGCGTAGACAAATATCTCGCATGAAACCCGCGACTGACTGCGTTTGTAAATTAATAACTTTATTTTATCCTCCCCTCAGTTACTAACCCATATGTCCCCTACTAACTTCCTAGTCCTGCCACGGACATTAGTTCCAGGGCAGTAGTTCCCTTTCCAATGTTCCCTTACCCACTCTAAACCACTGTTTGGACACTTGATCCTCAGTGTTTTGGAGGACAAGCAGCCTAGAAGGGTCACTAGACCTGTTGTTGCTTGATTTCCTTTGTACTCCTTTGTACTCCTTTGCTCTCGCGTCGGGTGTCAGTCCTGGGTGGTGAGCTCCAACCATCGTGAGTGCCCATCCCACGCAGGCTGCTACACAAAGGTTGGTTTTGACCCTCGGAGGTGTGGACCGTGCATGGTGGACCTAGTGACGCTTGAGTCCCACCCTACATCCGCTTCCGCTGAAGGGGCTCGGTCGCGCCTCCTCTCGACGTGGTCTGCGGTGGCTCTCTATGTTCGGGACCAACTACATCGGGTGCCTGGCTTCACGGATGACGATGTGCGGTCCTTACTCCGCCTTCCGCTACCTTCACCACGTGGACGCTGGGCCGCCTTTATTCAGGTGCCCGCATCGGACCTCTCGACTGCCTCTGTGGACACTGGCAGGAAGAGGAAGCACCGCTCCCCTTCTACAAGGCGGGGCCGGTCCACGCCCACGCGCCACCCTGCACCTTCGGCGCCTACTGCCGGGGTTACTATCTTTCGGCCTAAACAGCAGCCTGCCACCTCTACGCCTTTAACGGACATCGTCCCTACGGTCTTCTCCCCTCGTCGACGCACGACTCACGACCTCATCCGAGAGATTGAGGCTGGGCAGGCCGTTGGTCACCAACCTTCTGCTCTGCCACTTGACCTGCCGACTCCACTCCGTCCAGCTGCTCTTTTTGACCAGGCCGTCGATATCCCTCTGTCGCCTCCTGCTCCACCTTCGTCGACTGGCAATGTGGATCCAACCCACCACTGTGCCCAATCTCCTTCTGCGCAACCTGATTGGTCTCCTCCCCTGGCTGTGCAAGATGCCCCAGAAGAAGGAGATTGGACTGATCTGGAGGAGGGTCTAGAGGATAAGGATGGCGACATCGACGGGGAGGGGCTTGACGACTCCCCTCGTGAGTCCATCCACAACACACCGCCTGGCTGGAAGCGTGTCCGCCGTCTCCGCATCATTTCTCCCTCGTCGTCTACTGTCGCTTCGGCCGAGGACCACGAGATTCCCCTGACTGTCGCTTCTCTTCAAGCTGCTCATCTTCAGGCCCAAGAGGCGAACACTGAAAAGTTCGCTTCCTTACAGTTGGCGCTGTAACGACTCACTGAGGCGGTTTTGAACCCTACCTCTGTCCCTCAGGTCGTCCCGTTGGTGACTCCTCTTCCACCTTTGGAGGAGCACCTGCCGACTAGGCCGGCTCGCCTGGCGGATGCTGCTCCTGCCGTCCCGCCCCCTGCCCCCTCTCAGGCTCCTGCGGCTTCGTTCGTCGTACTACCTGGGAGTGGTCTGGGGCTGGTTACTCAGCCTGTGCACGTTCCTTCGCTCTCCAAGTTCAAGATCCCGAAGCGTAGGTTCCCGTCCCTGTATGGGGAACCTGCTTCCCGTCCCTGTATGGGGAACCTGCTTCCTGGAGGAACGTTCAGGCATCGCACCCGGAGCGTGTAGTCACCCATGCGCCTGGCGAACGCCCTGTGGCAGCTAGCTGGACGATTCAGGTCAATGCCAAAGGCCTGTTTCGGGCTTTAACTCTGGAAGGACTAGTCCCAGAGGTGGACATCATGGTTCATCCTAGTAGGTCGGACATTCAGTTTTTACGTACCGGCCTAAGGTGTACCCCTCTGGGTCTACTAAACTCTGGGCGGACTTCACTCGGCACGACATTAATGTAGATGCTACCACCGTGTCGGCCATTGCGGGCCTTCCTCTGGTGAGGAATGCCCGGGACATTGAGGGTAACCTCATGCTCGAGCTTCCCCATTTGGAGGAGGGTCCTTGGGATTTGTGGCTGGCCGAGGGTATTGACTTTGGGGTTCGGTCTTCGGAAGGGGCGGCTCATCTCCCTCCCGTTGACGAGACGTTCGTGTCGAGTTTGGTCCTGTCCTCGTCCGGGGTCGCACCCAAGTATTGGTCTTGGTTGAACGCCCCACGCATGGTATTAGATAAGATGCCCACCTCCTACTTCGCTCCACCTGAGAAGAGCTCCCTTGAGCGGGATCATAAGCTCCGACAGCGCGCTGCGTGTTTACTCTCCACCCTCTTGCTCCAACTCCAAATGGATCGTGTTCACCTCAGGCTCATTGAAGCCCAGCCAGCTGGGGACATCAGGAGGGGCGAGGAACACTTGCGGCGCGTTCAGTTGCAGCTTGCTCTGAACTCCGTCGGCGACCTTCGGGTGGCCATCCACGAGGCTGCACGTTTTCGGCAGTCTCTGCGGGTGGCTTTTTGTAAGAAGGTGCCAGCTGAGGTCAGGACTAAGCTGTTACTTTCTGAGCTCGCTACGGAGTGTCTCTTCTCAGATAGCGCTTGGCAGGAGGCTTACCTCTTTGCGGCTGCGGGGCGCTTCGCACCTCGTCGTTCTGAGGTGTCGCGGAACCCCTCAGCCGCTTCCTCCCACCAGAGAGGGAGGAAGGTCGGCCCGCAGCGAGGACGCCAGTTTTGGCGAGGTGCCACGGCTGGGAAGCGCCAGGCGGTGAGGGGTCGGGCAGTGCGCCCTTATGTACCTCTCTCCCCGCCTCGCCCTTCTCACCAACTCGCTATTGAGGCTTCCTCTCGGCGAGTCGACCAGAGGCAGGGTGATAGTAGGCCCACGCAGGAGCATCACCACCAATTTCGTCGGGGCGGTCGCTACAGGGGAGGTGGTAACCGTGGGGGTCAGTCCTCCCACGGCAGGTCCGGGGAGCACTCTGCGGCAAAAAACGCGTAGTGCCTCCTGGACCTTCACCCCGACTGTCTCCCCGAGATGGTGTTGACTCTCACGAGGGGGCCCTTACCGGCTTCTTTCGCCCCCACTTTCGGCAATGGCTTCGCCGATCGTGGGCGCGTCGGGTAGTGAAGCGGGGTCTGTCCTAGAGGTGGCGGTCATGGCCTCCCAGACATCGGCCTGTTTCCCCGGAAGTGGCCAAAGTGATTCTGTCAATGCTCGAGGGTGGTATCATCAGGGAGATCTCGCCTCACCAGTGGGTCTTCCTCTCTCGAGTATTTCTGGTCCCCAAGAAGGAGTGCGACGCGATGAGACTGGTGGTCGATCTGTCGTGCCTCAATCTGCATATCGTGAACGACCACTTTCGCATGCTCACCATCAATCAGGTGCGGTTGGCGCTCCGTCCCGGATGCTGGGTGGTATCCCTGGATCTCAAGGATGCGTACTGGCATGTGCCGATCGCTCCTCGGTTCCAGAGTTATCTGGCGCTCCAGCTGCACGAAAGGGTGTTCACGTTCGACAGGTTGCCCTTCGGCCTCAATATAGCGCCGCGCATCTTTACGAAACTTGTCAAACAGGCTCTGACTCTCCTGCTCCGTCAGGGGATTCAGATCCTGTTTTACTTGGACGACTGGCTCATCGCCGCAGACTCTCCCACCCTTTGCGTACAGGACACCCTTCTTGTCATCCAACACGTCACACAATTAGGTTTCATAATCAACGTTCCCAAGTCATGCCTCACTCCGTCGCAGGTCATGACGTGGGTGGGCCTCGACTGGGACATGGCGAGCGTGACTGTCTGCCAGAGTCGAGTGAACGCTTTGAAAATTCGAAGGAAACTTTTCGTTGCGTTGCACTCGATGTCGATTTCCAGGAAACTCTGGGACTCGCTGGTAGGGTCACTCAATTGGGCGTCTCTGACCATTCTCTTAGGGAGGCTCAGGATCAAACGCCTTATTCAGCTAGGCAACAGAGCATTCCCGCTTCTGCCTCCACATCGGCTTTGGCCGATTCCGCGCTCGATCCATGTACTCTTGACACACTGGGTCGTAAAGGGCATGCTCGTGAGGGCTGTGCCCTGGAAGTCTCCCCCTCCGACCATCTGGGTGGATACGGATGTGTCCAGCGAGATTGGGTGGGGTTACCAGTCAAACACGGGACATCAAAATCATGGCAGGTGGTCAGGTCTCACTCATCTACACATAAACGTCTTAGAACTGTTGGTCCCGTTGTTCTTCCTGAGGGATCATGGGCAGGCCCTTTCCGGCAGGTCTCTGGCCTTCAGGATGGACAACATGACCG
Source organism: Paralithodes platypus (assembly GCA_032716605.1). Classification (NCBI taxonomy): domain Eukaryota; kingdom Metazoa; phylum Arthropoda; class Malacostraca; order Decapoda; family Lithodidae; genus Paralithodes; species Paralithodes platypus. The sequence continues at coordinate 16,477,675 of CM064582.1, forward strand.
CAGTTCATTGCATACAGAAACAAGGCTCCTCCAGGTCCGCCGTTCTTCAGGACCTGGCGGAGAAATTGTTTTACCAAGCAGACCGGTACAACATCACACTGCATGCAACCTACCTGCCCGGGACTGCCAATCTTTGGGCGGATGCTCTGTCAAGGGGACAGAGCACCCAGGTAGAATGGTCCTTCAAACAAACCGTATTCGACGACCTAGCGGCCTCCTGGGGTGTTCCGCAGGTCGACTTGTTCGCCTCCGACCAGACGAACAAGTTGCCTGTGTTCCTGACTCGCTGGATTCGAACTCCAGCGGGGGGACCGGACACTTTCAGCGAGGACTGGAGCAGGTGGCAGTCAATATACGTGTTTCCGCCACCCGACGCACTTTTGATGTGCAAAGTCCTCCACAGGCTGAGAGAGTACCAGGGCAAAGTTTGGTTGATCGCGCCCCTCTGGCCGGCCCAAGCCTGGTACGCTCAGCTGAGACGATGGTGCCCGAGTCCCGTTCACCTATTGGTCTCAGACTTACACTTGGGGTCGATTGGAGACCTAGGGACCTCGTTGGCATTCGCATCGTGGATGTTTGTGAGGCAGGGTGGCTGACCATGTTTGGACGATCATTGACTAACAAGTTGACTCTACATTGGACACCTTCAACATGGCAGACTTACGAATCTCACTGGCACAGTTTTACTTCTTGGATAAACGACACATCACAAACAACTCCATCTGTGGCGTTAGTGTTCCACTACCTCAATTATTTATTTGAGTCGCGCCACAACATGTACAACACCATTAGGAACCACCTGTCTGCCATTCGTGAGCCGTTTGAGAAGTTAACGGGGTTGGTCGTTCCTTAACAAGAATTGGATTTCTTTATGCGCACCTGCTTTAGGCTTAGACCACCCCCGTGTCAGCTTCCCCCTCAGTGGTCGCTGGCGAAGGCTCTCACACTCCTCTCGTCGGTCCCTTACTCTATCTCTCCTACACCTGCCAGATTACTTGACAAGACACTGTTTCTTCTAGCTTTAGCTACGGGTGAGAGGGTCTCGGAGATGGCTGCCATGTCTCGGGCCCAGAATTGCTTGAGGTTTTCCCCCATTCTCGGCTCCGTCACTTTGGCCCCTTCTGTTCATTTTGTTGCCAAGAATGAGCATGAGTCCCATAGTTTTCAACCTTTTACTGTCCCTGCCTTGAAGCAGGGTCGGGTACATCATTCTTTGTGCCCGGTTAAATCTCTCCATACATATGTTGACTCCACAGGGCCGGGGTCTGGGTTGACTTTGTGGGTGGCGCCTCAGACCGGTAGGCGGTTGACCAAACGTGCTGTGGGGATTCGCCTGTGTCGTGTCATTAGGGATAGTAATCCTCATATTAAGGGCTCTGCGCACGGCGTTCGCTCATACGCTGCTACTCTGCGCTTTTTGAATAACCGGTCCCTTACGGATATTGCTGACACAGGGCTCTGGTCTTCCCACCGCACGTTTGTCTCCTCCTATCTGTCCATGTCCACGGACAGACCGGGGCGTCCTTGTGTTGCGTTGGGCCAACGGGTTATTTAGGGGTATGACCTGTTATGTCCTTCTCTCTTCTGTCCTTCACCTGTCCTACCATGTCTCTTTTGGGGGAGGGGAGGGGGGGGGGGGTGAATCGCACGATACATGTACCTGCACCTAGGTTTAACCCTTCCTACCCGGGCTGTGTTACCCAATGACGGTCGCCCCTACCCGGGCGATATGGCCGAAAAACGTCTAGGCCTAGGCTACCGTATTTATGTTTATTTTCACTGCTAGAACTTTCCCACTCATCTATAATCGTAGTGCGGTTTTCAATCTGTATTTTGGCATTGAGTAGAGCTCTGTAAGTCAACTGGTTCAGTTGTGATGACAATTGCAGTGGAGCCAATATTGCAGAGATGTTGCCAATATGGGGGCTTTTTAGACACTAATTTCGTCATGACATCAGAACAATAACATTGAGGAGTCTTCTCCTTCTTGTTTTCGGAGGTGCGGTGACGAACGCTTTGGTTTGTTGACATACGTCGTACGCACGGCGTTCGGACCAATCTTAATTAGGCTATTAAGCTCATGCCTTAGATAAGGCATACCGGGTATTTGCCCTTCTTTCGTGCTGTCCTTACCTAAGGCAGACCGGGTAGGAAGGGTTAAGGAACATTTCCTAGGTTAAGTCTTTGAGTTTTCTAGTCTTAATGTATTCTTGGCTCGGGGTATGTATGAACCTCTTACCTCATTCTTACCATTAGAATTCTGCGTTAGTCGTTTCGCCGATTTGTATTCACCTCATCGCATTTTGTACAGTTCCCCTCTTCTCCACATATCTCTGTTCACTCTCTGTTGGGGAGTTTTCATTGCTGTCTTTACACTGTACATCTGGGTTAAGTGCTCGTCGCTTCTCTCCATGGTTTTCATGTTCACATCCGGCACACGTTCCACTGTTCTGTGCTTCTTGATGTTTTTCTGCATACCTTAACGGTACTCCTCTTGTCTTCTTTATGAACCAAGGGGGGGGGGGGATCATATATTCATAAGCATTATGAAATACATAATTCTTTATCATCAGTTAAGTTATCCCATTGATTACAACATGACTGTACCTGATTCTCTTGATATGCACCTGTCAGTACAATCTTTCATAAACTCTCTTGTTTATAAGTCTGTCTTTCATTGATCCTGATGGTTACTATTTGCTAAAGTTTGTGTTTTCAGCTTGGATGTCCGCCTCCAATTTGGTACTCTAGCTCTACATTGGAGATGTAGAGGCTACTACTAAATTGGGAGGTTTGACACTCTCCCAATACCAAAGAAGGAAAACCTTCTATTTGGTAGGTAGCCTCGGAGTATCCAACGTCATAGTATCCCGCCCTCACGCCGTACCCCTGCCCATCCAATTTTGTCTTTTTAACTTGATACCTAGATGATCTAAGTTCTACAATTTTCTCTTTTCTTTCTCATCAATATTTTCAGTTTTTCCTTTTAATAGTAGCCTCAAAAGTGTGTACAACGTACCTAGTAGAGAGAGTAGGTGCTACTCTAGATGTTATCGATTAATCACGCTATGGATTACGATAATTACCCGCTCCACAACGGAACGGAATTATACGAGATGTATATAGCTCTACGTTGGATACTCCGAGGCTACCTACCAAATAGAAGGTTTTCCTTCTTTGGTATTGGGAGTGTCAAACCTCCCAATTTCCTTCCAACTTTTGATGGGATTGAACAAACTGCCCAAGATTTCGGACTATTGGAGCACGTCTATACTGTGCCAGGGCCCAGCTGTTTTCACTTCTGCCATAATGAGTCCGAATCGTTTTTCACAAATACAACGATTCATTCGCTACTCTCACCCCGATGATGCTGAACCGAAAAAAACAATGACAAGAATAGGGACTTTTTTTACCATGCTGCAGGAAAAAACCATGCTTTACTTTTCAGCAAGCGAGAATTTTGCTGTAGACGAGTCTCTCATCCTATACAAGGGCAGACTACATTTCCGCCAATACATCAAGACAAAAAGGAAGCGTTTTGGCATAAAGTTGTTTGCTCTGTGCCCTAGCTCCCCTTGTGCCAGAGGTTACACCTGGAATTTCTGCCTCTATACACCGAGATTGTACGACGAGATGTTGGAAAATCCTGAGTTGTCTGCCTTGTCCAAGTCAGAACGTGTTCCTGTTTACCTGATGGTCGACCTCCTGAAAAAAGGACGACATGTTGTGCTTGACAGCTGGTACTCCAGTATGCGCCTTGCTGAGTACCTGTTAGAGAGAGACACCCTTTACTACAGGTACCATTCGTCCAAACAGAGGTGTCCCACAGGTAATGAAGACAGAAAATCTACAGAAAGGCCAAGCACTCTTCGCCAGGAAAGATGACATATTATTGGTCAAATTCAGAGACACAAAATATGTGCATGTCATAACAACAAAATATGAAGCAGGATTTGACGAACGAACTCGTTACCTGAGGGGGGGCAGACAGGAGTTTGTCAAGAAACCATCACCAATTCAGCGGTATAACGAGCAAATGGGGTCCGTGGATTTGGTATACCAACTTCTAGAGCCAATTGATCCAACACAAAAATCCTATGCTTGGTTAAAAAAGATAGGCCTCCACATGATTTCAAGAATGATATCCAATGCCAGAGCAATATATATAAACCTTCACCCGAACCTGAAAACTATAGAGTTTGGCGAGTTTATCAAGATGGTAATTCATGAACTCCTCTATGGGATATGCTGCCTTATGTGAGGTCAAGAAGGAAGAAAGATCCCCTAAGAAGAAGAAAAGGCAGGGTGGAGATGGTGCAGCTGGTGGAGTGGGTGCAGCTGGATCGGTACATGGACTGCTGACCATACCTGCACTGAGAAAAATTGGCGGCCACAGAAAAAGTGCAGGGTGTGTCAGAAGGAAGGCTGGCCAAAGTTGGTTAGAAAATATTGCTCTGCCTGCCCTGAATTGTCTGGTTTGTGTTCCCCTGAACACTTCCAGGCCTGGCACTCTCAGTAAGACACTCGGCTACCAAGGTGCGCCTGCCTCGGAGTGCACCGCCCCACCCTCACCTATCCTACTTTGGACCTCCTTCTGACCACCTAAATATTGATGGATTTCTACCAAACAAACAAGGTAAATAAATCAAAACTTTATATGTTCTGTGTATTTGTTATATTTCTCTAAGTACAGTAAAAGTCCGTTAATCCGACGACCGATGATTCGAATCTCCCAATAGTCAGAATTTTTCAATTTGAGGCCAAATCCGAATTCACCCGATGGTCCGAATTTCAAGAAGTCCCAAAGTCCCCTTTTTGAGGCATTAGGCCACTCAAATGACACATAATGGAGCACACACATATCATATGTTCATGAATTCACTTTAAAAGTTTACCATTGTCATTGTAGCCTATTACCTACTTCAAAACATTCAGATTAATGGTCAAAGGAAGCTACTGATATAAACGTAAACACCTTCTTCTTCTTCTTCTTCTTCCACATCGTCTGCTAGAGAGTTTGTTTTGCTCTTGAACGCATCCTTGGGACGCTCCGATGCGCTACTGGCTTGCACCGCATTTTCTGCAAGCGCATTTAGTCTTGAGCTTGAAAACGCACCTTTGGACGTATTAGTCTTGAGCTTGAAAACGCACCTTTGGACGTTCCGATACGCTACTATTTATAGTTCAGTGATCGGAGCGTCCCAAGGGTGCTTTCAAGACAACAAGACAAGGATGCTTTCAATACAATATAATATAACAGAGCACGTCACAAAAGGAAAATCACAAAAGGAAAATTACAAGAACCTCTCAGGGAAGTGCCGTTGTTAAGGCATTACTTCCAGAACCACATCTGATCTTCAAGAGCAAGACAAACTCGCTAGTAGACGGAAGAAGAAGAAGACGTTTATTTGTTAGTAGTCTTGGCAAATCCAACGTCAAGGCTATTAACCTAATTGCAATGACGACTTGTCTATTTTGACTGCTATGTCGTCATTCCAACCGCGGTTAAAAAGAAAACGTCTAGAGTCTACTCCTTATCTTGCTCTAGGAGACGTTGTACATTAACCAAAACTACCACCGAAGGTGAAAAAAGCATAGAAGAGAAGAAAAAGGGGTTTACCTTAGTTACCGCTTAAGGCCCATCCTGTGTTCCGTCATGTGCAGATCCCTGTCGAACGTGCGCATGAGCGACCCTCTCTTGTTATCATTTTTTCACGCGCTCCATTGAATGCAGTCGCTTTTGTTGTGCTCCTTTAATTCACCCTGTTTAGGTTCGTTTCGGCTTATCTGGCCTTCTTTTTTGTTAGACAGATGTTACGTGATCTAGGGCACACGTAAATGGGCTCCTCAGTGTGTTTAATGGAGACGCGTGTGGAAATAGCTACCGAAGGTACGGGGGCGCCTGGCGTTCCTCGTGTGTGTTTTTCATTCCTTTCTCTTTTCATATTCTTTTTTCCTGTTAGTCTGGGCATAGTTTAGCTTTTAGCTTATTTTAGCCTAGCTTGTTTCTCATTCAGGAATTGCTATGCCCCTATGAGTTTTCATATTTTCATAGCCTAGGTGTACAGTTGGTTCACGATCTGAGATTTCGTGGTGGCGGTGCTGTTTGTAGGGTTTGTGTCGGCCGCATTATTAGCGTTATTCCCGAGTCCCCCCTTTCGAGCCTTCACTGTGTCTCAAGGGCCTGGGCGCTTGGTGGTTCGTGTTATCCTGGGGTACCCCACGGGGGCCCCTCCCTCACACCACAGGGTTTTTTCGCCCCTGACACATTCTCTCCTCACGGCTAGGCCACCCTTTTTCTCGCCAGTTTCATTTACTGGTTTTTGTGTTCCCTTACTGTTTTCACCTCCATCCTTTCATACCCTTTTGCCCAATCCTGGGGTACCCTACGGGGGCCCCTGTTTGTGCCAAACCACCCTTCCTGCCACTTCTCCTCATGGCTTTTGCTCTATCTCTGTGGGTTGGGTGGTTCCTAGGGGATGTGCCTCCTCTCCCCTGGTGTGTCTTCCTTGCCTCTCCCTTGACCGGTTGAGTCAGGATATTATCAAGGAAGACACTGCTCAGCTTGATGGCCATCGTCGCTTGGAGTTCATAAGGAGATGACGCTTTTTTCTGGGCCTCTTTGGTATTTCCTAGACGCTCCTCTCGCTTTTTCGGCGCCGGACCATCTCGGCCGGTCCCGCAAATTTGCGGGGTGCTCGATTCGGTCCTCTGGGCCATTTCGGTTCCCCGCAAATTTGCGGAGATCGTTGGGGGGTCCCGCGAAATTGCAGGAGGGTGGTGTCGGTACGGTTATGCCTCCATTGGCCCGCAAATTTGCGGTAATAGTTGGCTTTCACTATTGACTTTTGTTATGTCATCTTGTTGCCTGATACTATATTGGTGTATGCACTTTACTGGTGTTATAGGCCCTGCATGTAAGATGTTGAGTGGTGGTTAACACTTTCTCCATCTTTGCAGGTTCTGCTAGTGCTCTTCCGCCTCGGCCGCCCTCCTCACCTACCTCTGTGCTCCCAGTTTAGGGTGAGTACGGATACCTGTTTGCATGTGTGTTCCTGTTTCCCCATGCTCCTTCCCTGGTTCTTCTTGGACATTCTCTCCACTTACTCTTTCGACGTGCTGATTATGGTGTGTGTTCTTCTAGTGCAGGTAGGCTGCCTTGCTTTCGCCTTGGTTGTCGCTCCCCGTGCTTGGAGAGCCACAAGTCCTGCTTGCGCCACTCGCTCTGTGTGTCCTCTACGGCCTACCTCCCTGCTCTGTGTGGCACGTGTCTGGCCCTGGTGGTTGTGCTGCTCCATGGCCCTGGTTCCTCGGCGCGGCTGTGGCCTCCTGCTTCCCTTCCGTCGGTGTGGACGATGGTCTCCCGCCACATTAGGACTGTGGGCCACCGTTCCCCGGCCTTTGTTGGCGACCGGATCCGCGTCGCCCTGGGTATCCCTGACCCGACTGACGGCCATTTACCTGGCCCTCTCCCTGCTCGGGCCCTCTCCCCTGGGTCCCGCAGCCGGTCGTCCCATCGTCGGGGGGTTCCCCGGCTCCGTCCACGCTCTCGCTCGCCTTGTCGTCCTCCTGATCGCCTTGACGACGCCCATCGCCCTCGTCATGGTTCTCGCCCTGAGGCCGGAGTTAGCGGCTCTGCCCCTGTGCGCCCTCCCCTGGCCTCTACGGATAGGGGCTCTACTCCCTTCCGCCCGCTTCCCCAGCCCAGACGACTTCCTCTTACGTTGTCCTCTCCGCGCGCGGTTGTTCATGCTGTAGCTGGCCCTCTGCTCCCTCCTCCTACACTGTCCAGGAGGGTCCGCCTGGATGTCGTTGCTTCTCCTACTTCACCTGCTTCAGTGCCTATTCTTACTTCACGGTCTCGTCCCACGGTGGTGGTCCCTCCTCCTCCGCCTCGGTGTCGGGCCGCCCTGTTATCTCAGCCCCGGGGATCCTTGCTCTGTTTCCCCCCGCGGTTCCTGGCCTCCTTTCACCCGGCCAGCCTTCCCACTCCCGTCGTCCTGCTCCTCCTCATTCTTCTCTTCCTGACCTTCCCTTACCGTCTCGCCAGGGGGGTACCCCTCCTCTTGCCTCGGTGGGGTTTCGCGAGGTTTCGGGGTCCCCTTTCTCAGGAGCTGATGTGTCGCTGGAAGAGGGGAATGGTGCTGTTTCCCCCTCGGCCGTTCGTGATCGGGGACGAGTCCCTCAACGGCGACACAACCGTCGTCGCTCGCCTTCCTTGGTCCGCGACGCTGCTGGTTCGTGTCGTGGGTCTCGCTCCCGCTCACGCTCGCCCCTGCGGGCCGACCAATCTGGGGGGGGGTAGCCTCTCTCGGATCAATTGTCGGCTATGCAGGGCTGGGTTGTGTCACGCTTCGACGGGCGCTTGGAGTCGATGGAAGACTCCCTCTTCTCGCCCTTCTTGGCGGTGCCTCACCCTCAGCACCTCACCCTACCTACCCCTGCTATGGTCCCCCTCCCTTCTGCAGGCCTACGCTCTGGTCAGGCTTCAGCCGCACTGACATCCTTCCGGCTGTTCAGTCCCTGGCTGTGTTGACGGGTCTGTCCTCCTATGGGACAGGTTTGTGCGACGCCGGTACGCCTGGCTTAGCCGTCATGCTCGGTCACCCTCTCCCATTGGAGGCCTGGTTTGCTGAGGCCTTCGACTTCACACACCGATCCGTCGACGGCTCTCCTTCCGTCCCTCCCCCGGAGTCGTCCCTGATTTTGCCTCCTCTTGTGTCTGTCGGCGGGTTGGACGGCGCGTTCTGGTCCTGGATGAGCACGCCCGTTCTTGAACTTTGTTCTATTGCTACCCCGTTCTTCTCTCACCCGGATCTGCCCTCTGTCGCCAAGGTTTTTCCCTTGCGACGGAGGGTGACGGACTTATTGTCTTGTCTTTAGGTTCCCTCCAGACGTCTGTTCACCACCTGCGGCTTTTCGAGGCGTCTGCGCCAGGCGATCTTCGCGAGGGTTTGGACCGCGTTGAGCGGGTCCACCTTCGGCTCGCGGTGTCTTTGGTTCCCGAGCTGAAGGCGGTTTTGTGCGCGGCAACTCGGCACCGCACGACGGTACGGTCTTCGTTCTGCCGGCCGGCCCCCTTGGTTATTCGTCGGGGTTTGTTGTACTCTGCGCTATATACGTCGGGGTTTTTTACGCAGGATGCTTGGGAATGCTCCGCTTCTCTGTCGGCGGCCCCTGCTTCCGCCACACGACGCCGTGCTGTGTCGTTACGGACCCTGCTTACGTCACGCACCGACGCGCTGTGCCGCGCGCGGGGTTTTCTCAGTCCCGTCCTTCTGCCGGTCCTCTTCGGGGTGCTGCTGCAAGTGCTGCCGCCTTGCCCGGGCGCAAGACTGGGACGTTGCTGGCCAGTGCTTCGGTTCCGCCTCGCACTTCTGTTCTTGCCCCTTTCATCCCCTCTGTGTCGGGGCTGGCCGGCCTTCCACTTCCGGCCGCCTTTCGTAGGGGTCAGCCCCGCGCCGGCCTTGGGTTGGGGTGGCCCGCCCTTTTCGACGAGGTTGGGGGTGGGGGGCAGAGGAGGTCAACGTGGCGCTCATGCCCGCACGGCCCGTACCGGGGGTACCTCCACGTCAACACAATGTGTCGTTCTCTGGGTCGGCCTCCTTGTTCTCCTTCTCGCCTGGGCGTACCGGGTCGCTCCCCTCCTCTCGGGTGCTCCCTCGGGTTGTTTTCGCCCTTGCGCCCCTCGGTAGCCGCGAGGGACGTTGGGGGCGGCGGGTTGCGCGGAGGGTTCTCACCTGGAGGTGGACGTCCGGACCCCCACTCCGCTCTTGTCACCGACAACGGCCCATCTCTTCAGAGGTGGCCCACGTGTTCACTTCCATGCCCGAGCTGGGTAGCGTCGAGGGAGTTGACCGCCGGTCACCCGGTTTTCCTCTCCCGTGTCTTTCTGGTTCCGTCGCCGACCTGCGACGCGATGCGACCGGTGGTGGATCTGTTGGCCCTCAACGGGCACATCGTGCACACACGGTTTCGGATGCTGCGGCTACCCCAGGTACGCCTGGCCCTGTGCCCTCTGTCGTGGGTAGTGTCGCTGGCCCTCCAGGATGTGTCTTGGCTCGTTCCTCTCCATCCTCGCTTCCAGCGATTCTTGGCCGTTCGGACTTCCGATCGTGTGTTCCTGTTCGACGGCCTTCCCTTCGGTCTCCACATCGCGCCGCAGATCTTCTCCGCACTGGTGGGGCAGGCTCTGGGTCCTCTCCTCAGGAGCGGGCTCCAGCTCCTGTTTTCCTTGGCCGTTTGGTTGGTAGTTTCCGACGCCCTAGGCCTGTGCATTGGCGACGCCCTCACAATCGTTCGCGACATCGCACGGTTAGGGTTCCCCTTCGATGTTCCCAAGTCACGCTTGACCCCGTCGCGTGTCGTGCCATGGGTCGGTCTCGCATGGGTTTTGTCCGGCGCTACGGTGACCCGGGGTCTGCTGGCCGCGGTGCACCTTCGGTGGACGGTCCTCGCTGTGTTGCACTCGGTCTCCCTCCCGGGGTGGCTCTGGGACTCGTTCGTGGGTTCGCTGCATTGGGCCGCTCTGCCCCTTCCATTAGGGAGCCTCTGGCTACGCCGCCTCCTCCTCATGGGCGCCGCGGTGTTTCCGTTGCCCCTATGGATCGGCTCCTGCCGCTCCCGCGTACCGTTCGCCGGCGCTTCGGTCGCTGGGTTGCTCGGGGCTCGCTCTTTGCGGCTGTGCCCTGGACCGACCCCCCCGCCGACGGTCTGGGTAACCACAGATACGTCGAGCGAGGTTGGGTGAGGTTCCCAATCGAACCTGGGACGTCCACTTCCCGGCAGATGGGTGGGTCTCCCTCCTCTTACCTGTCTATGCCCTCGGCTTGTTGGTTCCTTTGTTCTTCCTGCGGGTCCCCGCGCTGGCCCTTCGGGGTGAGTCGGTGGCCTTCGGGTTGGACACTCAGACAAGCTGTCCCCTGTTTCCTTATGCGGGGGTCCTCCAGGTCGTTGACTCTATTAGGGGTCTCGGTGGAGTTGTTCTTCCTCGCGGACCGACACCCCTTCTCCTTGCATGCCTCCTCCCTGCCCGGGCCTGCCACCCTTTGGGCGGCCGCCCTGTCGAGAGGGCAGGGCGTTCTTGTAGAATGGGCGGTGAAACGGACTGTGTTCGCCGACCTCGCGGCTTCCTGAGGTGTTCCGGAGGTCGCCTTGTTCGCATCGGGGGTGCCGCGCCAGTTGCCTCTGGACCTCTCCCTCCGGCCTCGCGCTCCGGGGGGGGTCCGGACGCTTTCATGGTCGCCTGGTACTGGTGGCGGTCGATATCCATTTTTCCGCCACCAGACGCGCTGTTGATGTGCCCGGTCTTCGCGAAGCTGCGGCTGTACCACGGCTGCGTCTGGCTCCTCGCGCCTCTGTGGCCGGCACGGACTTGGTCCGCCCGGTTGCCGCGGTGGTGCCCGGGTCCGGTCCCTCTACCTGTCTCCGGCTTCCACTTGGGCTAGGTTGGGGTCCTGCGGACCTCTTTGGCCTTCGCATCGTGCTTGTTCATGAGGCACGGTGGCTCCCGGTCCCCGGCCGGGCCCTGACTGACTTCCTGCAGCGTTCCTGGCCGTCTTCTCCTTGGGGGCCTTACGGGTCCCGCTGGAGGTTTTTTACTAGGTGGCTACAGGCCACTCGCCTGCCAGTTGGCTCTCCTTCCCTCGTCCTACGCTCCTTGTTTCACCTCTTCCGTACACGTCGCTTTCCAGTCGACGCTATACGTACCCACTTGTCTGCCGTCCGGGGGGTTCTTTGGGTCCGTCGCTGGGCTGGTCGTTCCGCCACAGGTGCTGGATTCCTTCCTGACGGCTGCCTTCCGGGTTTGACCGCCTCCGCGCCAGGTCTCTCCGCTGTGGGATCTGGGGCGGGCTCTGGTCCTTCTGGCTTCCCCCACGTATACAAGGGCCGCTACGCCGGTTCCGTTGCTCGGGTGTCCACTCTTCCTTGTCGCTCTGGCCACTGGGGATCGGGTGTCTGCACTAGCGGCATTGTCACGGCCCCGGGACTGCGTCCGATTCTCCCCGTCCTTGCATGGCGTCTCGTTCGCCTCCTCCCCACCTTTTGTTACCACGCATGGGAGGGAGGCCCCCGTTTTCCAGCCTTTCGCCATCCAGGCTTTACGGCGTGGGCATCCTCGCCATGTGTTGTGCCCGGTGTCAGCCTTGCACTCCTCTGTTGCGTCTGTGGCGCCGCCTTCGGGTACTGCTGTGTGGGTGTCTCCTCGGACAGGTGGGAGGCTCTAGCAGGTGCAGCTGGGCCGCCACGTTTGTCGGACCGTTCGTGCCCGTCACCCTGTTTGTAGGGGTTCTGCGCGCGATGTCAGATCCTTTGCTGCCTCCTTCCGGTTCCTGCCACGTCGATCCTTCCCTGCCTTCGCCTCCGCGGTTTTGTGGTCTTCTATCAATTCCTTCATCTCCTCCTACCTCTCCGTGTCCAGTGTTCGACCCCCTCGGCCGGTGATTGCTCTCGGGGGTCGTGTTTCCTGGTGCTCTGGCGAAGATCCCTGGTCTTCCCCCCTTGCCCCTCGTTCTTTTCCTTTGTTTTATTTGACAAAGGGGGGGGGGGGGGTGTATGGGTTTGCAACACTGGATTGCAAGTTTGGGATTATGTATTGTTCCAGTACATAAGTGTTTTTGCCACATTGAAAATTGTGTTTTGTTCTTGTGTTCAGTGTTTTTGTTGGTTTTTGAAGAAAAGGGATTTTGGGTACAGTACCTATTTGGTTTCAGACAAGTCTATGTTTTTGCATTACTATGAATGACGGGCATGTGTTAAAACTGTTCTTTTTAGCTACTCCTCAGTTTTTCACTCTTTTATTAAACTCTCTTGTTTACATTGTGTCTTTGTCATTCGTAATTTTGTTTTATGCATTGGTTTTTTTGGTAGGTTGGGCTTGGATGTCCTCCTCCTATTTGTTATGCAGCCTTGACGTTGGATTTGCCAAGACTACTAACAAATTGGGAGGTTTGACGTACCTCCCAACCTACCAAATAGGAAAACCTACTATTTGGTAGTAGTCTTGGAAAATCCAACGTACATAATACCCTCCCTCACGCCGGACCCCTGCCCATCCGCGTTCTTCTGCTGACGTGAGATGTGATAACAAGAGAGGGTCGCTCATGCGCACGTTCGACAGGGATCTGCACATGACGGAACACAGGATGGGCCTTAAGCGGTAACTAAGGTAAACCCCTTTTTCTTCTCTTCTATGCTTTTTTCACCTTCGGTGGTAGTTTTGGTTAATGTACAACGTCTCCTAGAGCAAGATAAGGAGTAGACTCTAGACGTTTTCTTTTTAACCGCGGTTGGAATGACGACATAGCAGTCAAAATAGACAAGTCGTCATTGCAATTAGGTTAATAGCCTTGACGTTGGATTTTCCAAGACTACTACCAAATAGTAGGTTTTCCTATTTGGTAGGTTGGGAGGTACGTCAAACCTCCCAATATCAGCAGATTCCTTTGACCATTAATCTGAATGTTTTGAAGTAGGTAATAGGCTACAATGACAATGGTAAACTTTTGAAGTGATTTCATGAACATATGATATGTGTGTGTGCACCATTGTGTCATTTGGGTGGCCTAATGTCTCAATGTTTTCGTCATACACAGGTTCATAGGGGTAAAGTCCGATAATCCGAACGAGGGCCGGTCCGCTGCCCTTCGGATTAACGGAAGTTTACTGTATCATATTTATATGTATATTGACAATTTAGTTATGTAATTTGTTTACATATGTATATTACAGAAAACATATTATTATTCATAAAACTCATATCTCTTGGTCAAGATGTACTTCTAAAAAAAAAAAAAAAATCAGAAAGTAATGGAGTTCTGATAAATTATAAACTACCCTACGGGCGCGCGGAGCGAGGCAAAAAAACTCGGTTTGGCGAGGGGGGTGGGTACCGGAGCGGGGAGGGGTAGGGTGGTAAAGAACAGGTTAAGGGTTGCTCTACTGGTGATCTTCCTTCATATCTTACTTACTCTTGGTCATCCTCCTTTCGGGACTTCGGTGAGACTTTTTTTATTGCACTAGACATATCAAAGGCCTTCGATAGAGTCTGGCACAAATCTTTAATTTCTAAACTACCCTCCTTCTGTTTCTATCCCTCCATCTGTGCCTTTGTCTCTAATTTCCTTTCCGGCCATTCCATAGCTGCGGTTGTGGATGGCCATCGCTCACTTCCTCACCCTATCAACTCCGGTGTTCCTCAGGGCTCTGTCCTATCTCCTATTCTCTTTCTAATTTTCAGAAATTATCTTCTCAACTGTACCTAAAGTCCCATCCATTCATACGCAGACGACTCAACCTTACACTACTCAATTAGTTTTCCAGAATGCCCCAGCCAGCAATCCCTCAAAGACAAATGCAATGAAGCCATAGAACACTTATCTTCTGATCTAACTACTATTTCCAATTGGAGCAGAGAAAACCTTGTTACCTTTAATGCTTCCAAAACTCAATTTCTCCATCTATCTACCCGTCTGGAACTCCCAGCAGACTATCCCTTATTCTTCAACAATACACAAATCAATCCTTCAGCTTCTCTCAATATTCTTGGTGTCTCTTTTTCTTCTGCTCTCACTTGGAAGGACCATATTACCAGTCTTGTTAAGGCAGCCTCCCAGAAGCTGGGTGTGCTCAACTGCCTCAAGGGGTTCTTTACCCCTGCACAGCTTCTTACTCTGTACAGGGGCACGGTGCATCCTTTTATTGAGTATTGTTCACATGTGTGGGGAGGTTCCTCTCACATCGCTCTCCTAGACAAAGTCGAAAGGAAAGCCTTTCGTATCATTAACCTAAGACGTGCGCATGGGGGGCATGAGACACCACACTCCTGTGCGCATGTATTTGAGCTGTTCCCATCACTAACATCATTATTTTACCATAAATAGCATTAATACTTATCCATATGCGCCTATTATAGGTTGATTATAAAGGTATTAACCTGTTACAACAATAAAACAAGTGGAAACAGCGTTTGGATGGTCAAAATCGGCGATACAGGCCGGGAGTTACATAATGCATGGCTGAGGCAACCTCCCTCCCCTCCACTTTTCCCCACGTCTGGAGAGAGACTGTCGATCGATACTCTCTCTCTCTCTCTTGCACTCGCTTGGTAACAGTGATGACAATGCCCTGCTTGCAACTCACTAATGTTAGCACGAAAATAGACCACAGAATAAGGGAATAACAGGGAAAATATGTGATAACTGAAGGAGGTGAGGAAAGTGGGGAAGGAGGGGAGGTGGAGGAGTGATATTTGGCATGGCCCAGGGGCACAACAAAAAAAAACATTGATTTTTTTAACCCGTGGAGCCCCGGCTAGTTTTGTAATGTTTGCGCACCAGAACCCGGCCGGTTTTCAAAAAATGGTTTTATTCCAGAAACAATAGCGAATGGGTTAGGAATGAAGGAAAAACCACGAAAAACCGCTCAAAAAGCTTAAAAAATGGTCCTACAGAGCCCCCGAAAACGGATTTTACAAGAGTAAAAAATTGAAGGCAATTATCCCAAAAAAACAGGTTATTGCGCGCTCGCGCGCACGCACGTGGACTTTGAGAGTTTTCAACCATCGGCACGGTTGCGTGGGATACGTATACAGTTCCCATACAAATCTGAGCCCTCTTGAGTGGCTACACCTGAGGTTACGGTCGGCGCAATTAGGGTGACGCGTCAGGCGCGTCTCTGGGGCTGTGCGTTACATACATCGCCGACGCGTCAGACGCGTCGCTGGGGCTGGACGGGTTAAAAGCCTTACTCTTAAGAGTCTTCCCGCAGTCCGCCGGGGGAACTCTTAAGAGTCTCCCCGCAGTTCCCGGGTTAACTCCCGTCCACTCACCAACTCTCTACAATCTCTCTATCCGCCGCAATGTTGCATCTCTCTCGCTATTCTATCGCTACTATAATAATCAGTGTTCCTCAGAGCTTTCCCAGTGTATACCACCTTCTCTACATAGGGCATGAGGTACCCATCTTGCAACACAATCCCACCCCTACTCTGTGCAACTCTCCAACCCAAGGGTGAAATGTTACTCTCAAACTTTCTTCGATTCAACAGCTGAGCTCTGGAACTCTCCCAGAATCAGTCTTTCCCTCTTCCTATGACTTAAATTGCTTTAAACTCTGTGTGTCCAGGCATTTTGGCTCGAACATCCCTTGATTTTGGCCCTGTCACTCTTTCAACTATGGGGGAGGCAGTCGCTACAGGCAGTTCTGCCTGTTGCCTCCCTCACTCACATAGAACAAAAAAAAAGGAGGAAGACACCCGTGGCCTGAGGACTCTTCAATATATAAAAAACTACAACATCACGTCTGCCATCTACAATATGGCAGACGCTTGGAAGAGTTTGAAGATCACCACCTTCGCCAATGCGCGGAAAAAGCTACTCTTGGACATTGGGCCTGACGATGACTTTGAGGGATTTGAGGCTGCTGATTTCCACAGGAAGCTACTGAAAGCTGGGGAACAAAGTGTCACCATTGACGACGTCCACGACTGGATAGACGCAAACGATGCAACACCGGGGCACCAGGTGTTGACAGACGAGGATATTGTTGCTTCCGTTATTGAACACCAGAGTGTGAGCAGTGACGAGATGGGCGAAGGAGAGACGATGCCCTCCAAGCCTAAATAGTCTGTGGTACGGGATGCCATAGACAAGATTCAACAATATATTTCCACCTCAGACAACCCAGCAGCTAAAGCGTATTACGACCAGATTCGGTTGTTGCGTGGTGTAGTTATTCAGGAGCAACACGAAGTGGGCACAAACAATCCAAAATCTCAAGCTTCTTCGCACCGGCTGCCAGGTCCCCAGTCACCTCAACCCGCTACTGCACCTCAGTCACCTCGACCGGCAGCTGCACCCGAGTCACCTAAACATGGCCCCATTGGTGGCACCAAGCGACCCTATGCAGTCCTTGGTGACACCTCAGACTCGTGAATAACAATTTATTCAGGGTCCCACTATACGATCACGGCAAAAACTACACACCAACATCTACACAGTTTCGGTAAGTACAGTAAACCCTCGCTATTTCGGATTAATTGGGGGAACACCCTGTCCGAAAATCCGAGATGTCTGAGGTCCGGCTGTGTCCGATCTAAAAGAGGACAAAAAAACAACCTGAAAGAAAAAAATCCGACGAAAAAAAGAAAAGAAAAAGTGAAACGAGAACAAACTTCACCGTTGATTAAATAGGGAAACGGGAACGAACTTCATGCATGTGAATAAATGTGCCCTCAGAAGGGAAATGTGAACGAACTTCATGCACCCATGACAACGAATACGCCTAGGCTAGGCCTAGGTTAGGCTAGGCTACTTTTGGCTAGGGTACCCTATTCGTACTTTAGGTTAATATACTGTACTGTACAGTAATAGCACATATAGTAATGAATATGAAACAATAAGTTCAGTTGATGGTCGAAAAATATGAATCAACACTCACCGCTTCATTGAAACAGGTCCACCCCTTCACCTCTCTCCACTTCTCCACCTCACTCTCCTTGACCACCTCACTTCCCTTCTCCACCTCACTCTCCTTCTCCACCTCACTCTCCTTGACCACCTCACTTCCCTTCTCCATTTCAAGTGATATCGAGGTCACCTTACGCTTTGGGAGGCATGATAAAACGTGAATACAGTATATGCGGAGGAGATAAAAATTACACAAGATGGCTACCCACTCAAAGCGTACTGACGCCCGTGACGTCACTTCTCGTCCAGGCGGATGACTCAGAGTGCAGCCTGTATATCGGCGGTCCGACGGAGCCCCGTTTTGACGGACATTCACCGGGGATGGGTGTGCGTCATCCGACAATGTCGGAGACTGTCGGAACGATGACGGAAATGTCCGAATAACGGAAGTACGTGTCCGAGACGTGACGGCGATCCGGCTAGTACGGGTTTCCGACAATTAGAGGTCCGAAATGGCGAGGGGTTACTGTACTGTAAATAATAATAATAATAATAATCTGGTCTTTTATTTCTCGCAAGCGCCAGTTCTTCCAGAGGAATTCACTAGCGCTCGTAACACATTGCACCACAATCAAGAGAAGTGTGGTGCAGTTCACCTGTAGTTCAAGCAACAACAACTATTTAACATGGCAGCAGTTAGAGTCTGTAACGACCTGTCACTGTGCCACTTGCAAGATCATAACTCCTACAGAAGAGAAAGGTTTCAACTGTTTTTTGAAAGAGTATGGAGTTCAGCTCTAATTGATAAAGGCAATTCATTATATAACCTAGGAGCCACGAAAGAAAAGGACCGATCAGAGAAAGAGGACTGCTGGATAGCTACCGGTTCATCAAGATGCAGCACATCATCACTGCTTCTCAGGATCGCACCAGAACGTGCCAAAGGGCGTCTCAAGAGGTCAGCAAGATACTTAGGTTCACCAAACATAAGTGCCTTAAAAGTCATAAGACACAACTTAAACTCTATCCTAGCTTTAACTGGCAACCAGTGCAGCTCCATCAAATATGAAGAAGTGGGGGTTCTTGGAGGTAGATCAAATATGAGCCTCGCTGTTCTATTTAGTATGGACTGAACTTTTTGTAGCAAGTAATTAGGAAGGCCAACCAATAAGGCATTACAATAGTCCACACGTGATAGGACAATTGAGTGAACCAATGTTAGAAGACAGCACTTGTTAAGAAACCGTCTCACTGAATACAAGTTTCTGATTTGGAGATTACAAATTTTGATGACCTGATTGATGTGATTCTCATAGTTCAATTTAGAGTTAAAGTATACTCCAAGGTTTTGCACTGAGCTTACTGGGTGAAGTTGAGAACCTCCTATATCCAGAGTCACTACATTTTCAGCATCATTTCCCCTTCTATTTCCATGAATAATAATGATCTCTGTTTTGTCTTCATTCAGTTTGAGTTTCCGCTTTGCCATCCAGATCTTAATGTCAGACAATAAAGATTCCATTTTGGTCTTAGTACCGTAAAATGCCGTAACTTCGGACAGCACCCAAACTTCGGACATTTCGGGAAAATATGTAATACTTCACGGTTATTGGAAGATGGTTTATTATATGCGAAAAATAAATATATGGGTAGTTTGGGTTATTATATTCAAAGACTATTGTGTATAACTACTATGGAACTAGCACGAAAATATATGGATGAAAAAAAATCTTGAAAAAATCTTGAAAAAATGTTAATTGTAACCCTGCAGAACTTTGTCTGCCTAGGACAAACAAATGTGGTTGTATGATAGTGGTAAGTATGATAATACAGAGAAAAGTGTTGTCAGTAATACCCGATAAACTATTTTATTACTTATTCATGCATAATTTTGTAATTAATTTAATAATGACTGTTTCTATTTTTTTAGGAATGAATCCTAACTTCGGACAGGTAAAAAACTAACCTAAACTTCGGACATGCTAAAAATTTTACGTAATGAACAGTGAATAAAACAAATAAAAATGCCTAAAACTGTGACAAATCCTTCTTCCAATATGCATACAGCAACCTTAAACCTGACAAGCGCGATATAGACCTAGGGGCTAGGGTAGTTATTTGCGCATTTCTAGCCTTGGATTCTGACAGAATCCGTTATATTTACAATATAGAGTATTATTTGTTTTCGGTATGCTTTTATTTTACATATACAGTATGATGTATATATGAACTTTCAAGAGTGCTAAAATAAGTTGGAAAAGCATTTGGGTGGTGAAAAAACGAAGATATTGGCCACCCGGTCATAATCTCAGGCTAGAGAGAGCCACAGGCAACCCTCCCCTCTCGCTGTCTGTGAGGTAACTGAGATGAGCGGGGCGGTGTGGGCCGGTGTCTGGGTGTTACATAACGATCTTTTATGCAACCCACTTGTGCTACATTATCGCGGGAGAGAAAAATAACTGATAAATGATGATAATAAGAGGAAAAATAGGTGATAATTGAGGAGGGGAGGGAGGTGGGTGAGAAACACATGGATGAGTACTGGAGGGGAATTATCCTTTGTTTTGATAGGCCCTTTTTTTTTTTGGAAGGCTTTTTTTATGGTCTTGCTTCCGTGAAGCCTATCGCGTTCCCTATAGGAAGCCTTCCATGAGGCCCATCGCGCTTAAGGGGTTTTAAGTAAGGTTAAGTAAGTAGCAAATCGCTAATTATGTGAAGTTATGTTTTGCATTCAAGAACAACTATTTTATATAATTTGAGGCATATGTGATACACAAAAACAAAAAAAATATGTTTACAAAAGTTCCTGAACATTAGTGTGTTCATATCATCACATAAATACATGTCTGTAATGTGATATAATCCCTATTACTGTGATATGAAATCATGTGCCAAAGAAAGGAGATATGTTTGGTTATATGTACTGTATATACATGTGTATAAGTCTACACAGGAATGTGCAATTTTGGATATTTTTTTTTTAAAACCTCCGAAATGTCCGAAGTTTGGTTAATGGTGTACGATGTTAAGGTAGTGTGAACAGTACTCTCGTTTAAAGGGCAAATATATGCGTGTCCGAGGTTAGGAACACCCGTCCGAAGATAGGAATTATGATCCTAACCTCGGACGTCACAAAATAGTTTATATGCCATGCAAGGTGAAGGTATAGATTTTGTTGTTGTTATGGATTCAGTAGGTAATCTCCCTGGCTACTCAATGACACCAACATAAAACATTTGGTACCATTCTACACATCGTTATTAATTGAAAACGCTAAAAAAGTCAGAAGTTACGGCATTTTACGGTATCATTAATGTTTTCTATCTTCACATACAACTGAGTGTCATCAGCGTAAAATATATATAATATTCTTAATCATACTTTAGAGTACAGTACTGTACAGTAAACTCTCTTGTTTGGCATTCTTAGTAGTCTGAAAAAACGGCGTCAATCGCGATTTCGCCAGACACGCATTGGAAATTAAGTGGTAAAAAATTATGGTAGTCTTTAGTCACCCCTAAGTTAGCCTATTTTACGTTTTTTTGTATTTTTAATCACAAATTTCTGAATACTAACTATAGTACATGCCAATTGAAATTATTGAAGGATATTAAGACTCACCAGAAACATTTAACTCACAAACCACCACACCCAGCCTCTCCCCTCTCATATATGCAAACATACAAGGTCTTAAAAACAATAGAACAAATAAGGTCCCTTTCATCCAAGGACTACTAGAAGAGGGGAATGCACTGCTTGCTGCCCTTACTGAAACCCACATTAAAGATCACGAAAATAGTGAAGTATGGATCCCAGGTTACAACCTACACAGGTCAGATAGAAAACACAGAACATGTGGAGGAGTAGCTTTGTACATAAAAGACTCTCTTATAAGTACAGAGTTTTTGAACGACTCTAATGAGGTAGTAGAGATACTGGGGGTAAACATAGAGAGTCTAAACCTGGCAATTATCCTCACATACAGATCTCCAGATGCCTCACTTCATGAGTTCAAACCCCAGCTGGATAAGATCAAAACGGCTATAGAAGGACTGGGGGCTCCAACCCCTAACATCCTGTGGTTGGGAGACTTCAATTTACCTAATATCAAATGGAGGCAAATAGAACATCAAATATTGCCAAACACCTTAAATGCAGATGGTGATGCACAGTCAAAAGCACTACTTAATTTATGTTCTATGTTCAACTTAAACCAACACATCACAGAACCAACTAGAGGTCAAAACATCCTAGACCTGATCTTTTCAAACAATGAGAACATTGTGCACAATACCAGCATATCAGATACTACTTATTCTGACCATAGGATAATCAAGGTGCTAACCAACATCGAGTACCTACAAACAAACAAAACAAGGAGATCGTATACAGGCCCATTCAGTAAGTACAACTTTAATAATAAACATATAAATTGGACAAGCATAAACCAGAAGATAGAGGAAATAGACTGGTAAGTCCAAATGGCAGACAAAACAACCCCGGAATCCCTTAGCCTAATAAATGAATTAGTTATGAACGTATGCTCGAATCACATTCCAGAGAGAAAAATGAAGCGCAGAAGTAAGCAAGACAGAGAAAGGAGAAGGCTCTGCAAACGAAGAAAACTACTGTCACATCGGCTCTCCCAAGCTGGATTACGGGAAAGGCAAATTAACATAATGAAAAGGGAGATTGAGGATATTGAACACAAGCTGAGAATATCGTATCAAATACAGCAGATAGAAGAGGAAAACAAGGCGGTTCAAGAAATAAGTGAAAATTCAAAGTACTTCTTCTTTTATTTAATAATTTTCATTTTAGTAAGCATTGTTTCCACATAGCGATTTTGATAATTTAATTTGACTTTATATTGTCCTTGTCCCAATTTTGGTTTGTTTAGTTGCAAGTTTTACATTTTAATGCAAAGAAAAAATCACAAACAGCGTCAAGCATAGGCCCACTCATCAAACTCGACGGATCATACACAACAGATGACAAAGAAATGAGTAAACTTCTACGAAAACAGTATGAAACCGTGTTCAGTCAAACCGATCCATCTAAAGCTATTGACAATCCAAACAGTTTCTTTATGGGCGAGAACAGAGCCCCCCTCCATATATCGGATATAGAATTTGGGCCAATAGATATAGAAAGGGCAATAAACAGCATGCCGCTCCACTCAGCACGAGGACCAGATTCATGGAGCTCAGTCCTGCTCAAGAACTGCAAAACATCGCTAGCAAGACCTCTAGCCAAAATGTGGAGAAAGAGCCTAGATACAGGAGAAATCCCAGAAAGTCTGAAAAACACAACAATTGCACCACTACACAAAGGAGGAAGTAAAACTCTGCCAGAAAACTACCGCCCATTAGCACTAACATCTCACATCATCAAAATCTTTGAAAGAGTACTACGAGGAAAAGTCTCGGAATACATGGAAGAAAACGGGCTCCACAACTCGGGACAACACGGGTTCAGAGCAGGAAGATCATGTCTCTCACAGCTACTGGAACATTATGACAAAGTTCTAGATGGTCTGGAAGAGAAAAGAAATGTAGATGTCATATACACAGACTTTGCCAAAGCATTTGACAAGTGTGATCATGGAATTATAGCACATAAGCTGAAAGAAAAAGGTATCACCGGAAAGGTGGGGAGGTGGATCTATAATTTTCTCATTAACAGAAGACAATCAGTAGCAGTAAATCAAGCGGTATCGGAAGGTTCAGAGGTTAAAAGCTCTGTTCCCCAGGGTACAGTGTTGGCACCCTTACTCTTCCTAATATTCTTATATATTCGATATTCTTACTTCACACTCTGGACACGACCTCTATGCTAACTTGCAAGAGAGTTCACTTTTTCAATTTGTACAATCTCCGACCCGTGGTAATAATGTGCTTGCCCTTTTACTCGCAGCAAAAGAAGAATTAATAGAGAATTTGAATGTTGGTGATGAATTCAGTAACAGCGACCATCGTACGATAACTTTCACTTTAACCCTCCTGGCCCGGGCAGGCTCTCCTAATGACGGAGCTCGTATCCGGGCGATCTGGTCGAATATCAACAAAAGTAAACTAAGGCTAATCTCGCTTAATATATTACCTACATTAATCAAACATATATAGAATGAGCGCCTTACCTTCCTGCGTAGAATGGCGTTGAGTAGAGCTCTCTAGCTCAACTGGTTCCGGAGTGATGGTGATGGAAGTGGAGGTAACTTTTGCCGCGTATTTACCTCGGCGCGTCCGAACACTCAACCGCGGCCCCGGCTACGACGCCCAGTTGCACTCGTCGCTCCACCCGCAATTATGCCGGGAAGCAATTTGATAGTGTTTTATTGGTTATTCTGTCATTTATTATAGTTATTATGTTATTTTCACTCAATAAAGTTATTTATATGAACTTATTTGTCTGTCACTTATTACTTCGTTTTATTATTATTATTATGATTATTAATGTCACTTTCACTGGACTTTGATAATTGGTAGTGTCATTTCCCCTTTTATGTATTGTTAGGTAAGCTAATAATATATATAGTGTCACTGTCACTTGTTCATATTGTTATGAAGGCACTTATTATTACTTGTGTGTCTCTTTCACTTATACTTAGTTTTATTATTATTATACTGTCACTTTGACTGGCCTAGGCTTATTGAGTGTCATTTTCACTTATTTATTGTTAGAAATATATATTTTAGTGTCACTTTCACTTGTTCATATTGTTATTGAAGGCACTTATTATTACTTATGTGTCCTTTTCACTTATACTTAGTTATATTATTATTCTTAGCCTACATTTGAGTGTCACTTTCACTGTTGTCACTTCCACTTCAAAAGTTTGTTAGAGTGTGGAAGTCGTTGAAGCAGGTGCCAGCACACAGTCCAACTTGACACTCGAGGCATTCCCAAGTGGTTTTTGTGGGTTTGCGGGGTCTGCGAGTTGTGTGGCTGCACACATGGCACCTCTTCTGACTCCTAGCGTTACTACCTGGTGCTTTGAAAGGAAGGGCATTGAGCTGGTGCTTCCTGAAGAATTCAGCACACCCCGTTCTGTCAAGCTGGCCTGGTCCTTGTATTGGCCTGCCTGGTGTACCCGCATGTTTAGCCAGGAGCTCAAGTAGCACCTGCTTGTGGAACTTCCGCAGGGACTTGTACTTCTTGGCTCCTGGAGTCCTCAGACGGTAGATGTTGTAGGCATTGAGGACCGACATATCTACCGTATGCAGGATAAACTTCTTGTACCACCTGCAAGATGTTCGCAGGCAGTCGATGAAGCCCATCTGCATGTCGGACTTGTCAACGAGGCGCATGTTGAGGTTATAATCCAGGACAGCAGCTGGTTTTTGGACGGGGTTCTTGGTTGTTCGGTCCACCTTCCCTGTGGCGACCATCTGGGCCTTGTGGCATATGGTGAGGAGGTTGACCTTGCGCTGGTCATGCCAGTGGATGGAGAGGATGGGGCCACTCTTCTTGTGGAAGATGTCCGCCTTCTTCGTCTTGGTTGGGTAGCCTGGCATGCCCTTCCTTTTGCCCTTGACTGTGCCGACAGTTCCGGTCTTGCGGTCATGGAGGTACTTGGTCAGGAGAGGCGACTTGTAATAATTATCTGTGTAGAGGATGTGGTTATTATTGAAGTGCCTCTCCATCATCTTCACTACAGCGCCACCAAAACCAATGAGAGGGTCAGTCACAACTTCTCCAGCCTTGCCGCTGTAGACTATAAAGTCCAGCACATACCCCGTCAAGCAGTCGCAGAGGACGAAGAGCTTGATGCCGAAGCGGTGTCTCTTGGACGGGATATACTGTCGGAAGTGCAGCCTACCACGGAACAGGACCAGAGACTCGTCGAGGCACATCTTCTGGAAAGGAATCAGGTATGTGGTGAACCGATGACGTATCATGTCATACAGCTTCCTGATCTTCCATAATGAGTCGGGAAGGTGGACTGCCATGTTGTTTGTCAGGTGGAGATAGGAGAGGATGTCGAAGTACCTGTCCCTGGACATGTATTTGCCAAATGATGGAGTCGTTATGATGTCGCCAGTGATCCAGTAGTCAGCCAGAACGTGCTTCCTTATATGAGTCATCAGCATTGTGAGTGCCAAGAACACATATAGTTCTGCCACAGTGAGAGCTCTCCATGCCACCATCTTGGCACTGGTCTTCCTCCCAAGAAAGTTGGCACAGATAGCATGGTGGTGATTTGTCTCTTTGATGAGGTATTCCATGACTTCATTATCATAGAAGCCACAGAAAAGTTCACTGGGGGTAGCATCTGGGCCACAGGGATATGCTGGTGACACCCCAGAACCCATCTGTACCTCGTCAGAGGCAGGACAATCTGGCTCAAAATCAGCTCGATCTGTCTACACAAACAGGTCGGATGCTGATGCTCGAGGTCGTGCTGCAGCAGGCACACGCCCTGGACGCCCTGGCACACGCCCTTGGCCACGCGGACGCCCAGGTGGACGCCCTGCACGCCCAGGCCCAGGCCCAGGGGCAGCGGCGTCGGCAGGCTGACCACGTCCACGACCTCGCCCTCTCGCTCGTTTTGTCGGCACATCGTCTTCCTGTTCCTCTTCCTCTTCCTCCTCAGGCGACGTCAGGTCATCTGCGGCAATGTTGGGGTCGTCAGCATCCTCTTCAGGAGACAATTCTGGTGAAGAAGTGACCGGGCGTCGGCGGTGTGGGGCGTGGGAGGCTGCGGGAGCTTCAAGAATGGGAGCCGAGGCCTCGGGAGTTGGGCTCCTTTTGCGGCGAGCCGAGGGCTTTTCAGCAGCAAGTAATGCTCTGCGGTGTGTTGAGGCCTGTGGCACATCACCAATACCACTTGAAGAAGCCCTTTGGTCATCCTGAACGAGAGATGAAGGCGAGGGCTGTGGGTGACCCACGCGGCGTCCCGTGTCAAGGCGTCGGGACAATGGAATGCGGGTGGTTGCTAGGCCAGGGTCGGCGTCATTATCGCTATCTTCAGCTTCCCTATTCTTTTCTGCAGCTGCCCTGCGTGCTTTTTTAGCTGCACTTTTGATCAATGATTGTTTGTAGAAATATTTGCCCACTTTCAAGGGCGTACGGGCAGGCAAAGGGGAAGGTCCTGAGCTAGGGCTAGGGCTAGGCCTAGGCTGACCTAGTAAAGATGGCGAGGGGGTAGGCCTAGGTTCTAGCACACTGGGAAGCTCAATGGGAAGCTCAATGGCACCTTCCTGAAACACTTCCACATCAGGATCATCACTACTGTCTCCCCCCTCAAATAAATCGACATTATCGTCGTCTCCAAAGCCCACGAAATCGTCTTCACTTTCACTTATAAATTGTACCTTGTCCACCAAGCTTTCGCCACTGCTCTCTTCATCACTATCAAAAAGTTGTCGCTGTATAGCGCTATCACTCAACAAACGCTTAACTTTCTTTTGTTGAGCTCTCTTCTCGGTTGCAACAGGCGTTGAAGTTGCGAGTGGGGTAGCACTGGGGCCCGCGGGAGGTTGCAACGAATCGGACACGTCAGAAATTTTGTTTTCAGTATTACTCGCTATGGCGGCCACGTACGAACTGATAACACTAGTAGTTGAGGCTTGGTGGCGCTGCGGTCGCTCCTACCATGCCAAAATTGGCCGCGCAAATTTTGAAGCACGCTTTCAAGCACAAGGATTTTAAAATGACACCCGGGTTCCGGCCCTTTTTTTTGAGTGTCATTTTAAAATGACACCCGGGCTGGAAGGGTTAAAGTTTACTAGTAACAAATCAAATAGCAGCATTGAGAAAGTCCTAATTTCAAGAAAGCAAATTTTCATAAACTTAAATCAAAGCTTAAAGAAACTGACTGGAGCTTTCTGACTAACAATAACGACATAAATACATCTTGGGAGTGTTTCACAACCACTTACCTTAAGGCAGTGCAAGACTGCATACCATCGAAAATACGGCGTCCAGGCCATAATGATAAGCCCAAATGGTGGAATAAAGATATTTCAGACTGTCTGCTTGCTAAAAAATTTGCTAATGATAGATTAAGATCCTCACAAAATGACGAAGAACGGGTGAAATTTGTAGAGCTACGACACAAAGCCAAAAAGTTAATTAACCCTCCAGCCCCGGCTATGTATTATATATATATTCCTCGAAACCCGGGTGTTTTGGCCGAAAAACGTCTAGGCTAGGCTACCGTATATTCGTTAATCAGACTGCTTCCCGCATTCCCGCGCATCCCCAAGCATAGCTGTGTTATTTACCTGTAGAATGGCATTAAGTAGAGCTCTCTAAGTCAACTGGTAGTTGATGATGATTTCATTGGAGATAACTTTATGGCCAAAACAGCCACTTTACACCACTTTTCGATACTTAACAACAACATACAGGCACACACGAACAAGCGACGCTCTCCTTCTTGTGGCCGGAGATGCGGGGCGTCGGTCCAGCCGGCTGTTGTTTACATGCGTCGGACCGACGCCTCGCACACCAAGCTCACAGGCTTTGAGCTCATGGGTGTTTAAGAGCCCTTCCGGGTAGCTCGTGTATGCTTTTTTATGGGCGTTCAAGAGCCCTTCCGGGAACAGAGGGTTAAGCAAAGTAAAAAGACCCTGGAGTTACATGTTGCGAATCAAAGTAAAACAAACCCGAAAGAATTCTATACTTATATCAGAAAGAAAAAAGTAGTTACTTCAACTGTTGGACCGTTAGTCGATGAAAATGGAGAATACACCAAAGACGAAGTACAAATGAGTAATGCCCTCAATACCTTCTTTGCATCAGTTTTTACAACAGAAGACCTCAGTGATATCCCTACACCATCGCCGATTCAGATTGATAATTCAGATGTTTTAAGCAATATCACCGTTACAGAGAGAGAAGTATTGAATTGTTTAGATAAACTCAAGTTAAATAAAACGTGTGAACCTGATACAATCTCGCCTAGAGTTCTAAAGGGAGCTAAGGATGAGCTCTCCAAACCACTGACATTGCTATTCAATGAATCCTTGCAGTCTGGGACTATGCCTGATCAGTGGAAGCTAGCCAACGTAACACCGATATTCAAAAAAGGCAGCAAATCCCTACCCAGTAACTATCGTCCAATTAGCTTAACCTCAATTGTATGTAAAATGCTAGAAACGGTCATAAGAGACAGACTCGTAAATCACTTAGAGGCAAATAACTTACTTAAAGATACTCAACATGGGTTTCGTAAAAAAACGTTCCTCTTTAACATACCTCTTAGACTTCTTCCACGATATCCTCAACCTCTACGATGAGAGTAAAGCTGTAGATATTATATACCTTGATTTTCAAAAGACCTTTGACAAAGTTCCCCACAAACGTTTACTGCTAAAACTAAAAGCGCATGGAATACAAGACGGTGTGTTGAAATGGATAGAAAGTTGGCTCAGTGACAGAAAGCAAAGAGTAGTCATAAACTTTAAGGCATCTAGATGGACCAATGTAAGTAGCGGGGTACCCCAGGGATCGGTACTAGGACCAATTCTCTTTCTAATTTACATCGACGACATAGATGAGGGTCTCACCTGTACAATCTCAAAATTTGCTGACGATACAAAAATTGCAAATAGCGTACTCTCAAAAGAACAAGTTGACGATATGCAACACAATCTAGATAAATTGTCATGTTGGGCCCAAATTTGGCAAATGAGTTTCAATGCGGATAAATGTAAAGTACTACATATCGGATACCTAAATGAGAAAGCAAACTATTCGATGAATGGCACTCAGCTTAAGAATGTAAACAGAGAAACCGATCTGGGAGTAACAATATCGAGTAACCTAAAACCGAGTCAACAATGTTCAGAAGTTGTTAAGAAGGCAAACAAAATAATTGGCTCTATAGGCAGGTCATTTGAGCATAAATCCAAAGAAGTTATCCTAACCCTTTACAATTCCTTAGTCCGCCCTCTTCTGGAATACTGCGTTCAATCCTGGTGCCCTTATTACCAAAAAGATATAAACAACCTAGAACGAGTTCAACGTAGAGTTACCAAAATGATACCTAGCCTAAAGAACAAACCATACGAAGAGTGTCTTAGAGAATTAAATCTATTTCCTTTAACCCAGCGCACATTAAGAGGTGACTTAATTCAAGTGTTCAAAATCATCAAAGGCATCGACAATATGAACTGTAGTAAGTACTTCACTATCGACCAATCTAATTACACGCAGGGAAACGGTTGCAAAATTATTGGTAAATCTTTTAACTCACACGAATCTAAGAATTTCTTCTTCAATCGAGTTGTCAACTTGTGGAATGGGCTTCCCCGAGACATTATAGACTGCAGCACCATTGATTCATTTAACCCTCCAGACCCGGAAGAGCTCTTGAACGCCCATCACAAACTCGGCCCGCGCAACCCGGAAGGGCTCTTGAACGCCCATTGCTTGCGTATGTGCTTTCGAATGCCGCACGTATATTTTTGGTATCGTGGGAGGGTAGGTGGCGCCACCAGACGTAAACTACGCCACAGCAACAGTATCTACCCCGACGCCATCATGGATAGTACGCCAAATAGTGATTCCGCTGTGTCCGATACCGTGCTCCCTACGACGCCCGCCCTAGTTCGTCGCGCCTTACCCCGACGCCATCGCCTAAATGTGTTATCTCCCGGAGGTATTGAGACGACATTGAGACTTTATGAGCGTGCTGATGCACAGCATAATGTTGATGATGAAGGCAGTGATAACTCTGATAAATATAAGTTGAGTGATTATGGCAATGAGAGTGACAAAGAAGAGCAATTCCTGGGTTTGCGAGAGAACATGAGAGTGATGAGAGTGATGAAGGTAATGTACCAGCTTTTGATGAAGCTGTTTTACCTCAAGACAGTGAATTGAAGAGAGTGAGTGAGTGGGAGAGTTCGAGGTCACTCTCCAAGTTTCACATGAGTGACACGACTCCAAGCCCTTCGCCAGCTAAATCGCCATTCAAGCTACACTTATATAAGAAGCAAATACTTGAAAAAGCGGCCGCGGCAGCTAGGGAAGAATCCAAAAGACTTGGTGAGGATGAGGCTGTGAGTGAGGGTGAGCGTGGTGGTGACTCATCTCGCCCGCCATTGTCTCCCTTATCTACCCAAGCCACCCAAGATGACCCGGGTGCCCCGCATTCTTCCCCACCACCCCCACCACTGCCAAGGGTTGAGGACCCCCCACTTTCGGCCTATTTGCCTCCTAGGTCCCCCGACAGGAGACATACTGCTGCCGAAAAGGGGAAAGGCAGAAAATATACCAAAAAAGGACGGAAAAGTAAGCGGGCTTTGTTTGAGGCTACCGCGGCGTCCACCCCTGCCCGCCCCAGCCATACGCCCCCGCAACTTTCCCCACGGTCCTCCCCACCTCTCCTGCCTTCAACATGTGTTCTTGAAGAAGTATTTGAGCTTGCATCACCAATACCTGGGCCTAGTGACAATGAAGCATTGCTTTCTGTCACTCGTCGCAGGCCAAGGAGCCCAGGACCTCGGGTGGACATAGCCTCACCTGCCACTCCTTCCCCACCTCGCCCACCCGCACGCCGCCCACGCATCACTCCTTCCCCGCCAGATTATGTGGGGGCCACTGATGATGAAGGGCACCACTCAGAAGACTCTGGCCATGATTATGTAGGTCCACCGTCAGGGCAAGATGACCACTCTGACGATGACTACATGGACATGGACGACCCTCAACCCATCCACTTGGCCCGGCGTCGTGCTGGGCACCGCCCTGGCCGCCAACCTCGCCGCCCTAGGGCGCGCGCCTCCCGAGTTGGCCGTGGGCGTGCTGGGCCACCAGCTGGAGCTCCTCGTCAGCGTCGACAAGACCCATTCTACGTTTTTCAGTGGCAAGACGTAGTTGAGGGGGATCAGTACAACCCTGATGTGCCAGCTTTTGATGAGGTACAGGAGGGTTCAGGCATTACCCCCAATTTTCCTGCAGGCCCCAATGCTCCACCACACAAACTTTTTGAGGCCTTCTTTGATGAGGAGGTGGTAGGGTATGTTGTCAAAGAGACAAATTAGCAGCACCAATTCCAGGTCCACTTTTTGGGCAAGGTGACCAAGGGCCACATGAGGCAGTGGACCCCAGTGACTCATCACAAGTTCATGGTGTTCCTGGCACTCACCATGCTAATGCCTCATGTCAAGAAGCATAGGTTGCCTGACTATTGGATCACCAATGATCTCATATCCACCCCTGCCTTCGGGAAATATATGTCTCGCGACCGGTACCTTGATATCCTCGCAGCGCTCCATCTTGTCACCAACACCGACGTCCACCTCCCAGACAAGCTGTGGAAGATTAGGACGTTGTACGAGATGATGCGAGAACGCTTCACCTCCTACTTCAAGCCCTTCTGCAAGGTCGTCATTGACGAGTCTCTTGTGCTGTTCCGGGGAAAACTCAGCTTCTGGCAGTACATCCCCTCAAAAAGACATCGCTTTGGCATAAAATTCTTTGTGCTGTGCGACTGCAAAACTGGCTATGTCCTGGACTTCCTGGTCTACAGCGGGAAGGAAGGGGACGTGCTTGTGGACCCCCTCATTGGCTTTGGCGGAGCAGTGGTGCAAGCCATGATGGACCGCTATTTCCACAAGAATCACGTCCTCTTCACGGACAATTACTACACGTCCCCCACTCTCTCAAAGTACCGGTACCTGCTTGAGCGCAAGACGGGGACTGTAGGCACAGTACGAGGGAAAAGGAAGGGCATGCCAACTTTCCCTCCAAAGACCAAAAAAGGTGATGTGTTCCGGAAGAAGTCGGGGCCCATTCTGGCTATCCACTGGCACGACCAGCGGAAGGTCAACCTCCTGAGCACCATCCACAAGGGGGAAATGGTGGAGACTGGCAAGGTGGATCGCCGCACCCAGGCCAGGGTGACCAAGCCCAATGCTGTCCTGGACTACAACATCAACATGAGGCTGGTGGACAAGTCCGACATGCAGATAGGCTTCATTGACTGCCTGCGTACCTCGTGCAGATGGTACAAAAAGTTCTTTCTACACATGGTGGACATGTCCATTCTGAACGCCTACAACATCTACAAGCTTCGGAATGAGAACACACCCAGGAAGTTCAATAGCCTGCGGAGGTTCCAAAAGCAGGTGTTGAAGGAGCTCCTGGAGAAGTATGCTACGCCACAGAGGGCAGTGGCACATGCTGGGCCCGCCGCTACTGACCGCTTGCACTGTGCATATTACATGAATATGCACAGGCTTGTTCCCCTGCCTCAGTCAGAATCAGGAAGAACGCAGCAGAAGCGGTGCCATGTCTGCTACAACACCAGGCTGAGGGCGAGGTCAGGTAAAAAGTCCACCCTGCAGTGTGTGGAGTGCAGGGTGGCACTCTGTGCTGTAGGGTGCTTCTTTGATTACCACTCCAAGCAGGAGTTCTAATAATCATAGTGAAAGTGCCAAAGATAATGACAATATGTACAGTATATATATAGGCAAAAAGTGGAAGTAAAACAATTTATTGTTATACAAAAGTCATGTATTATGAGAACATTTA
Organism: Paralithodes platypus; assembly: GCA_032716605.1. Classification (NCBI taxonomy): domain Eukaryota; kingdom Metazoa; phylum Arthropoda; class Malacostraca; order Decapoda; family Lithodidae; genus Paralithodes; species Paralithodes platypus. The sequence continues at coordinate 16,510,572 of CM064582.1, forward strand.
TACAAATACAATAACACCATAATAATATGTGAAAGTGACACATATGTATATAATAAGTGACATTCATATGATTACAACCTATAGAAATATAGAAATCAGTGAAAAAGACAATAAATTGTATATAAAACTTTTACAAAGCATATAACTAAGTGAAAGTGACACAAGACCTAATATTTGATGGCCAAAGTATAATAAACACCTGTGATAACGAATAATCAGTGCCTAATATAACAATAACCTACCTCAATTACTAATAAAATGTATGGTATCAAGTGAAAATGAGCAATATTAGTGACAGTGATACCCTAATAAACATACTTTATATAATTGGCCTCAAAATAACTATAATAATATCAAATAAACATCACATTCTCAATATCAAACACTAAAATCGTCTAAGGGAGATAAACACTTTGGCGCGACGAGCGGCTAGGTGCGTGGTAGCCGTGGCCGGGGCGACGCATCCGAACGCGGGAAGAATTTGCCGCCGAAAAGCACTCGTCTTCCCGCGCTCACCATTACGCAATCACTCGGGCTAGAGACCTCTACTCAACAGCATTCTACAGAGGAAGGTTTGTGGAACATTTTTATTTTTTATTCATAACATTACATGCCATATTTATTGAATTACAGATGAGTTAACATAGCCCAAGGATCGTCAAAACACCCGGTACCACAGCACAGTCGCGAGCTAGAGGACCCGGGGCTGGAGGGTTAAACTCCACTTAGACAAATATCTCGCATCAAACCCGCGACTGACTGCGTTTGTAAATGAATAACTTTATTTTATCCCCCCCTCAGTTACTAACCCATCTGTCCCCTACTAACTTCCTAATCCTGCCACGGACATTAGTTCCAGGGCAGTAGTTCCCTTTTCAATGTTCCCTTACCCACTCTAAACCACTATTTATTAGTGGCCCCTCCATCATTGACGAACATGCCTATTACATAAGGCATCCTCTTCAAACACTAATCCGCCGTAGTTTGAATCTACCGCGCAGAGCATTTAAAAAACTGAGGAGCCTTCATCATGAGCGCACGCGACCTCACTCATGGCTTCAGTCATTATGAATTGGGTTCTCACTACGAAAAAACTTCGTAAAAAATAAAAACAAAAAGAAAATAAGAATAACTATCTAATAAGCTTTCCATCATATCGTGGATGTACTTGTGTGGATCTTTGACCAGACGCTGATTCAGGCGTCATTCTTCCTTCTCTGCTCTGCGCTCAGCCTGCCCGGACGTGTCTCCCCACGCTCCGCTGGGTCCGCATTTGCTGCGTCCCTAGTGAGTTTTTTCTCATTTGTTTACTCCGGGATGTATCGAGTAAGGTTAGGATATGCGTAGCAGGAGTGTCCTGGGCTGGTTGCCCGCAGTGCAGTGTATTTTGGGTCGTGTGTTTGGGGCATCTATTTCGGATGTACCCTCGTGGTCCTGTTGTGGACTTGTGATCGTTTCACAGTTGAGTTAGCTTGTGATGCAGGCGGCTTTCATTACGCGTTAATTATTGCTGCCTTTTATCTTTCTGATGAGGTAAGCTTTGCTTACTGACGTTCCCAGCGTATTTTTCTTCACTTAGTGAAGTTTTTTCTGGGTCCCGAGTCAGTCTTCCCTTTGCCGGAAGTATTTGCTACAGTGGTGTGTTGGCGGTGGTTCCTGTTGTTATATTTCCAGTGTTTTGTGTATATTTCAACATTTCTTATGCCGTCTACTTAGGCCTAGCCAGCCGCTCGTAGCTTTGCCACATGTACAAGTGTTATTGTTTATTTTTATAAATATGCCCTACTGTGTCATGTGTATCCGGGTTTTAGTTGTGTATTGGCTAATTCCTCGGACTATGTTTGTTTCCTGGTTTAGTTGTGTATTGGCTAATTCCACGGATTATTGTGTGGACTTAGGCTAGTCGTGCGTGGCTTTCCTTCGTGTCCGTTGTACGTTCAGATGGTGTCTGAACGGGGTGGGTTTCGTTCCGGCGGGTTTTTTCTCGGTTTCACCATGAAAAAAACCCGGCCGAGAGCCGTGTTGGGCCACACGTGGTTTCAACACAGGCTTGTGTCCCCGGCGATGAGGTGTCTGTGGCTCTCCAGGACTGCGTCTCTGTGTTGGTGCCTGTTTTCAGGCTCCCTTTGATTCCCGGCAGAATGGCTGTACCCATCTAAAAAACATTGTTCATGCGAACATATGTTATGTAGTTTTTCTACCCGGTTTTACAAAAACCACAAGAAAAACCTAGCTGTTCTTAACCTCTGAAGTGCGCATGGGGGTAATTGGAAACGTCCCCCTGTGCTGACGTATTTGAGGTGTTTCCGTCACTAAAATATTCATTGTGCCATTAATAGCATTAATACTTATCCATATGCGCCTATTATGGGTTGATTATAAAGGTATTAACCTGAAACAACAATAAAACGAGTGAAAACAGCGTTTGGATGGTCAAAATCGGAGATATAGCCCGCGAGTTGTATAATGTATGGGTGAGGCAATCTGCTTTCCCGCCAATTTCCCCCAAGGCCACACTGAGACACAGTCGATCGATACTCTCTCTCTCTCTCTTGCACTCGCTTGCTATCAGTGATGACCACACCCTCCTATCGGATTTCTAATGTTAGCACGAAAATATACCTCAGAATAAGGGAATAACAGGGAAAATAGGTGATAACTGAAGGAGAGGAGGAAAGTGGGGAAGGAGGGGAGGTAGAGGACTGAGATTTTGCATGGCCCAGGGGCCAAAAAAAAAAAAAAAAAAAATCGATGTCAAAAGTTGATTTTTTTTTTCTCTGACTCTTAAGAGTCTCCCCGCAGTGCGCCGGGGGAACTCTTAACCCGGCAAGCGCTATAGGCCTCACGGAAGGCTTCCTATAGGGAACGCGATAGGCCTCACGGAAGCAAGACCATAAAAAAAGCCTTCCATAAAAAAAAGGGCCTATCAAAACAAAGGAATTTGTCTCTAGGTGAGATAATTCCCCTCCAGTACTCATCCATGTAAATCTCACCCACCCCCCTCCCCTCCTTCCCCACCTTATTCCCCCCTCCCTCCCCTCCTCAATTATCACCTATTTTTCCTCTTATTATCATCATTTATCGGTTATTTTTCTCTCCCGCGATAATGTAGCACAAGTGGGTTGCAGAAAAGATCGTTATGCAACACCCAGACACCGGCCCACACCGCCCCGCTCGTCTCAGTTACCTCACAGACAGCGAGAGAGGAGAGTTGCCTGTGGCTCTCTCTCGCCTGAGATTATGACCGGGTGGCCAATATCTTCGTTTTTCACCACCCAAATGCTTTTCCCATTTATTTTAGCACTCTTGAAGGTTCATATATACATCATATATGTAAAATAAAAGCATACCGAAAACAAATAATGCTCTATATTGTACATATAACGAATTCTGTCAGAATCCAAGGCTAGAAATGCACAAATAACTACCCTAGCCCCTAGGTCTATTTAGCGCTTGTCAGGTTAAGAGTCTCCCCGCAGCTCCCGGGTTAAGGGCTTTCCTCCCCGGCGATCTTTTACAAAGAAGTGGGGACAGGAACTTATGGGGTTAATGTTTTGACATCTCACCCGGCGGGTGTACCTTGGTAGGGTGGGATGAACAACTAAGTCATTCAGTTAGTTAACCGATCCATTTTAAGGGATACTTTATGTATCGCCGCCTTTACACTTACGGCGATTGAAGGTTCATTTAGGGTTAACATCGTTTTTACACCTCCTGGGTGGAGGAAATAAGGAATTTACAATTCAATTTCGATTTAACCACTTAATTAAGTGATACGTTTAGGTATCGCCGCCTTCATACTTACGGCGATCTTTTTGTGACAATTCGTTAGAAATCAGATCTCGTATCAGCCTGCCCTGTGTTATTCTACTAAAATATTTCAAGGGCCGGCGTCTTTATGGGGGGTTGTTTTTGTTCCAAAATTGAATCTTGAGACAGTCACCACCAGAAAGACTATAAACGCCATGCTGGACCGTTATATTATGTCAGAGGGTATTCTTCACTTTCTTAAAAAGATATGTTTAGATATTCTGAGCCCCGCCGCGTAGCGAGCTGTGATCGTTGTGTCATTACATCTCGTTACTCGGTGGGTTATTAACACTTGTGTGCGAACATGTTGGGTTAACCTTATGAGCATTAATTCCTGGAAATTTTATTTTTTTCCAGAGCTGGGCTCCGGCGGACCAATACAGACCCGGCGGTAGTTTTCCCCACCAGTCTCTGTCATGGCTACCTTGGCCCCAGTCTTTGCTTTATGCACTACCCCTACCTGTGCCGGTATCCCTATTTTTGCGCATACTCTTTGCATAAAGTGTGTTAAATGTCTAGACCGTTCAAGGGGTCTGTGGGTTATGCGTAATTGTTCCTTTTGCTCCCAATTAGCTGTCAAGGTCCTATGCGACAATGATAAGACCGCAGCGGTCGCGTTAAGAGAAGTTAGGCAACAGATGCCAGCATACACTACGATTGTAGCTCATAAGTCACTTCAATGTGACAACGTCCCTCTTTGGGATAGACTGCTTTTTGAACACCCTCCCCCTAAACGTTCCTCTCGAGTCACTAGTCATAAGCCGGCGGAGACTGGTCAGGGTTCTGTGTCTTCTGCTGCTACTCCGAAACGTCCAAGAGAGCCTACACCCCCGGCGTCCGCCTCCGCGTCTCGGGCGAGATCTCGGTCTAGGTCACCTCTCAGACGCCAGTCATCTAGTCTTGCCTCTTCACCATCGAGTAAGAAGAGTAGGACGGAAAGTTCCACCAGTGGTCACGCCGATGAATCCTCCAAATCAAAGAGTAGTTCACGGTCACACCGTAGCCATAAATCTTCCAAAAAGGATTCCCATAAACGAAAGACCTCCCTACATTCGCCAGCTTCTAGTGCCTCTCATCGTACCTCTACCCCAGACAGAGTTTGTGTTAGGTCTCAAGGGTCCAGTACGGTGCCTGTCCCTAAAGAGGATTTACCCATTAATATTTTAACCCTGGAATTGGAGAGTTCAGGGGGATCAGTGATTGAGAGTGTTTCAGACTCCCAAGAGAGTGTAGGCCAGGGCCTCGGTGTTTGGCGATTTTCTCGGCCAGGGTCTGACCACCCACTTCCGACTCAAACTAGTCACACAGTAGCTGACGTCCACAGGGACGCGGCGATCCCATCCTCTATTCCTGACTTATCTTGGCAGCAAGGTACCCCAGCTTCGGCGGGATCGTCTCAGGAGGATCAGGAGGAGAAAGACGAGGTTTCAATAATTTCGGAGATGGAAGGGCAAGAGTCAGGTTCAGGCTTAGACGCCGCGCAGGATATTAATGATTCACCAGTAAGTTCATCATCAACTCAATTTGTCACTGCGCAGGAAATTGATGGGCTATTTAGTCATGCTTTATCTAAATTTTTTGGCCAACAACAGGAAACTCCCACAGTGGACTTGGGGGCTCCCACGACAAGTTCTACGGTACGGCCTCTGATGACTTCTATTGCTTTATCTAAGATCCCTAACCCCCCCACTCTGTCACCATCAGTGGTTACTAGGCCTGCTACGGCGGCATTGACCACTTCGAATGTAAGGGTTATAACGGATGTCAATCCACCCCCTCTAGACAAGGCGCCTCTCAGAAAGGTAGCTATGCCCTTGCTTTATGGACCAGACGAGTCATGGGTCCTTTTGACCCCCACTAAACCAGAGCTCGCCCAACCTACCTTGTCAGGGGAACTCCCAGTACCGCGTGAGTGGGTCATCCAGGGCAATAAATCAAAGAAATTAAGGGCCTTGGATATTTTGGGAAATGTACTAGACGTCAATATAAAGGCTATACCTAGTTATTATCACCAAGACTATTTTGTGTATGCTACTAAGCCAGCTTTACCCCCTGCCTCAGCTTCAAAATTGTTTTCAGACTGGTCTAAGCTGGATGGGTTTAATGACATTAAGACTCTGTCAGCTCTCACTCCTGAACTTGATTTACAAACCGTCACAGACGAAGCAGCTAATCCAGTCTTGAAGGTGGGGCAGTTGGGTCCAGGACCTTGGGTAGATTGGGAGACAGAGGCTCAAAACTTTGCAACCACATTTACTTCCAAATCTTCCCACCAGATCCCTCAAGATACTCATTCGTGGTTCTCCATGCCGGTATGTTCTGCCGGCGGAGTCCCGTCAGCTTTGTTTTCTTTCCTAGCTGCCCCTAAAATTAATCTTTGTGAGCTAAAAGACCCTTTCACTACCCCTACCCCAACTCACCTAGACCGAGAATTTAGGCTAAGGGGGAAAGCTTTTCGCCTGTTCTCTCAATACATAGTGTCTCAACAGGTAGCTAAGTCTTTACTTCGGTCCACTCAGGCAATCGCAGACGCGGATGCCAGAAGATCGGTTGAATTATCCCGGCGACTGCTTCTCCAGTCGTCAGTCCAATCTCTGGGTGACATACGCACCGCCTTGCTTGAGGCGGTACGAGCAAGACAAGATCTCAGAATGTCTTTAGTTCGCAAACTGCCTGATCGCATTGCGAATCAGGTGGTCATGTCACCAGTGCTTACTCCCTCTTTAATGTCCCCTGAAGTGTGGCGAACGGTATTTAGTATGGCGCAGGCCTTTAAACACAGTCCCACCCCTTCTAAGAAACCTGCCTTTAACTTCCCCAAACCCAGGCCAACCGCTAAAGCTCAGCCAGGGGGATCTAAGCCCTTTCTTCCGCCTAAGTCCTCCCACTCCCCCCAAGGTCAGTACAGGCATAGACAGAGTAGGTTTTCAGGTCAGAGAGGACGCGGCCATAATAAGCGAGGTCAGGGCCAGTCTTCGGCCAACACCAGCCAGCGGGCGAAGCGTCCAGCACCACCAACCCCACCATCAAAAAACTAAAGTCTCTCTCACTCCCGGTGCCAACCTTAAGGCCGGCGGACCCGAGGGTAGTACAGCCGGCGAACCCTTGTCTGCTAACTGGGTCGTTCCGAACGTGTCACCAAGCATGGCCGTTAAACACTTGGGCACGGATGGTGGCACGCAAAGGCATCACTCGGCAGTGGCTCCGGCGACCTCGATTGCGTCAGCCGACAACGGCGAATTTTGTTTCTTTAGAGGTGGAGTCACTGGTCCAGGAAATGATTGCCAAGAATGTCATCATCCCGGTCCCCCCAAATTACCCTGTATTCACGTCCAAACTATTTTTGGTTCCCAAAAGGGACAGTGTTCAGATGAGACCGGTCGTAGACCTATCTTATCTGAACCTTCACATTCACAACGAGTCTTTCCGAATGTTAACAGTACACCAAATCAGGCTAACACTTCCGCCGGGAGGTTGGATGTGTTCACTAGACCTGACAGACGCCTATTGGCACGTATCGGTCAACAAAAGATTTCAAAGGTTTTTGGCCTTACGGATCAGGCACCAAAATTTTGTTTTTCAAAGGATGCCATTCGGTTTGAACCTAGCACCTCGATTATTCACGAAATTAGTCCGGCAAGCCCTGATGCCATTGTTAAAACAAGGAATCAGAGTGTTGTGGTACCTAGACGACTGGCTGGTGGTGGCAGAGACACAACAATTATGCATCAAACATGTCAACATCATTTTAAATCATGTCAAAACTCTAGGGTTCAAGGTAAATCTGGTAAAGTCAAACCTTGTTCCCTCACGAGTAATTCAGTGGATAGGGCTGGTCTGGGACACGGCCGCTCTCACTCTGAGTCAGAGTGTGGACAATCGCAACAGGTTTCGCAGGAAACTGTTCATGTTTCTTCACAGTCTGACTACGACGCGGAGGATCTGGGAGTCTCTGGTCGGCTCTCTCAACTGGATTCTTACAGTTTCTTACAGTAGATCCTCTGGAAAAAGGCAAACTATGCCTGTGTATCCAGCTCAGTACCAGTACTTGCACTGCTGCGGTCGTTCACGGTGTTGGCGGCGGCGGTAGCAGACGCAACATTTTTACTATTCTGTATTTTTGTTTTATAATCAAACTTCAAATCTTGTCTTCCCCATGCTTTATCAAGATTACTTTCAAACTCCCTTATTGATTCGGAATCGACTACATACTGGGGCAGTGCGTTCCACTCATTTACCACTCTATCACAAAATGAGTTCTTCGCCTTCTCAAGCCTATTTCTTTCTTTGTAAATTTTCTTAGAGTGTCCTCTCATTCTTGTTCCCTCCCGCATCAAGAAGATACCTTCACACACATCCTCATCGTACTTTCCTGACACTATCTTAAAAGTCTCTATCATATCCCCTCTCTTTCTCCTATATGCCAGTGTCGGAAGTCCCAGTGTCCTCAACCTCTGCTCATAGCCCGCGTTCTTCAACGTTGGTACCAGCTTGCTAGCTCTTCTCTGCACTTTCTCCACTGCTTCTATATCCTTTACCATATATGGAGCCCACACCTGGTTTGCATATTCCAGGTGTGGCCTAACCAGCGCTGTATATAGATTCCTGAAGATTTCTTCGTCAAGTGACACAAATGTCCTCCTTATCAGCCCTACAATTCTATTGGCTTTGTTTATCTTTTCCGCTAAATGTTCTGAGAAATTTAACTTATTATCTATCACTACTCCTATATCCTTTTCTGCACTCACTTCCTCCATCGCTTCATACATACTGTATCCTACCTTGTCTATCTTGCTGGTCCCAATCCGCATGTACTTGCATTTTTTTGGATGAAAAGGCATTAACCAATGCTCAGACCATCCCTTCATGCCCTCCACATCTCCTTGAAGCAAACCCATATCTTCCTTACTCCTCACTCTTCTATACAGTTTAGTGTCATCCGCATACAGGTATACCTCACTTCCATTAGTTATAACTTCAGGCAAGTCGTTGATAAATATAACGAACAGCAGTGGTCCCAACACAGATCCCTGAGGTACCCCACTTGTAATTTCCCTCCACCCCGAGCCTATTCCATTCACCAATACCCTCTGTCTCCGATCTTTCAGGAAGGCTTCTATCCATTTCACATATTTCTCCCCTATATTATAGCTTCTAACTTTCTCTATTAACCTTTTATGTGGGACCTTATCGAAGGCCTTCATAAAATCGCAATATACCACGTCTATTACATCACCATCTTCTAGAATTTGCATCCAATCATCTACCACCTTAATTAGCTGTAGTACCGTCGACCTCCCCGGCAAGAATCCGAACTGTCTCCCACTGAAAAGTTGGTTTGACTTCATATGATCCATTATTCCTTCTCTAATTACCGTTTCCATTAGTTTACACACAACACTTGTCAAACTGACTGGTCTATAATTCCCTGGGTCATTTCTCTTTCCCTTCTTAAATATAGCTGTTATGTTCGCCTCTCTCCAGTCCATCGGGATTTGTCCTGTATTAAACGATACCTCAAATAACATTTTCAATGGCTCTACTAACATCTCCCCTCCTTCCTTTATGATTCTTGGGTGTATCCCATCCGGTCCCGGTGACTTACTTCTGTTCATTTTTTCTATAGCCCTTCTTATTCTAGCATGGGAAAATTCTACTAGTTCTAGTGCCGGTGCCTGTTTGATGGGAATAGTAGGCACTGCATCCTCCGACTCCACTGTTAGTACCCCCCCAAAGTATTTCCCCAGCACCTCTGCTTTCTCCTTATCAGTCTCCGCTCTACTCCCATCATTCAACCCCCCCACCAGCTCTGGGATCCCTACTCTTCTTGTTAATTTTTCCTGAATGTACTTCCAGAATATTTTTGGATTATCCTTCACATTTCTAGCTATCTCTCTCTCCCTCTCCTTCACCCCCCTCCTTGTTTCCCACCTTATTTTATTGTTTATTTGTCTGCGTTCCAGATCCACTTCTTTAGCTTCCATAATAGACCCCCTGTTCTTTTTTAACAATTTTAATCTTTCCCACAATCGTTTCTTTCTTCTAATCAATATCCAAAGCTTTCTTTTCATTGGCAATTCTGGGTTAGTTCTTTTCCTCAATTTTGTTTTATCCTTATATTCCCTTACTGGTACACTTTTGGATACAGCATTCTCCAGTTTGACTCTAATTTTCCTCCACATTCCTTCAGCGTCTTCACCGTTCAAATATTCCCCCCAGTCAATGTCCAAACACCGTCTCAGCAGCTCATAATCTGCTCTATCATACATGTATATTTTTCTATTGCTTTTATTATCCCTCTCCGATTTAATGTTACAACTAAAGCTTATACAGGCATGGTCACTACGACCTATAGGGCTATCCACATTAACATGTTCCACTATATCCTCTTCATTGCTAAAAATCAAATCAAGTACACTCCCCTGCGTCCCATCTCTATATCTTGTCATCTCTACAATATGTTGCGTTAAAAACAATCTCTCACTTTCTCTATAAACTTATTTTCCATGCTACCCTGTCCCGCTGGAGTAGTACAATTTGCCCAGTTGATCCTTGGCAAATTGAAATCTCCAATCAAAATTTTATATTTGTTCTCTCTATTATCTATCTCCTCCATTGCTTTCAGTAGGTTATCATCCTCTCCCCTGCTATTATTTGGGCTTCTATATATAGAGGCAATTAGAATTGATCCTCTTACACATTTTACTTCAATACACAAATACTCACAATACTGCTGTCTCATATCCACCTCATTAACCTTGAGCTCTTTTCTTACATAAATAAACAGTCCTCTTCCAACCTCTGCTCTAATAGCATTTCTCTCATATAACTCAAAACCCTCCAAACTATATTCCACCAGTTCCCTCTCAATTCTAACATTTTTTGGTCTTACTTCCTGTAGGGCTATGATATCAGGTTTTTCCTCTTCATCCTGCAACCTACATATCAGTTCTCTTTTCTTGTCCTGAGTAAACACATCCACATTACTAAACATAATCCTTAATCCATCTACCATTCCTCCAGCAATTACACCATCCCGCTCCTCCAGTCCGTACCCTACTCCCCTGTTAGCACTACTGGGTCTGCCTCTTTGTCTCCTGTCTCTCCCTGTGACACCTCCACCCCGTTCTCCTCCTCCGTCACAACTCTCATCACATTCTCTCCCCTCCCTAATCTCCCCCTCCTTTCTACTCTTATAAACCACTTCCTCACTTTTCCGTCCCTCACTCTCCAGTAAAAATGTCTCTTTTCCTCCTCATCCAACTTTCCATTATTTTCATCAGCCTTTTCTTGTAATTCCTTAATTTTTTTCCTTTGTTCTATACTCAAATCCTTCTTTAGTCTTATGTGTTTCAGTTTATCATTTGTATTTAGCCTCCAACTAAAATTTGTCACAGTCTCCGCCACTACCCTAGTTTTAAACTGTACCCTTATAGGTCTCATCTCTCCCCTTTTATATCTACCTATCCTACTGATCTCCTCCACCTGCCCTTCCCATCCATATTCGTCCTCATCCACACCTTTCAAGACCTCCTTCACTGTCTCCATATCCCTCACTTTTCTCACTCCATTATCATTCATATGAGTCTCTATATCTCCATACAAGATTACACCCCTATCCCTGTCCATGGCCTCCCTCACGACACTCTCCTTGTTCTTCATGACCCCTACAACTGCACTCTCAAAACTTTGTTTGGTCATATTCATTTCTTCCTTTTGCTCTTTCATAATATCCTCCAAATCCTTGACTTTTTGTTTACCTACCACCGTCCATGCAGTCGACTCCTTTACTTCCGTGAAACGTCCTTCGTATTCCTTCAGCTGCTCCTTCAATGCCATATTCTCTGCTCCCAGTTCATCTACCCTTTTCAATAACATCTCTAGGCTCTCATTAACTGCCAAAAAAGGCCTGCATTCACTTCCTTCGCTAGGCCTATTCCCTTCCCCACCTATCACACCACACATTACACACAGTGCCTTAACTTTCTCACCAATATCCCCCTTCCATTTCTCCGTATCACTCATCCACTTTTCCAAATCCTTCACAACAATACTAACCTCTTCTAACTTCTTATCTGTGCTCTTAAATCCCCGAAAACGTTGTAACCTTCCTTCCGACTCCGTCATACCCGAAATTCCCTCTGCCATGTTTGTTTACAAACTCAACAACTCACAACCCTACCGCTGTCCCGTCACTACACACTCTTATTACACTATATATCACCCCTCCACCACACCAATATATCCTCCAAACCTTCACTAAATCCTTCCTCTTCTTGTTAGCCCCGTATGTACTCGATATCCTTGAATTAATTGACTATTCCCATAACATATGCCGGAGCCTCAAACTTGCGTCCGCCTTCCGCCATGGTGTGCCGCCATGTTGGGCCGGTTGAAAGTAAAACGTTTAATATTGGAAGGCAACAAATATTTCTCACTCTTACCGGCGGGAAAATTATGGCCCATCCCGAAATTAATCCACACCTTACTAGCGGTCTGGGCAAAGAGGGAAACGTTGCACTCAATAATATCATGGACCTCTCCTCCACCAACGGTATGGGTAGACACGGATGCGTCAGGCACAATAGGGTGGGGATTTCAGTCAAATCAGGGGCACCAGGGTCAGGGGCTTTGGTCCCACTTAGAAATCTCTCACATCAATGTCAAAGAATTACTAGTCCCCTTGTATTTCCTTCAGGCTCACGGCCCTGCGTTACCGGGCAAGTCAGTGGCCTTCAGAATGGACAATCTGAACGCAGTTCACTGTATTCAGAGACAAGGATCAACGAGGTCAAGGAGGTTGCTAAACGTGTCGGAAGAGATTTTTACTCTAGCCAACAGACTAGACATTTATCTTCATGCATCTTATCTCCCAGGCGTAGCGAACGTCTGGGCAGACGCTCTGTCCCGGAGACAGAGCGCGACAGTAGAATGGGAGCTCAAGCAACCCATTTTCAACCTAATGATTGCAGAGCTCTCCCATCCACAAGTGGATCTGTTTGCGTCCGAGGAGACTCACAAACTCCCTCTATACCTCACCCGCCGGACGAAAATGCCGGCAGGGGGGCCAGACGCCCTAGTGACAGACTGGAACAGATGGAGCTCCATCTATCTGTTTCCGCCGCCAGATGCGTCACTAATGTGCCACGTAGTGAACAAACTACGAGATTATCGAGGCTTAGTCTCACTAATCGCGCCCCTGTGGCCGGCGCAGTTGTGGTACCAGCAATTGAAAACGTGGTGCCCGCACCCGGTGTCGCTCCCGGTCGGGTATTTCCACTTAGACACGATTGGCAACCTAGCGACCTCGCTGACTTTTGCATTATGGACATTCAGGAGGCCAAGTGGCTAGCACCATACGGTAGAGATGTGACCAATAAATTATTAAATCAATATACTCAGTCTACGAAACGACAGTATCACTCACATTGGCAAGCCTTTACTTCTTGGATCATCAGAACAGAACAGACTGTGCCATCAGTAGCTTTAGTTTTCAATTATTTAAATTATCTGTTTGAGCAGAAACATTTATCTGTGGTAACGTTAAAAAATCACTTAACTGCGATTAGAGTGCCCTTTTTAGACCTTACAGGTCTCTCCATACCGGTGGCGGAGGAAACAGGTTTTATGAGAGCTTGTTTTAAACTCCGCCCACCTCCCCATCAGCTCATGCCTACTTGGTCTCTGGACAAAGCTTTGTCTTTACTTCACTCTCGTCTGTACCAAAATACTGCAGATTTTGCATTACTCTTAAAAAAGTCTGTTTTTCCTTTTGGCTTTGGCCACCGGGAACAGAGTGTCTGAGCTGGCGGCGATGAGCAACACACCTAATTGCCTTAGGTTTGGTAGACTTAATGAATGTATTTACATTGCACCTTCCCCGGGATTTGTAGCCAAGAATGAGCACAGTGCACACGTGTTTTCTGAGTTCACGGTGCCTGCGTTAAAAAGGGGAAAGGTGCATCATAATCTATGTCCAGTGCAAGCTCTAACCAAATATTTGAGAGTAGCTCCTCTAAACCCCCAAGGTGCTTTATGGGTAGCAAGTACGGGTAAACGCTTACTGAAACGGCGATTAGCCTCTCTTCTGGTCGAAGTTATTAAAGAGAGTAATCCTGGCGTTGTGGGTCGGGCCCACGATTTACGCAAATGGGCAGCCTCTTTACGTTTCCTGAAATTTTTTCAGTAGAAGATATTGCGTCCACTCAGTTGTGGGCGTATAATCATACGTTTTTGTCTAGATACTTGTCAGTTGCTCTAGATAAACCTTCCTTACCATGTATAGCTTTAAGGCAGAGGGTCTAGGTGGCCCTGCAGTCACTTTTGTTTACTTTCAAGGGAAAGGGGGGGGGGGGGGTGCAGTCAGTTGACATAGGACACCCTAGACCCCGCCGGAGTGTGAGAGCTGTGATACAATTTATGGTTAATGTGATATGAAAATTTCTCAGCGAGAAATTGTGCTAGTACAATGTTAGTACAAAACAACGGGGTTGTTATAAGTAGTTTTAGCTGCGAAAGCAATTTAATATTAAAACAGTGAAGATCTTTTGCAATTTATCTCCACGAATATTATGGGGTTTATTATGTGCACATATAAACTGATAACTTGTTATTTTTGTCACCACTCGTTGAGTGGGGTGCCTTTGTAACTACAGATCTGTTCACAGAATCTTCAGAGTTACCCATTTTTTTGTCAGGCAGGCTTCTTTGAAGCACGCACCTGCCTGAACCCCTTTCTTGTATATATCCGGCCTACGCCTTATTAAATATATTTTCAAAAGTAAGAATACTATGTGGTTGTTTTTATTATCTGCTTTTCTAGAGTTATGATATGATTACGAATGTCCCCCTCCAGTCTTAGAAATCAGGCATGTTCGTCAATGATGGAGGGGCCACTAATAAATTATAGGTTTGACTCCTGTAAGGAGATAAAGAAAACCTAATATTTAGTAGTGGCCCCGTAATCATTGACGACTGGGGCCCTCCCGACCATCCCCTTCCCATTCGTTGATGTATTGAGGATTTTGGTTTACTTGATATGTCAGTGAAGGAAGAATGACGCCTGAATCAGCGTCTGGTCAAAGATCCACACAAGTACATCCACGATATGATGGAAAGCTTATTAGATAGTTATTCTTATTTTCTTTTTGTTTTTATTTTTTACGAAGTTTTTTCGTAGTAAGAACCCAATTCATAATGACTGAAGCCATGAGTGAGGTCGCGTGCGCTCATGATGAAGGCTCCTCAGTTTTTTAAATGCTCTGCGCGGTAGATTCAAACTACGGCGGATTAGTGTTTGAAGAGGATGCCTTATGTAATAGGCATGTTCGTCAATGATTACGGGGCCACTACTAAATATTAGGTTTTCTTTATCTCCTTACAGGAGTCAAACCTATAGTTTGGACACTTGATCCTCAGTGTTTTGGAGGACAAGCAGCCTAGAAGGGTCACTAGACCTGTTGTTGCTTGATTTCCTTTGTACTCCTTTGTACTAATACTAATAAGTGATATCGATGTAAATGTACAACACAGCAGCGTCTCATCATTTGCAGACGACACAAAACTAAGTCTAGGAATAACCACAATAGAAGACAAAGAAATCTTGCAAGCAGACATGAACGCTGTATTTCGGTGGACCAAAGATAACAACATGCAATTTAACGAAGAGAAATTTCAGCTGATATGGTATGGAGGAAATGGAGAAATTAAAAGAACCACAACCTACTTAACAGAGTCACTCCTGCCAATCCCACGAAAATCAGAGGTTAAAGATCTTGGGGTAATAATGTCAGAAAACATGTCTTTCAAAGAACATAATCAGGCCAAGTCAGTAGCGGCGAGGAAACTTGTGGGTTGGACACTGCGCACTTTTAAGACACGAGAAGAACGGCCAATGATAACACTTTTCAAATCGTTGGTGATCCCACGACTGGAGTATTGCAGTGTGCTGACATCTCCACACAAAGCCGGGGAAATATACGAAATAGAGGTGTTCAAAGAAGTTTCACGTCCCACATCAGCTCCGTAAAACATCTTCATTACTGGGATAGGCTGAAGGCTCTTAACTTATATTCACTGGAGCGAAGAAGAGAGAGATACTTGATAATTTACACATGGAAAGTTATCGAGGGTCTAGTGCCAAACCTTCACACCACAATATCATGGAACTGGAGGGACAGAGGGGGTAGGTATTGTAACATCCCACCCCAAAAGTGTAGGGGAGCTCTGGGCACACTGAGGGACTCCTGGTTGACAAACAGGGGACCGAGCCTCTTCAACAAAATGCCAGAGAACGTGAGAAACCTGATGGACGTGCCAACGGAAGTACAGTAAACCCTCGCTATCTCGGACTAATTGGGGGCAGACCCAGTCCGAGATGACCGAAAATCCGAGATGCCCGAAGTCCGACTTATGTCCGACTTAACCCTTCCTACCCGATCTGCCTTAGGTAAGGACAGCTCGAAAGAAGGGCCGCTACCCGGTATGCCTTACCTAAGGCAGCAGCTTAACCCTCTCACCACGAAAGGGCTCTTGAACGCCCATAAAAAAGCATATAACAGGTACCCGGAAGGCCTCTTGAACGCCCAGTGGTTGAAAGCCTGTGAGCTTCGTGTGCGAGGCGTCGGTCCGACGCATGTAAACAACAGCCGGCTGGACCGACGCCCCGCATCTCCGGCCACAAGAAGGAGAGCGTCGCTTGTTCGTGTGTGCCTGTATGTTGTTGTTAAGTATCAAAAAGTGGTGTAAAGTGGCTGTTTTGGCCATAAAGTTATCTCCAATGAAATCATCATCACAGCTCAACCAGTTGACTTAGAGAGCTCTACTTAATGCCATTCTACAGGTAAATAACACAGCTACGCTTGGGGATGCGCGGGAATGCGGGAAGCAGTCTGATTAACGAATATACGGTAGCCTAGCCTAGACGTTTTTCGGCCAAAACACCCGGGTTTCGAGGAATATATATATAATACATAGCCGGGGCTGGAGGGTTAATAGCCTAATTAAGCTTGGTCTGAACGCCGTGCGTACGACGTATGTCAACAAACCCAAGCGTTGCGTCACCGCACCTCCGAAAACAAGAAGGAGAAGACTTCAATGTTATTGTTCTGACATCAAACGAAATTAGTGTCTGAAAAGCCCCCATATTGGCAACATCTCTGCAATATTGGCTCCACTGAAATCGTCATCACAACTGAACCAGTTGACTTACAGAGCTCTACTCAATGCCAAAATACAGATTGAAAACCGCACTACGATTATAGATGAGTGGGAAAGTTCTAGCAGTGAAAATAAACATAAATATGGTAGCCTAGGCCTAGACGTTTTTCAGCCATTTCGCCCGGGTAGGGGCGACCGTCATTGGGTAAGACAGCCCGGGTAGGAAGGGTTAAGAGAGGGAAAATTCCGAATTAGAAGAGGAAAGTCCGCGTCACCAGAGAAATTGAGATTTTTTTTTTTTTTTTTTGTATCTATCTATTTAATGCATCTATCTGCCTTATACTGTACATATATATAACTATGTCTTATTTGGTCTTTTTTTAATCTATGAATCAATTCTAATACGATGGAATTGAAAACAATATTACCCTTCTAACACACAAATAATAAAATTAAAAAGAGAGTAAATAGAAATGTCTCCTTTGTCTTTCAGAAACATAAGTCTGTCTCGTATATGTTAGTATTTTATTGCTCGCTCGCCCCTAGCCACTCTCTCTCTATCTATTTATCTCTCTAATGCATCTAACTAACTCCCTTATACATTAACATAACTATGTCTTATTTGGACTTTTTGTAATCTTTGAATAATTTCTAATGCAATGGAATTGAAAACAATATTATCCTTCTAGCACACAAATAATAACATGAAAAAGAGTCAATATAAGTCTCCTTTGTCTTTTCAGAACCAATTAAGTCCGTCTCATAATAGTTCGTGTTTATCGTTCACTTCCCCTTCTGCAACTCTCTTTCTATCTATCTTGTCTTTTCAGAACCAATTAAGTCCGTCTCATAATAGTTTGTGTTTATCGCTCACTTCCCCTTCTGCAACTCTCTTTCTATCTATCTTGTCTTTTCAGAACCAATTAAGTCCGTCTCATAATAGTTCGTGTTTATCGCTCACTCCCCCTCTGTAACTCTCTCTTTCTATCTATCTATCTCTCTAATGCATCTATGTAACTCCCTTATACATTAACATAACTATGTCTTATTTGGACTTTTTGTAATCTTTGAATAATTTCTAATGCAATGGAATTGAAAACAATATTATCCTTCTAGCACACAAATAATAACATGAAAAAGAGTCAATATAAAAGTCTCCTTTGTCTTTTCAGAACCAATTAAGTCTGTCTCATAATAGTTCGTGTTTATCGCTCACTCCCCCTCTGTAACTC
The DNA here is from genome assembly GCA_032716605.1 of Paralithodes platypus. Taxonomy (NCBI): domain Eukaryota; kingdom Metazoa; phylum Arthropoda; class Malacostraca; order Decapoda; family Lithodidae; genus Paralithodes; species Paralithodes platypus. The sequence continues at coordinate 16,528,772 of CM064582.1, forward strand.
TCTCTTTCTATCTATCTATCTCTCTAATGCATCTACGTAACTCCCTTATACATTAACATAACTATGTCTTATTTGGACTTCTTGTAATCTTTAAATCATTTCTAATGCAATGGAATTGAAAAATATAATATCGGACATTTTCCGAATACTTATATAAAGTCCGACAACGTCAGAGACTGTCGGAACGATGACGGAAATGTCCGAAATACGGAAGTGCATGTCCGAGAGGCCGTAGCCAGTCCGACTAGTACGAGTTTCCGACTTCTAGAGGTCCGAGATGGCGAGGGTTTACTGTATTAAAAAAAGCCTTGGACAACCATCTCAAGTCGGTGCTTGATTAGCCATACTTCGCGGGGGGAGAGCTGTCCCCTCGAATAGCCTGCTGCATCAAACACTGGAAGCAAACATACTCGGGGGAGCAACTCTCGCCGAGGCCGCTGAGGAGGCCGAAACAACTCAAGGTAAGGTTGTCTTACTACTGGGTGTCCGCCTCATTATTGTTCCTCTCGTCATTGTCCGCCTCTTTATTCTTCTCCTCTTTACCATGATAGCTACTTTGGGCTCTAAGGTCCTCCCAAGTTGGTTATCTAAACTCCTCAGTCCTCATGGCTTGCCTCAATAAGCCTTCAAGCTGGGATCGTTGATATATAAACGTCGCCATTTTGGTCCAAATCGCATTATTATTATTCTTCTTGCCGCCAAAGGTACATTCCTGGCGAACCGGAACCACGTTCTTTTAAGTTTTTTTAAGTTCTTTTAACCCTTCCTACCCGGTCTGCCTTAGGTAAGGACAGCACGAAAGAAGGGCCGCTACCCGGTATGCCTTATCTAAGGCATGAGCTTAATAGCCTAATTAAGCTTGGTCTGAACGCCGTGCGTACGACGTATGTCAACAAACCCAAGCGTTCGTCACCGCACCTCCGAAAACAAGAAGGAGAAGACTCCTCAATGTTATTGTTCTGACATCATGACGAAAGTAGTGTCTGAAAAGCCCCCATATTGGCAACATCTCTACAATATTGGCTCCACTGAAATCATCATCACAACTGAACCAGTTGACTTACAGAGCTCTACCCAATGCCAAAATACAGATTGAAAACCGCACTACGATTATAGATGAGTGGGAAAGTTCTAGCAGTGAAAATAAACATAAATACGGTAGCCTAGGCCTAGACGTTTTTCAGCCATTTCGCCCGGGTAGGGGCGACCGTCATTGGGTAAGACAGCCCGGGTAGCAAGGGTTAAGGTTATGAACTAAGCTGCCTATACTGCTGTTTGCGGATGATACAGTTCTGATGAGCGATAATGAATGGGAGTTGCAGGGTCTGGTAAATGAGTTTGGAACAGTGTGCGAAAAACGGAATTTGAAGGTAAATGTGGGGAAGAGCAAGGTTATGGTCTTCGAAAGGGGTGAAGTCACAGAGTGTGAGGTGAAGTTAAACGGTCAGGCTATAGAGATCGTCAGCTCTTTTAAGTATCTGGGCAGTGTGTTGAGTAAAGATGGGACTATGGATGAAGAAGTGCGGGAGAGGGTGCAACAGGGGAAGAGGGTTGTAGGAACGTTGAAAGCAGTAACAAGAAATAGAGTGGTCAGTATGGAAGTGAAGAAGTCCTTGCATCACAGTGTGGTAATCCCGACACTAACTTACGGAAGCGAAGCATGGACGTTCGGGAAGAGACTCAGACCAAGAGTGAGAGCGGTGGAAATGAGTTACTTGAGAAGTGCGTGCGGAGTTACATGGAAGGATAGACAGACGAATGAGGAAGTAAGAAGGAGGTGTGGTGTGGAGGTAGATGTGCTGGAAAGTGTGAAAAGGAACAACTTGAGATGGTTCGGCCATATGGAACGTATGGGAAGCGAGAGAATGACTAAGAGAGTGTACGAGAGTGAGGTGGAAGGACAGAGAGGGAGAGGTAGACCGAAGGAGAGGTGGAAGGATGGAGTGAGGCAGTATATGAATGAAGGCGGTGCTGGTTTGGAGGAGGGGCGTCGACTGATTGGGGACAGAGGTGCATGGGGGCGGTTTGTTCATGGCCACCCCTTCGGGGATCGCGGCGTCAGACAATAGATAGAAGGTTATGAACTTATGAACGAAAACTACTGCCACTTAGGATTGTATTGTTTCAGTTAATATATCACTCACAAAAATATAAAACGTGATGCAAGGTAAGTTAAGTATATTTGTAATATTTCTTGTTCTGCACATCTTTCCTAAAATTGCGAATTTCCTTTTCCACTTTGGGCTTTTCAGGTGGCCCTCTATCACAAACAACTGCATCACCTCTTGGTCCCACGGCTACCATTATCCATACATCATGAATCGATGGAGAGAGTGAGCAATAAATGATACAGTCAAGGTCGAACGGGAACTGGTAAGAGAGTAAAGTAACTTTATCACGACCGACAAGTGCTGAGAGGTAGCCTCTGCGCTCGGGCCGGCTCGCCGCTCGGGTATTTTCGCCGCTCTCCTATTTTCGTCTCTTGGCCACCCGCCAATTAAAAAAATTTGCCACCAGACGAGAGCTTTGGTATCTTATAGATTATGGCGCCAAACACGATTTTGCCAAGCTTAACCCCTCAGACCCGGTTGGGCTCTGAGGCATCCATAAAAAACACCCCCGCGGAACCCGGAAGGGCTCTGAGGCTCCGGCAGCTTGAAAGCCTGTAAGCTTGGTGTGCGAGGCGTCCGTCCGACGCATGTAAACAACAGCCGGTTGGACCGACGCCGCGCATCTCCGACCACAAGAAGGAGAGGCGTCCTTGTTCGTGTGTGCCTGTATGTTATTGTTAAGTAGTGAAAAGTAGTGTCAAGTGGCTGATATCGCCACAAAGTTATCTCCACGAAAATCGTCATCACAACTGAACCAGTTGACTTACAGAGCTCTACTCAACGCCATTCTACAGGTACGAAACACATCTACACTTGGGGATGCGCGGGAATGCGGAAGCAGTCAAAATAACAAAGATACAGTAGCCTAGACGTAGACGTTTTTCGGCCAAAACCCCCGGGTTTCGGTATGGAATACTGTACATAGCCGGGTCTGATGGGTTAAACATGCCAGACATGAGAGTTTACTGTACAGTAACACCTCGATTTTCCGGCATTCAGGCATCCGGTAGCTTCAAACAACCGGAGGTTTTAAGAAATTATTAAAATGAAAAAAAAAAAATCGTCTGACCAGCATAATTTTATCATAACAAATAATAAATACATATAATAGTAGGGAAGAGAAGGTTTCATGAGGATGATAACCTACTGAAAGCAATGGAGGAAATAGATAATAGAGAGAACAAATATAAGATTTTGATTGGAGATTTCAATTTGCCAAGGATCAACTGGGCAAATTGTACTACTCCAGCGGGACAGTGTAGCCTGGAAAAGAGAAAGTGAGAGATTGTTTCTTAACGCAACATATTACAGAGATGACAAGATATAGAGATGGGACGCAGGGGAGTGTACTTGATTTGATTTTTAGCAATGAGGAGGATATAGTGGAACATGTCAATGTGGATAGCCCTATAGGTCGGAGTGACTATGCCTGTATAAGCTTTAGTTGCAATATTAAAACAGAGGGATAATAGAAGCAATACAAAAATATACATGTATGATAGAGCAGATTATGAGCTGCTGAGACGGTGTTTGGACATTGACTGGGGGGAATACTTGCACGGTGAAGACGCTGAAGGAATGTGGAGGAAAATTAGAGTTAAACTGGAGAATGCTGTATCCAAAAGTGTACCAGTAAGGGAATATAAGGATAAAACAAAATTGAGGAAAAGAACGAACCCAGAATTGCCAATGAAAAGAAAGCTTTGGACATTGATTAGAGAAAGAAACTATTGTGGGAAAGACTAAAATTGTTAAAAAAGAATAGGGGGTCTAGTATAGAAGCTAAAGAAGTGGATCTGGAACGAAGACAAATAAACAATAAAATAAGGTGGGAGACAAGGAGAGGGAGAGAGAGATTGCTAGAAATGTGAAGGATAATCCAAAAATATTCTGGAAGTATATTCAGGAAAAGTTAACAAGAAGAGTAGGTATCCCAGAACTGATAGGAGACTTGGCTGATGGGAATAGAGCAGAAACTGATAAGGAGAAAGCAGAGGTGCTGGGGAAATACTTTGGGGAGGTACTAACAGTGGAGTCGGTTGATGCAGTGCCTACTATTCCCAGCAAACAGGCACCAGCACTAAAACTAATAGAGTTTTCCCATGCTAGAATAAGGAGGGCTATAGAAAAAATGAACAGAAGTAAGTCCCCGGGACCGGATGGGATACATCCAAGAATCATTAAGGAAGGAGGTGAGATGTTAGTAGAGCCATTAAATTTTTTATTTGAGGTATCTTTTAATACAGGACAAATCCCGATGGACTGGAGAGAGGCGAACATAACAGCTATATTTAAGAAGGGAAAGAGAAATGATCCAGGAAATTATAGACCAGTCAGTTTGACAAGTGTTATGTGTAAACTAATGGAAACAGTAATTAGAGAAGGAATAATGGAGCATATGAAATCAAACCAACTTTTCAGTGGGAGACAGTTCGGATTCTTGCCGGGGAGGTCGACGGTACTACAGCTAATTAAGGTGGTAGATGATTGGATGCAAACTCTGGAGGATGGTGATGTAATAGATGTGGTATATTGCGATTTTATGAAGGCCTTCGATAAGGTCCCACATAAAAGGTTAATAGAGAAAGTTAGAAGCTATAGTATAGGGGAGAAATGTGTAAAATGGATAGAAGCCTTCCTGAAAGATCGGAGACAGAGGGTACTGGTGAATGGAATAGGCTCGGGGTGGAGGGAAATTACAAGTGGGGTACCTCAGGGATCTGTGTTGGGACCACTACTGTTCGTTATATTTATCAACGACTTACCTGAAGTTATAACCAATGGAAGTGAGATATACCTGTATACGGATGACACTAAGCTGTATAGAAGAGTGAGGAGTAAGGAAGATGTGGGTTTGCTTCAAGGAGATGTTGTGGGCATGAAGGGATGGTCTGAACATTGGTTAATGCCTTTTCATCCAAAAAAATGCAAGTACATGCGGATTGGGACTAGCAAGATAGACAAGGTAGGATACAGCATGTATGAAGCGATGGAGGAAGTGAATGCAGAAAAGGATATAGGAGTAGTGATAGACAATAAGTTAAATTTCTCAGAACATTTAGCGGAAAAGATAAACAAAGCCAATAGAATTGTAGGGCTGATAAGGAGGACATTTGTGTCACTTGACGAAGAAATCTTCAGGAATCTCTATAGAGCGCTGGTTAGGCCGCACCTGGAATATGCGAACCAGGTGTGGGCTCCATATATGGTAAAGGATATAGAAGCAGTGGAGAAAGTGCAGAGGAGAGCTAGCAAGCTAGTACCAACGTTGAAGAACGCGGGCTATGAACAGAGGTTGAGGACACTGGGACTTCCGACACTGGCATATAGGAGAAAGAGAGGGGATATGAGAGACTTTTAAGATAGTGTCAGGAAAGTATGATGAGGATGTGTGTGAAGGTATCTTCTTGATGTGGGAGGGAACAAGAACGAGAGGACACACTATGAAAATTTACAAAGAAAGAAATAGGCTTGAAAAGGCAAAGAGCTCATTTTGTGATAGAGTGGTAAATGAGTGGAAAGCGCTGCCCCAGTATGTAGTCAATTCCGAATCAATAAGGAAGTTTGAAAGTATTCTTGATAAAGCATGGGGAAGACAAGATTTGAAGTTTGATTATAAAGCAAAAATCTATCTATCTATCTATTGCCGGACGCCTTTCTCCCCTTACGAGGGTGGCCATACACAGAATGCCCCCAAGCGGACCTATTCCCTGTGAGAGGGACAACCCGAGCCAGTTTAGTGAAGGACTTACAGGATTGACCACTCAATTTAGGATCCGTCCGACTCCGAGGCTCTCTGTGTATCTTGTTAGCACTATTTTTCTACAGTGGTGTTCGGCTAATCCATCCACTAACCTGCCTTACCCTTAGGTAAGCAGTACGGATTTGTATCAGGTTTACTCCCCTAGACAGGTTGCCAACCAAGGCTGACGAGTCCCATCCACCCGGATTTGTATAAGGTTGTCTCCCCTAGATGAGTTGCCGACCAAGTCTAACGAGTCCCATCCACCCGGAAGCAAAAATACAGAATAGTAAAAATGTTGCGTCTGCTGCCGCCGCCGCCAACACAGTGAACGACCGCAGTAGTGCAAGTACTGGCACTGACCTGGATACACAGGCCTTGTTTGCCTTTTTCCAGAGGATCTACTGTAAGAAACTGTAAGAAATAACATTAGGACAAAACTATTAAAAAGCACCAATAAGAAATATATATATATATATAAAATAGTTTGTGGTTATATGCGGGTAACGGCGACGTCAGTAGAACAAGCAATTTCAACAACAAAAGCGCGGGAATAGGCCTACTCCGTCTCCCCGATCGATCCGTATATACAAACATTCTCATATTGGACATATTATACTCGATTCATCGCTATCCTGCCAAAGATTAAGGCAAAGTCGGACAAAATGAAAGCCAATAGTGACAAGAAGAAATGCAAAAGAGTGTTTCTGAGCTTGGAACAAAAAACACAAATATTCAAACGAATAGAGGTGGATGATGTAACAGCATCCACCTCTACAACTGTGGATGAGTGGCAAGCATCCACCCCATAAATAAGTTTTAGATATTAAGTGAGAAACCTAAGACAAACTTAAAAGAACAAAAACAGTTTGATATTAGTGTTTCGTTTTGCTACTGTCAAAACTTTGAATGCGCTGCAGAACTCTCCCTCCCGATAAGGCCTAGCCTTCGCATACGACGATACGCATTACGCCGCCGACAACAACAACAGCTGGACGCCTTTTCCAACTTCTACTGTCCTTATAAATTGCCGAGTTGAGAACATTACTATTAAAATGGTATACAGTAGTAATGTGTGTTTGTTTATTATATTAAGGCTGGTAATACAGATAGCCATTAGGGGGTATTTTCTTGGGGTTTATGGGCATTTATAGGAGTAATTTTCAATCAACCGGACTTTTCAATTCACCGGAGGTTTCAAATCCCCCTGAGTGCCGGAAAATGGAGGTGCTACTGTAGTTTCTTTTTCCATACAGTACTGTAATTATTTTCCTGTGTTTCTGTTTCAGTACGCTACTGTACCGTACGCTATTGCCGTACATTATTGGAAGTCGCCGGACTTTCCCAGATATAGTCCTGGAATGGCTACACCTCCTGAACTTTTGTGGTTCCCAGACTTTTGGGGTTCCCAGACTGGGCGACCCCCCTAATAGTCCGGGAATAGGAGGGTTGAGTGTATACGATTGGAATTCCAAGAATCGTGATCATTTACGCTTGTTCTATTATATTCATGCTGTATACGGTATAAAACAAAATATTGACAATAGACAAATTCTGGTTGTTTTATTGGAAGGTGCATGAAAAATATGTCATTTCATATATACAAACCTATATTAAAAATACTGTACTGTATATATTTATGACGGTGCAAAATTAAACTATTTTGGAAAAACAAGCAAATTTCAGTCAACATAGCTTATAATAATCATAATGTTTATTTGTAGATTTTGGTACAATAATATTGTAGATCAACCTTTCCTCTTTCTATTGAGATATAATAGATCGTACTAAACGTAATTATTGTTGCTGATAACCGATATACAGTAGAGTGAATATTTTGGTTGCACATGCATAATTTGTCTTCACCAAATAGGCCTACCTTTTTTGTTATTCATATAAAAACAACTATTGATGATAAATATATTCTGATGACAAATTTAGAATGACTGAAAAATGCTTCTAGTATCATATGTACAAACATTTGATTGCTCAGCTTATAACAAATTGATGACGGTATAAACTCGGAAAAATAATTAAACATTTATTTTATCTTGATTTTCAATGTGATAATTAGATCTTATGGATTTTTTTTTCCAGATTTATAATAATATGTGTTGCTTTTTTATTTGGACGTATAATACATTGTATGTAGAGATTATTTAGGGTTAAAACAGAGCAATAACATACATGTACAGTACAGCATTAATATAGTTGGAATTTGCTTTTGTAATGTAGACTACGTGCAATGCAAGTTAAATAGTCTTGATTATGTTTAATTATGTCATATATTGTTTACCTTGTATTTACATTCATGATAGATTCTTTGTATATTAATTTTAACTTAACAATCTGCTTTGGTTTAACCCTTGGGGTCCGGGGGGCCTCATATGAAGTTTGGTATTTTCAAACTTCATAATTCAGTAGCTACTGATTGAGACCACCTAGAGCAGTCAATTTTTTTTGCAAATTGTAGAATGTTTTCTTGTCTGTAAACTGCCGTTGAGATGAAATCGCTACGTTGCGTGGTTGCCGAGTTCTGATGATTATATCGGCGACTTTTTAGCCGCGCATTTTGCCTCATATGAAGCCTCCCGGATTCCAAGGGTTAAACCTTTTTATTTGTTTTATAATTTTCAAAATATTATTTTAGTTAAACTTATATGGTACCTTCGCAATTCGTATATGTACTTTTATATGTACTTTTTATATAATTAGTTATTTTATCATTTTTATATCGTAATTATTTTAATTATTATATATATATTCTTCTTAATATTTTAAAGTGATATATTATTTTATTATTGGAGATTGTTTTTAAATTTAGGAGTAAGCGTCATTTACTGTACAGTATATGCGATTATTTTACAGCTTTTTAATACTAGTGTTATTTTTTATTTGATTATGTATATTTTACTTTCGACAAAATTAAGTTACTATAAAAAAGCGTAAATACTTATTGGAGTTAAGATTAGTACAAACCAATTTATTGAGAAGTACCGGTACTTTGAGTGAAGGAATTATTTTAAAATAGCAAATTCTATATTATGAAGATATGAATTATTATTGTGAATTATTATTGGATGTATCACATCTCACCTTTTAAAACTTATCTACTTCAAATGCATATGTAATGTATATAATCTTATGTATATTACGAAATAAAGTTATTGAATTGAAGTATCATAGGCTATTGCGGTAGTGAAACTAGCACTTGAGAGTGAATGGAAGTGGCACTAAGTTTCAAAGAAACTTAACCAAGCCTGAGTGTCCATACACGTGAGAGGATTAACAACAAATCTCCATCTTTACTTTCCCAACAATAATTATAAAATACAGTACATAAATTTAAAGCAATGATGTTGACTTGTAAACTAATGACATTTCTTTTTCCAGGTTCACAACTGACGTCACACATCAGGAAGAAGCAACATAGTTAATTAATTGATTGGTCGATAATGGTTCTTTATAGACTGATCACATCTTGGTGGAGGATCATTGGCTTTGAATAGTTTGTAAATTATATAACACTTTTGTTAGCTACCATACAAACCTTTGTTTATAACTCTGTAAATAAATTCAAGAAGAGTTATGATGGAGATGTTGGAGGAAGGTCCAGTTATTAAGTTGGAGAGTGAAGAGACAACACAATGTAAAGAGGAAGGGCTTGACTTTAATGGAACTAATGACATTAAATGTGAAGAGAAAGTGATAATCTTTGAAGAAACCAATGAAATAGAGAGTGAAGAGGAGGAGTTAGACTTTGAAGGAATCAATGAATTTAATTGTGAAGGGAAAGTGAAGGAGTACAGGTGTGAGCATTGTGGTAAAGGTTTCTTGCGGAAAGATACCCTCACCACACATTTACTAGTACATTCAGGAGTAAAACCATTCAAGTGTGATCAATGTGATAAAGGTTTCTCACGGAAGGGGCACCTTGCCACACATTTACTAGTACATTCAGGAGTAAAACCATTCAAGTGTGATCAATGTGATAAAGGTTTCTCACATAAGGGTAACCTCACCACACATTTACTAGTACATTCAGGAGTAAAACCATTCAAGTGTGATGCCTGTGATAAATGTTTCTCACATAAGAGTAACCTCACCACACATTTACTACTAGTACATTCAGGAGTAAAACCATTCAAGTGCGATCTTTGTGATAAATGTTTCTCAAAGAAGGGTCACCTCACCACACATTTACTAGTACATTCAGAAGTAAAACCATACAGCTGTGATCATTGTGATAAATGTTTCACTGTAATAGGTGACCTAACCAAACATTTACTAGTACATTCAGGAGTAAAACCATTCAAGTGTGATCATTGTGATAAATGTTTCACAGTAAAGCGTTACCTTGCCCGACATTTACTATTACATTCAGGAGTAAAACCATACAAGTGTGATCATTGTGATGCATGCTTCTCACGGAAGGATTACCTCAATACACATTTACTGGTACATTCAGGAGTAAAACCATACAAGTGTGATCATTGTGATGCATGTTTCTCACGGAAGGATAACCTCACCACACATTTATTGGTACATTCAAGGGTAAAACCATACAAGTGTGATCATTGTGATAAATGTTTCTCACATAAGGGTAGCCTCACCACACATATATTAGGTCATTCAGAAGTAAAGCCATACAAGTGTGAGCATTGTGATAAATGTTTCTCACATAAGGGTACCCTTGCCACACATTTACTAATACATTCAGAAATAAAACCATACAAGTGTGAGCATTGTGATAAATGTTTTTCACTGAAGGGTCACCTCACCACACATTTATTTGTACATTCAGGAGTAAAACCATTCAAGTGTAAGCATTGTGATAAATATTTCTCACATAAAAATAACTTAACCAAACATTTACTAATACATTCGAGAGTGAACAAATTTAACTGTGATCAGTCATAATTGTTCTAACAGAAAAATCACTATCACAATTGCATTCAGAAATTGGGAGGTTTGACGACCTCCCAACTAACCAAATAAGGAAAACCTATTTGGTACCGGTAGTAATCTCGGAGTATCCACCGTAGGGCTATTAAGTTCAGCCGCTCGTAGAGCGGGCCAATTTATCGGTACTACCTGTGCAGTCCAATATCTTCTAGAGTAGCACCTTAAATATCTACTAGGTACGTTGTACACACTTCAAAACTATTATTGAGAACAAAAAAGGAAAAAAAGGTAGGGTAGAAAAAATGAAGAGAGTTGCCCACTCAATCTAGCTTCCCTCTGGGCGCATGCGCGAACCCTAACATACCTGCTCTCGGCCAGGTAACTTCATCAAAGTAGATTGGATGGGTATGGCTTCAGCTTGAGGGCGGGATACTCTGACGTTGGATACTCCAAGACTACTACCAAATAGGAGTTTTTTCCTTATTTGGTTAGTTGGGAATCCATCAAACCTCCCAATTTAGTAGTAGTCTCTACGTTATCCAACGTAGAGCTTGACTCACAAGTCGGAGGCGGATATCGAAGCTGCAAAATCCAAACCTTAGCATAAGCAGATGATCAAGAAAAGACTCAGTAAACCTTGTTTATTAGAAAAAAAAAGTGTAACTACATGGTGCACATCAAGATAATGTAGTTACATGTGTATCAATTCAAAAACATCAATATATACAGGTAGGCATTGAGTAGTCATATGACCATGGATGTACATGTCAGCATGGTAAAGTAGCCTACAATGATACACATCAGGTGAAGAAAAATTAAAAAGTATAATTCATCCGTATATGTACAGAAATTCTAGCAGAGCATACGGAAGACAATCCACATACAGAAAACTCCCGGTTATTCGTCGCGTAATTTTTCGTCATATGACATTATCTGTCCTGCGTCAACTGGCCGAAATAATTAATTACTTGCCCATACTGCCCCCACCCCTCCGCGGCTACACTCCGCCTCAGTAGTAGTCCGCCACCCTAAGCATTTGTATCGTCTCGTCTCGTCTCGTGTTGTGCGTTACTCTGATAAGTGATAGAATTTGTGGCATTTTTTACCATACCGTACCTCTTACAATGGCTTCTCATGCTGGCCAGTGTGACAGTGATTATGTGTATGGCCCCACTTCCCCCTAAACGGCAAAGGAAAGTTCTCACCCTGGAAAAAAATAAAGATATTTTGGAAAAGTTAGATGCGGGGTGGCCAATACGACGCGTATCTGACCATTTCGGTGTGGCCCGGACTACCCTACAGGACATCAGAAAGTCTGGGGATGCTATTCGTGTGTACCAGGACCAATATGGACAAATCTCTCGACGTATGTGCAGAAAAACTATGGCAAAACCTAAATATCAAGACTTAGATCAAGCTTGCCTTAATTGGTATCGTCAGCAACGCGGGAGTGGCGTCATGGTGAGAGCGACGGAGCTCAAAGCGGCGGCAGAGAAGTTTGCCACTGAACTTCTGAACATCCCTGACTTCAAGGCTTCCGAAGGTTGGCTAAATTGATTTAAACTTTGACATGGCCTTTATAACAAGAAAACTCATGGCGAAGCTTTGGATGCCTCGGACTTGGGGGTTAACGAATTTCGCGTCAAGCTTAAAAACCTGATTGAAAAGGAAGGGCTCACTCTCAATGAAATTTACAATGCTGACGAAACTGGGCTTTATTACCGCTCCCTCCCGATAAATACTTTAGCTGATGAATAGGAGAAATCTCTACCAGGTGGCAAGATATCCAAAACACGCGTTTCTGCGATATGTGGTGCTAACGCAACAGGTACCCACCGTCTGCGCCCTGTGATTGTCGGCACTGCAAAGGTTCCTTGTTGCCTGTGGGGAATGATGGATAGACTTCTAGTGGTTTATTTCAACTCTATGAAAGCCTGTTTCACCGGACTACTGATTTTCTCAGAATGTTTTTTTAACCACGCTGTCAAAGAGATCATCAAATATCAGACGGAGTCCCTTGGTGTACCTCGAGAGAATGTGAAGGCACGCTTACTCTTTGACAACGCTCCAGCTCGCCCATCTGAAAAGGAATTGGTAGGCACTCATGGTCGGATTAGGTGCATGTTTTTGCCACCTAACACCACATCGATCCTCCAACCTATGGACCAAGGTATAATCGCCGCCACAAAACGGATTTACCGCCGAAAGTTCTTGAGTGAGGTGATGGTGGTGTTGGAGGATGAGGAAGAACTGGCTACTGGCATCGATACCCGGGGGGCTAGAACACTGGACAACCTGAAGAAGTACACCCTCAAGTCAGCCATCTTCAACTGTGTTCAGGCGTGGAAAGACATAAAGATAAGCACCTTAGAAAATGGGCGAAAGCATACGAGCCAATCGTGGGGTTTGAGGTGAATGATTTCCACAAACAATTGAAGAGTGCTAGAGAAACGATCGACGAGGATGCGATTCACAACTGGTTGGAGAGTGACGAGTGTGACCCTGGTTACCAAACAATGACAGACCAAGAAATCGCAGCTTCTGTAGCTGCAGGAGCACAAGAGGACGAAGAGGAGAGTGAGGATGATGAGGATGTGCCTGACATTCTAAAACTTAACACTGAGGAAGGCTCTAGAGTCTAGACCTTCTCATTGAATACATGGAGCACCCAAATGCCAACACTGCCTTATTCCGTCCAGAAACATCGACACTTCTTTGTGAGGGGTGTGACTCTGTCATCAAAGTGCAGCATCAACGTCGCTATAAACAAGCATCAATCAAGAGTTTCTTCCGCCCTGCCAGCAACACCCCTTCACCAGACCCACAACCACTGGTAGTGCCAGCCAACAATACCCCTTCACCTGAACCACAACCCACCCAGTCTCCAATAACTTCCCCATCAGCATTATCAGTGATCGACCTGCTTTCTGATTTCACCAACACCCCTACATCTTCCCCCACTCAGTCACCCTTGTCTGACCTAGGGGCAGCGGAGAGGGAGACAATGTAAAAGTCGTCTCCAATTATGATAGTGGAACACCAAAGCAACCGAAGGAACTGTATGTTCAGTGTCATTGATCCAAGTAGTGAAACTTTTCCAATGAGTGTTCCATGTGGCCTTAGTCCAGCACTGATTAAGCATATCAGTCAAGCTTCCAAAAATCGGTAACCACCCTGCCACATAAACATCCACGATGCGAATGCTAACGAGATCTCTAGGTCTCCCTCCTGCCCCAAGTGGAAGCTAGAGACAGGCAGGGGAACAAGACTCGGGCACCATCGCTTTAGCAGAGCGTACCAGGCTTGTGCCGGCCAGAGGGGTGCGATCAACCAAACCTTGCCACAGTCTCTCAGCCTGTGGAGGACTGTGCACATCAAGAGTGCATCGGGTGGAGGAAATGCGTATATCGACTGCCACCTGTTCCAGTCCTCGCTGAAAGAATCCGGCTCCCCCGCTGGAGTGCAAATCCAGCGGGTAAGGAAGTCCAGTAGCTTGTTCATTTTGTGTGAGGCGAACAAGTCCACCTGCGTATTGCCCCAGGAGGCGGCTAGGTCGTCGAAAAAATGCTTAGTCTTAATGACCACTCTACCGGGGTGCTCTGTCCCCTTGACAGAGCAGCCGCACAAAGATTGGCCGTCCCGGGCAGGTGTGTCGCATGCAGGGTACGGTAATGCTGTGAAGTTCGGCCTCGTAAAACAATTTCACCGCCAGGTCCTGGAGGAGCCCTGCATTTGAATGCAATGAACCGCAGACATGTTATCCATCCTGAAGGCCACCGAATTGCCCGCTAGGGCCTGCCCATGATCTCTCGGGAAGAACAATGGCACTATTAGTTCCAGGGCATTAACCCTTCCTGCCCGGGCAGCATTTTAAAAGGACGCACCTTGCGAAGGCCCGAAGCCCGGGCGTCCTTTTAAAATTGTTTGCTTGAAAGCGTCCTTAAGCGTGCTTTGAAAGCCGCGCGGCGAAACGTTTGTAAACAAAGCCGATCGGAGCACCGCCAAGCCTCAACAAGAAAAAGAAGAAGTCCGACCTTGTCAGTTAGAGCGAAAATTAGTGTTCCAAAGTGTCCGATATTGTTAAATCCACGGGATATAACTCTCCACGGAAATCGTCATCACACCTGAACCAGTTGACCTAGAGAGCTATACTCAATGCCAGTCTACAGATACAAGTAAGGGCTACATTTTGAGATGTGTGTGAATTCTCTAGCAGTTCAAATAACAAAGATAGGCCTATGTTTACATACAACGTTTTTGGGCCAGATCGCCCGGTTAGGACTATCGACATCTATAAATGCCGGGAGGAAGGGTTAATGTGTAGGTGTGAGAGATGTGACCACCTGCTTTGATTTTGATGACCCATGTTTGATTGGTAGCCCCACCCCACTTCGCTCGATGCATCGGTGTCTATCCAGATGGTCGTCGGCGGAGCAGTCCAGGGAACCGCTGCTGTGAGCGTACCCCGAGCGACCCAGTGTGACAGTCTCAGATGTATTGAGCGCGGTACCTACCAAAGCCGATGGGGGGGATAGTGAAGTGCCTGTTGCTCAGTTGAATTAGACGCTTGAGCCTGAGCCGGCCCAAAGGCACGGTCAGAGCCGCCCAATTTAAAGATACCACCTGGGATTGCCAGATTTGTCTCTTGATCGAGACCGAGTGCAACACGGCAAAAAGCTGCTGTCAAAGTTTCGCCGCGCTCACCGGGCTCTGGATGACAAGAGCGCTCTCGAGGTCCCAGTGCAGGCCCACCCACTTCACTTCTTGCGACGGCGTGAGGCACGACTTGGGAATGTTTAATCTGAGCCCTAGGTTTGTGACGTGTTTGACTACTGTCAGCGTCTCCTGTACATATTGTGATGGAGAGTCTGCGGCCATGAGCCGATCGTCCAAGTAAAACAGGATCTGAATCCCCCGCCGAAACAGAGGATCCAGAGCTTTTTGTACGAGTTTCGCAAAGACCTGCGGTGCGATGTTTAGACCAAATGGTAGTCTGTTGAATGTGAGCACCCGTTTACCTGACTGGAGAGCTAGGTAACCCCGGAACCAAGGAGCCATCGGCACATGAAAATAAGCAGCCTTCAGGTCCTGGGGCACTACCTACGACATGGGTTGGAGTGCCAGGCACACCTGATTGACTGTCAACATTCTGAAATGGGTGTTCACGATATGCTGGTTGAGTACCGACATATCTACCACCGGCCGTATTGCATCACAGCCCTTCTTGGGTACCAGAAAAACATAAGACAGATATACCCTGAGGTGTGAGTACTTCGGTGATTACACCCCCCTCGTGCATGGACCGTAATACTTCGGCCACTGCAGGAGACACTGGTCGATGCCTGAGAGGAGGCCGGGACCTCCACCTCCAGGACAGACCCCGCTTCACCACCCGACGAACTCACGACCGACAGGGCTAGCGTCGGTAGTGTGGGCACCTTGAGTCCTGCACAGTACCGATTCGAGGAGACAGTCGGGTGGAGGGAGAGGGGACTGTCCAGGAGGAACTACACATTTATTGGTGTGTAGTTACCGAGTGTCGCAACCGTTTCCAGATACTTACAGACTCAGATGCCGAAGAGGAAACAGAAGAAGTTCGACTCGTGGGAGACTCGATGGTATTAGGTCAGCTCACAGTTTTGCGCCAGGGCACCTAAGACCAGGAATCGTTTTTGGTATCCCTGGTGGTGGTGTGGATGACGTAGTTGCTGCAGTTGACGAAGTATCGAAGCTGGCCCCTGCTAATACAATGTACGTCATCCACGTCAGATCCAACGATGTACAGCGAACCCGCTCGGAAGATTTGCTCTAAAGTACCAGCAGCTAATCAAGTCATTTAAGGAGAAGTCTTCAAGGATCATTGTCTCAGGAATCGTCCCCCGGCTCGGTGTAAAGAGCCGATTTTACAACATAACCACCAGCACAAATCGTTGTCTATCCAACCTCTGCAGGAAGGAGAACGTGGGATTCGTCGACACCTGGGACAATTTTTACTACGATGACTATTTGTTTTCGGACGATGGAGTTCATCTTAACCAGGTGGGAGCAGCACGTTTTGGGCGCCTTCTCAACGATGCAGTTTAGGATTTTCGGAGAAGAAATCGATTCAACACAGAACAACCAGGAAGGAGGACCGAAGACAGTGAGGACGGCGACCTGCGAAAGAATTAAATGCTAATCCATCAAGAACTACAAATTTGGATAAAGCTCCATCAACAAGACCCAAATCCAAAACCGCCAGGGATAACGACCGAGGACAGCCATGAACGAAAATGTAGATCACCAGAACCAATAATTTGATTAACCCTCCTGGCCCGGGCAGCATGTTAAAATGACACCGCGGCAGATGGGCAGGAACCCGGGTGTCCTGTTAAAATCTGTAAGCTTGAAAGCCTATTCAGCTTGGTCTGAACGCTGTGCGTCCGACGCATGTAAACAAAGCCGATCGTTGCATCACCGCACCTCCGAAAACAATAAGGAGACGTCGGATCAATGTTATTGTTGTGACGTCAGACGAAATTAGTGTCTGAAAAGCTCCGATATTGTCAACATCGCGGAAAAATTCGCTCCACTGAAATCGTCATCACAACTGAACCAGTTGACTTACAGAGCTCTACTCAACGCCAGTCTACAGATTGAAAACCGCACTACGTTTATAGATGTGTGGGAAATTTCTAGCAGTTAAAATAAACAAAAATACAGTAGCATAGGCCTAGATGTTTTTCGGCCAGATCGCCCGAGTACCCCGCACTGTCATTAGCAGGGCTAGCCTGGGCCAGGAGGGTTAAAGAACGTTCCGTGAGTTTTAAAACCGCTACTTTAAACGCTCGTAGCATACGCAATAAATGTTCAGATCTAGAGGAACTAGTGTTTACAGAAAATTATGACGTAATTGGCATAACAGAATCTTGGCTCAATACAGACGACAGAGACTTTTTAGCAGAGTACAGTATTCACTTCCCGATTATGTAATGTTTGAGAAAAGCCGAATTAATAGAAATGGAGGTGGCGTTTTATTTTTTATCAAAGAAAGTCTTAACTCGAACCTCTTGTCAAAACCCCAAATTTTGAACGTCGACACATCCTTTGTGTTAATAAATAATAATAAAGGTACAAAAATAATACTTGCATTAACATACAGACCTCCAGGTCAATCAGTGCAAACTGATCGAGAAATTTACGAACAAATTGCAGATGTAAGTAACTCACAAGATACTTTAATATTTGGCGACTTTAATTTACCTGTGACCAAGTGGGGCGATACTCTTACTTCACACTCCGGACATGACTTGTATGCGAACTTGCAAGAGAGTTTGATCTATCAATTTGTTCGATCGCCGACCCGTGGTAATGTCCTTGTACAGTAAAAGTCCTTTAATCCGACGACCGATGATTTGAATCTCCCGATAGTCCGAATTTTTGAAAATGAGGCCAAATCCGAATTCACCCGATAGTCCGAATTTCAAGAAGCCCCAAAGTCCCCTTTTTGAGGCATTTGTCCACTCAAATGACACATAATGGAGCACACACATCATATGTTCATGAATTCACTTTAAAAGTTTACCATTGCCATTGTAGCCCATTGTACTTCAAAACATTCAGATTAATGGTCAAAGGAAGCTACTGATATAAACGTAAACACCACATCGTCTGCTAGAGAGTTTGTTTTGCTCTTGAACGCATCCTTGGGACGCTCCGATGCGCTACTGGCTTGCACCGCATCGTCTGCAAACGCATTCAGTCTTGCGCTTGAAAACGCACCTTTGGACGCTCCGATACGCTACTATTTTTAGTTCAGTGATCGGAGCGTCCCAAGGGTGCTTTCAAGAGCAAGACAAACTCGCTAGTAGACGATGCGGACATGTGGTGTTTACGTTTATATCAGCAGATTCCTTTGACCATTAATCTGAATGTTTTGAAGTAGGTAATAGGCTACAATGACAATGGTAAACTTTTGAAGTGATTTCATGAACATATGATATGTGTGCACCATTGTGTCATTTGGGTGGCCTAATGCCTCAATGTTTTCGTCAGGCCATTAACCCGGGAACTGCGGGAAGACTCTTAAGAGTTCCCCTGGCGGACTGCGGGAAGACTCTTAACCCTCCTCTTAGCGGGTGCTCTGTGGCCGTTTTGGGCCTTTCTGGGCCGTTCTGACTGCTATATCAACCATCAGTATGAAAGGAACTGTATTGCGCCGAAAACTAGGTGGAAATCGCTACACAATGACGCCACATACAGCTACGTAGCACTCGTGGAGCACTGACAGTGTTACCTCGAAGATGGAAGTTTAGCTGATTTTGCTACCTTGCTCACTTTTAGCGAACTATTGGTTACACTGTCATCCTCACGCGCGGTGGGGGAACTGGAGTTAGTGTGGGCCGGGAGGCCACAGATGTCGGACGTATGGATCATTACTATCCCACCCATTTTCACTCTATTTCCACCCTTTTTTCACCCGTTTTTTGCCAGTTTTTTCAACTCGACTTATGTGGTGAGCCGCTTTTTAAGGGTTAAGAGTCGAGGGATTTTTTTTTTTTTTTTTTTTTTTTTGGGGGCCCCTGGGCCATGCAAAATATCACTCCTCTACCTCCCCTCCTTCCCCACTTTCCTCCCCTCCTTCAGTTATCACCTATTTTCCCTGTTATTCCCTTATTCTGTGGTATATTTACGTGCTAACATTAGCGAGTTGCAAGCAGGGCATTGTCATCACTGTTAGCAAGCGAGTGCAAGAGAGAGAGAGAGAGAGAGAGAGTATCGATCGACAGTGTCTCTCCAGACTTGGGGAAAAGTGGCGGGAAAGGAGGTTGCCTCAGCCATACATTATGTAACTCCTGGTCTGTATCGCTGATTTTGACCATCTAAACGCTGTTTCCACTTGTTTTATTGTTGTAACAGATTAATACCTTTATAATCAACCTATAATAGGCGCATATGGAGAAGTATTAATGCTATTTATGGTAAAATAAATATTTTAGTGATGGAAACAGCTCAAATACGTGCGCACAGGCAGAGGTGTCTCATACCCCTCATGCGCAGCCGAGAGGTTAATACACAGGTTCATAGGGGTAAAGTCCGATAATCCGAAAAATCCGGTAATCCGAACGAGTCCTGGTCCACTGCCATTCGGATTAAAGGAAGTTTACTGTACTTGCAACAAAAGAAGAATTAATAGAAAATTTGAATGTTGGTGATGAATTCAGTAATATTGACCATCGTGCGATCACTTTCCATATAAAATTCAATAGCAAGGAACTCAATACCAGCAAAGAGAAAGTCCCAAATTTCAAGAGAGCAAACTTCCGTAGACTTAGAGCAATACTTAAGGAAATAGACTGGATGATCTAAACCAATCATGGAGGTTTTTCACCTCCACTTACTCGAATGCAGTACATGAGTGTATACCATTAAAAAAACGAAGATCAGTACAAAATAATAGGCCTAAGTGGTGGAATAAAGACATTGCGGATTGTCTGCTTGCTAAAAAGAATGCTCATGATAGATTAAAAATCTCTGATACCCATGAAAATAAAGCGATATTTGTAGATCTACGACGCAAAGCCAAAAATATAATCAAACAAAGTAAAAACACACTAGAATTACATGTTGCAAATCAAAGTAAAACCAACCCGAAATAATTTTATAGTTACATCAGGAAAAAGAAAGTAGTGACTTCAATGATTGTACCATTAGTAGATGAGAAAGGAAAGTACAGTGGAGCCCCCATCTTAGCTTCTAATCGGTTCCGCAGAAATAGAGCTAAGATTGAAACAGCCAGAATCGGGGCATTGTTCTTATGGGGAAAATTCTAATCGGTTCCGTGCTCATCTAAAAGCTGCACTTTTCGTAAATGTTTAGTAGAAGGCCCTTTTTCTAGTTATTAAAAACGTATTCTATGGTGTATTATATGTTATATATATAGAAACAATAGAACTGTTAAAATTACCAAAATCCATTTTCTTTAGGAGTGTCTCTCCCTCCACCCTCACACTGCTCTTAGTTTTGTATTTGGCTTAGCCTAATATACACTTCCCGGGTCATTTTCACAGTTCTATTGCTTCTAGGCTTATATAGCATAGGCCTATAATACACCATAGAATAAGTTTTTAAGAACTAGAAAAAAAGGCCCAAATCTAAACAATTACTGCACTTTTTCCCAGTGTTAGCCTATGAAAACATGTTTTTTGTCTAGGCTACATCAAGTAGCCTAGCCTAGGCCTAAATCTTATGCATTGTAAATAATAATGTAGACATGGCTAAATGACAGTCCTAACCATAAAACTTAGGTGCATTATAAATACTGTAGATTGGGGCATTGTTTCTATCATGCGAAAATGTTTTGGCCTAGCCTAGGCCTAGGTTCTAAATTCGTCCAGCCACCCATCAAGTACCCATTTCGCCCCAAATACATCCAATAAATACATATTATTATGTTCCTTCCAACAACCAACTATACTCCTAAAATCGATTAATGAAATTTACAAACACATGTGGCAGTCCGTGGATTCGAATCCAGGATGCTCACACCGAAAATCAACACCTTATGCATCGCACCACGTAGACAGTTAAAGAATGGTGGACACTGCCTACGATTTATTATGCAACTTCGAATCCTGCATATCAATCTAAGCATGTACACACATCCCAACTGCAACTCACGTAGGCTATGCATATGTGAATGGAAAGAGCAATTAATGGGGCCTTAACCACTGGGGAAGTCCTCTCGATAAATTACCCCTGAACCAATATCAATTATTATGTTCCTTCCAACAACCAACTATACTCCTAAAATCGATTAATGAAATTTACAAACACATGTGGCAGTCCGTGGATTCGAATCCAGGATGCTCACACCGAAAATCAACACCTTATGCATCGCACCACGTAGACAGTTAAAGAATGGTGGACACTGCCTACGATTTATTATGCAACTTCGAATCCTGCATATCAATCTAAGCATGTACACACATCCCAACTGCAACTCACGTAGGCTATGCATATGTGAATGGAAAGAGCAATTAATGGGGCCTTAACCACTGGGGAAGTCCTCTCGATAAATTACCCCTGAACCAATATCAATTATTATGTTCCTTCCAACAACCAACTATACTCCTAAAATCGATTAATGAAATTTACAAACACATGTGGCAGTCCTTACCCCTGAACCAATATCAATTATTATGTTCCTTCCAACAACCAACTATACTCCTAAAATCGATTAATGAAATTTACAAACACATGTGGCAGTCCGTGGATTCCGTGGATTATGAGGAAAATACGTATAAATACGTATTATGAGAAGATTACTTACCACACAGACTATTTATTTCATAAATGTTTATACATATTTTAATAATGCATCACTTAGCTCTACTCCCACTAGTTCTGTATATTTTGATAGAACTAAACTTAAAGATGCCCTTAAATTCCTCCTTTTCAATACTTATGTTAGATTCGGGCCGTACATTTTCAAACAAATATTAGGAATTCCTATGGGTGGAAATGCTAGCCCTTTAATTGCAGACTTATTCTTGCTTGCTTTAGAATTTAAAAAAAAGACTTAGTTGACAGTAGCAAGAAAAATAAAATCCCAGAAAAATTAGCACTTGCTAAACTGTTAAGTAATAATAGTAGATAATTATATTGATGATATTCTTGTTTGCAATTTGTTAAATTTTAATAAAGTTGCTAAACTTATTTACCCTAATTCTATTCCCCTCACACAATGTAACGTAAATTATAAAGTTGAAAATTTTCTTGATATAAATATAGAGATTGTTAATGAACAGTGCATACTTAACCCTCCAACCCTGGCTACGCATTACATAAATATTGCCCGAAACCCGGGTGTTTTGGCCGAAAAACGTCTAGGCTAGGCTACCGTATCATTGTTATGCTGACTGCTTCCCGCATTCCCGCGCATCCCCAAGTGTAGCTGTGTTATTTACCTTTAGAATGGCGTTAAGTAGAGCTCTCTAAGTCAACTGGTTGAGTTGTGATGATGATTTCAGTGGAGATAACTTACGGCAACAACAGCCACTTTACAATACTTTTCGATACTTAACAACAACATACAGGCACACACGAACAAGCGACGCTCTCCTTCTTGTGGCCGGAGATGCGGGGCGTCGGTCCAGCCGGCTGTTGTTTACATGCGTCGGACCGACGCCTCGCACACCAAGCTCACAGGCTTTCAACCACTGGTACAATGTTGTACCACCCGGGTTCCTTGGGGCAAAACATAATGGTACACACGTGTACCATCCGAGTTTGAAGGGTTAAAGTATATCACAAAGTTGATGATTTTAATTTTAACGTAATAAACTTTCCTTTCCCTAGTTGTAATATCGATAGTAAAATAACTTATAATTGTTTTTATTCCCAATTAATAAGCTTTTGTAAAATCTGCACTAAAGTAGATGACTTTTGGGCTAGAGCTAGGTTACTATACAGACTCTTAGTGGACAGAGGTTTTGAGGCAAGTAAATTGTTCCATAAATTTAATCTTTTTAGGGTCAATTATTGTGACTGTATTCTAAAATTTGACATCAAATATTTTAATCAAGCATTTTTAACTTGAAGTTTCTTGTATAACCTCTGCTTACTTTTTGTCTGTATTTATTGTTTTTTGTCTGTATTTATTGTTTGTCTTTTTCTTTTTCTTTTTCTATTATTAATATTAATATTGATGATTTTTTAAATTTATTGTTCTTGTTAAAAGAGTACTCTTTGTTTAAATCTGTTGTTACTTCATATTTTGAAATTATTTGTCTTTATATTATATGTATTCATTGTCGATAGTATCAATTGCTTACTTTTGCGATTTCCTTAGTTTATTTGTGCTATAAATGTAGGTTATTTGTAGGGTAGTTATTGATAGGGGTCACTTGAGGCATGCTATGCTTACAGGTACCTACCCGATAGCACTATCGTTAGTGAGTGCTGTACTGTATTTTATATATTATTTTGTAATAGTATAGATATCTTAACAATATTTGTATTTTGTACTATTGTTAATGTCTTGTCATGTTGCAAATTTGATTTTAAATAATATTTTGACATTTAACATGTAGTTTCTTTATTCATGCAGAGTTTAGTAAAATTTGCCAGAACGTCCCGGACTTCCCAAACTTGACTACTTCCTTTAACGTGACGATAGTGCGTTGTTATATGTGCGATTAGTTTGCTTGGGAAACAGATTAACTTACTCATGTAGTAATGTACACCCTATGTGGTGGATTGTGTTCTTTTATTTAATAATTTTCATTTTAGTAAGCGTTGTTTCCACATAGCGATTTTGATAATTTAATTTGACTTTATATTGTCCTTGTCCCAATTTTGGTTTGTTTAGTTTGCAAGTTTTACATTTTAACTTTATTATAAATCATTGTCATATTTAGCCTAGCCTAGGCTAACATCGTCTAGGCTAGGCATTTCAATCGCTTTCGTCCGACATGGACTGGCCTTTGCTGTGTGTTTTGAGCATGAAATTCCTTCATTGCTACCACCAGGCCAACCATCCCTATCACTAGATGTACTAGAGGTTATAATAAACGCGAGAGATAATGGGGTTCAGGCACAAAAAAAGCTTGCAAACGGTTGTTTTGTCAACACAGTACTAGCTAAACTGCAAGCGTCTGCTTAGTAATGACGTCATACAAAGATGGCGGCATCTTGCGCATTTGACGATCGGATCTCGGATTCACTCGGATTTCGTCTCTAAACGGCAAGCACCTGGCAGATTCTTTTCGTTATATTAAAACAAAATTATTGTTTTTGTTTGTTTTCTAGTCTTATGTCAAATTTTTCATTATTTTTGCTCTTTTTTCGGGTTTCGGCTGGGATTTTGATGCGAAAATTGAGGCTTTTGGCGCGAAAATTGAAATTGGGAATATTTGGTGTGTGCCACGAAATTTGAATCAGCGAAAATGAATGTAGCAAAAATGGGGGCTCCACTGTACAGTACACTAAAGATGAAGCAAACATTAGTAACGCTCTCAATACATTCTTTGTATCAGTTTATACAACAGAAGACCTTAATAATATCCCTACAGCATTGCCGATTCAGATTGATAATTCTGATGTTCTAAGCAATATCACTAATACAGAGAGAGAAGTATTGAAATGTTTAGATAAACTCAAGGTAAATAAATTGCCTGGACCTGATACAATCTCACCCAGATTTCTAAAGGAAGCTAAGGATGAGCTCTCCAAACCACTGACATTGCTATTCAATAAATCCTTGCAGTCTGGGTCTATGCCTGATCAGTGGAAGTTCGCCAACGTAACACCGATATTAAGAAATGGCAGCAAATCCTTACCTAGTAACTATCGTCCAATTAGCTTTACAACCTCAGTTGTATGTAAAATGCTAGAAACACTCGTAACAGACTCGTAAATCACTTGGAGGAAAATAACATATTTAACCCGGTGAGACCCAGCATCGCACGTGTTGCGTCGGCAGTTTTTGATCACCAACTCCCAGCGACGCATCACGTGCGTCCGACATATAAAAAACACTTACGTGGCTCGTAAGGTAGGAAATGGCGGGAGAATAGGAGGGGGAGGTACCGTAGTGTGTGTGGGAGCCGGGCCAGTAGGTGTGAGCGGGCCGAGACAGCCGCGCGGCTGGTGGTGGTGGGCTTAGTGGGGATAGTTTACACCCCTAGTTCACCGCCACTTTGAACCTTCATTACTCCGGTCGTATAGGAGCTAGAGGCTTGAGATTTATGTGAGATACTCCTTAGGATGTATGCCGTACAATGCCATACTCAGTTTTTACCCTAGTGCTCCCGGGCGGGTGGTCATGCGGGGGAGACGAACTATTGAACCCCCCCGCCCCCCAAATGACCGAAATGAGTTTTTTTTTATGTTTGTCTTCATTTCTCACCATTCTCTTCCATTTTGGCTCAACACATTTTTTTGAGGCTCCCCCCCCCAAAAAAAAAATATCCGAGGTGATTTTTTTTTTTTTTTTTCATTTCTCATCCTTGTCTTCCATTTTAGCAAACAAAAAAAATAAGTGAAAATGGCTTGGGACTGGGGTGAACAAAATATTATAACTAGCCGGGGCTCAACGGGTTAAAGATACTTAACACGGCTTTTGTAACAAACGTTCCTGCTTAACAAACCTCTTAGACTTCTTCCATGATAAACTCAACCCCTATGATAAGAGTAAAGCTGTAGATATTATATACCTTGATTTTCAAAAGGTCTTTGACAAAGTTCCACACAAACATTTACTGCTAAAACTAAAAGTGCATGGAATACAAGACGGTGTGTTGAAATGGATAGAAAATTGGCTCAGCGACAGAAAGCAAAGAGATGTCATAAACTTTAAGGCATCTAAATGGACCAATGTAAGTAGCGGGGTACCCCAGGGATCGGTACTAGGACCAATTCTCTTTCTAATTTACATCAACGACATAGATGAGGGTCTCACCTGTACAATCTCAAAGTTTGCTGACGATACAAAAATTGCAAATAGCGTACTCTCAAAAGAACAAGTTGACGATATGCAACACAATGAGAGCCGCGGCGGTCGAGTGGTGAGCACGCTTACGTGTGAATCTGTTTGACCTGGGTTCGATCCTAGCCCAGGCGGACATTTAGTGGGTGTTGTACTTACACTAGTTGTATTTGCGGGAGTGAGCATGCTCGTTAATTCCCGCTTCCTAAGATATGTTTGTCATACCGTGCTTTGAAACTATGCACTGATGGTGCAGACACTACTTCGGCTGGCAATTTGTTCCACCCACTAATCGAGTTGGTAGGAAATCTTTTACTTTTCAGATCAGATTACACTAGCGTGTTTCACATGCTTGCACCCAGTCGGGGGACACTTCGACGACTTATGCAGACTAATGACACACATAACAAAGCCACTCCAACAGCTTCCTCTCTCTCCCCTCTCTACACTCCTCAGAAAAATAGGAAAAGTAGAATGTAGATACGAGGTGCCGTTGTAATTTGTAAAGGCTTATCCCTCAATACCTTCACCTGACCTGACCTGACAATCTAGATAAGTTGTCATGTTGGGCCCAAATTTGGCAAATGAGTTTCAATGCGGATAAATGTAAAGTACTACTTATCGGAAACCGAAATGAGAAAGAAAACTATTCGATGAATGGCACTCAGCTTAAGAGTGTAGACAGAGAAACTGATTTGGGAGTAACAATATCTATCTATTGCCGGATGCCTTATTCCCCTTAATGAGGGTGGCCATACACAGAAGGCCCCCAAGCAGACCTATCTCCTTTAAGAAGGACAACCCATGCCAGTTTACTGAAGGACTTACAGGATTGACCATTCAATATAGGACCCGTCCGACCCCCTCTATGTATCTTTTTAGCACTATTTTTCTACAGTGGTGTTCGGCTAGTCCATCCACTAACCTGCTTCACCCTTATGTAAGCAGTACCAATTTGTATCAGGTTTACTCCCCTAGACAGGTCGCCGACCAAGGCTGATAAGTCCCATCCACCCAGATTTTTATAAGGTTGTCTCCCCTAGATGGGTTGCCGACCAAGGCTAACGAGTCCCATCCACCCGACAAACAATATCGAGTAACTTAAAACCGAGTCAACAATGTTCAGAAGTTGTTAAGAAAGCAAACACAATAATTGGCTTTATAGGCAGGTCATTTGAGCATAAATCCAAAGAAGTTATCCTAACTCTTTACAATTCCTTAGTCCCCCCTCTTCTGGAATACTGTACTGCGTTCAATCCTGGTGCCCTTATTACCAAAAAGATATAGACAAGCTAGAACGAGTTCAACGTAGGGTTACCAAAATGATACCTAGCCTAAAGACCAAACCATACGAGGAGCGTCTTAGAGAATTAAATATATTTCCTTTAACCCAGCGCAGATTAAGAGGCGACTTGATTCAATTGTTGAAAATCATCAAAGGCATCGACAATATGAACAGTAGTAGGCCTAAGTACTTCATTATTGACCAATCTAATTACACACGGGGAAACGGTTGCAAAATTATTGGTAATTCGTTTAACTCACACGAATCTAAGAATTTCTTCTTCAATCGAGTTGTCAACTTGTGAAATGGGCTTCCCCGAGACGTTATAGACTGCAGCACCGTTGATTCTAACTATAATAATAACTATATTTTATTCCCCCCCTCAGATTCATCAAGGATTATTGCGTATACATATTACTAAGACGTTACTCTTTATTTTTCCAGATATATGAAAGATCACGTATAACTGTGTATGGTTGTGCAACTCTCCAACCCAAGAGTGAAACGCTATTCTCAGACTTTCTTCTATTCAACTGCTGAGCTCTGGAACTCTCTCCCAGAATCAGTCTTTCCATCTTCCTATGACTTAAATTGCTTCAAACTATGTGTGTCCAGGCATTTTAGCTCGAACGTCCCTTGATTTCGGCCCTGTCACTCTTTGAAATCTGGGGGAGGCACTCGCTGCAAGGCAGTTATGCCTTTTGTCTTCCTCATTCACATAGAAAAAAAAAAAAAAATAATGTTACTAACCCATCTGTCCCCTACTAACTTCCTAATCCTGCCATGGACATTAGTTCCAGAGCAGTAGATCCCATTCCAATTTTCCCTTACCCACTCTAAACCACTGTTTGGAAACTTGATCCTCAGTGTTTTGGAGGACAAGCACCCTAGAGGGGTCACTAGACCTGTTCCACCAGCCACCACATTCGCCCCCTCCCCGAAACGGTGGACGGGACTCACGCGCCGGCCTGTCCTCCACCTGCTGGGGTGCAGCTCTCGAAGAGGAGGTCCCTGGATGCTGCCACGTGCCGTGCACCCTCTTGACGGGGACGGCGGTCCGGGGACTTGTAGGCGAGGGATGACGTGGATCCTTGTCCCCCGTTGCCTTTGCCTCTCCCAGAGTCGAAAGCGACCCTTCTGGCCAGCCCGGGTGGTAGAGGACGACGTGGGATTTGCCGCATCCTTGCTTTGGGAGGCATAAGAGTCCTCCGCCGCCTGCAAGTAAGCTACCCTCTAAGTCTCCTCCGTTAACAAGCCCGGTGACAACAGCTCTGTCAGGAGGAGACGGTTCTTGACGTCGGAGGGTGCTTTCGTGCAGAAGGCAACCCGGAGGGCTTGCCTGCAACGAGTGGCCTCGTGGAGAAAGTGGCGGACGTCACAACGCCATTGAGGGCCAGTTGGAGGTACTGTAAACCTGCCGCACGTGCTCGAAGCCCTGCCACTGGTCTCCTGGCAGCATGGTTTCAATCAGGCGCAGCATTACCTCGCCCAACTCCAGTTGGTTAAGGAGGGTGGAGAGGTGACGGCCTAAGCGTTGGCGGAGCCGGAGGTCATGTTCTATGGCAGGCTTGTCCGGGGATGTGAAGAAGGGGCATGGGAGAGCTTCGGCGCATTGATCCATGCCCATCTACCTATCTATCTATTGCCTGACGCCGTGATCCCCGAAGGGGTGGACACGAACGAACCGCCCCCATGCACCTCTGTCCCCAGTCAGTCGACGCCCCTCCCCCCAACCAGCACCGCCTTCGTTCATGTACTTCCTCACTCCATCCTTCCACCTCTCATTCGGTCTACCTCTCTGTCCCTCCACCTCGCTCTCGTACACCCTCTTAGTTATTCTCTCGCTTTCCATACGTTCCATATGGCCGAACCATCTCAAGTTGTTCCTTTTCACACTTTCCAGCACATCTACCTCCACACCACACCTTCTTACTTCCTCATTAGTCTGTCTATCCCTCCATGCAACTCCGCACGCACTCCTTAAGTAATTCATTTCCACTGCTCTCACTCTTGGTCTGAGTCTCTCAACCAACGTCCATGCTTCGCTTCCGTAAGTCAGTGTCGGGATTACCACACTGTCATGCAAGGACTTCTTCACTTCCATACTGACCACCCTATTTCTTGTTACTGCTTTTAGCATTCCTACAACCCTCTTCCCCTGTTGTACCCTCTCCCGCACTTCTTCATCCATAGTCCCATCTTTACTCAACACACTGCCCAGATACTTAAAAGAGTTGACGATCTCCATAGCCTGACCGTTCAGCTTCACCTCACACTCTGTGACTTCACCCCTTTCGAAGACCATAACCTTGCTCTTCCCCGCATTTACCTTCAAATTCCGTTTTTCGCACACTGTTCCACTCATTTACCAGACCCTGCAACTCCCATTCATTATCACTCATCAGAACTGTATCATCCACAAACAGCAGTATAGGTAGCTTCCACTCAATTCCCTTCCTTTTCAGCGATACACCAACATCCACTGCTCTTGATAGTATTTTTTTCATGACTCCATCCATATATACAGTAAACAACCACGGGGACATCACACACTCCTGTTTCCAACCAACATTCAGGTCAAAGAACTCGCTCTGCTCACTCTCCACACGTACTGCCGCCTTTGCACCCTCATACATGCTCCTCACTGTTTTCAGCAACTTGCCCTCTACTCCGTATATTCTAAGTACTTTCCACAAACCTTCTCTATCCACTCTGTCATAGGCCTTCTCCAAGTCCATAAAGGCAACATACACCTTTTGTTTCTTCTCCAGATACTTCTCCACAACACAATTCAGGGTAAAAATCTGATCTACACATCCTCTTCCCTTCCTAAAACCTCCCTGCTCGTCGCCTATCAATATCTCCGTTCTCACTCTCACTCTCTCAATCACTACCCTATTGTATACCTTCCCTACTACGCTTAGAAGACATATTCCTCGGTGGTTACCACACACTCCTCTTTCCCCTTTGCCCTTATATAGGGGGACTATTATGCCAGTCTTCCAGTCATCGGGTGCACTCCCCTTCTCCCATGCTAGTTTGCACATTTTCCATACCCATTCTATCACTATCTCACCACCATACCTCAACATTTCCCCACACACTCCATCTGTTCCTGGTGCTTTCCCCAACTTCACTCTTTTCATGGCTTCCCACACTTCTGACCTGATCCCCACCTCCTCCTCCACTACTTCTCTTCTTCTCCCTCCCATACCATATCCAGCTATGTTTGCTGGCTCTTCATTCCTTACATTTAGCAACTCACTGAAGTACTCCCTCCATCTTTCGACTCTCTCTTGCTTCTCGGCTAGCATTCTCTCTCCCATTCTTATCTTTCACACCCTTACTGTTTCCCTTGCTACCTTCCCTAACTTTCTTGACTTCTTTCCAGAACAGTTTCTTACTCTCCCTCCATTTTACTCAGATTCCTTCCAAATTCCTCATCTACTCTTCTCTTACTTTCCTTCACTACTCTCTTCACCAGCCTCTTACTCTCCACGTATCTCGCTCGTTTCTGTCTCGAAATCTTCATTCCCTCTACTACCCAACCACTCTCTATATGCTTTCTTCTTTTCTTCCACAGCTATTCTTACCTCTTCTGTCCACCATGCTGTACCTTTCACTCCCCTCCCTCCACACACCTCCTCACATGCTGCACAGATCTCATCCTTAAACACCTTGCCCATCTCCTCCACTTCCTCCATAACTTCCAGGTCGAACCCACCTAGTCGTCTTTCCACTGCTCTCCTGTACTCCTCCCTGACTTCCTCCTCCTGCAACTTCTCCACCCTCCTCACCATTCCACCCTCCTCTCGCCTCCCTCCAGCTCTCCTCACCCACTTCTTTTGTATCCTAACCTTAGCTACCACTACATAATGATCAGACAGACCCCCTCCAATACCCCTATACACCCTAGCATCCATCACAGATTTCTTCATTCGTTTATCCACACATACATAATCAATCAATGACTTTCGTTCCACCACTGTCTTATCCTTCATCGTCAACATCCGTTTCCACGTGTACCTGTGGATCATTCTGTGTCGGAAGAAGGTGTTGGCTATCCACAGCCTCCTCCCCACACATACGTCCACAAGTGCACTACCATTCCCATTCACCTCTGATGGTACCCCCCACCCTCCCACCACTCCCTCAACTTTCCTATCACCCACCTTACCATTCATATCCCCAATCAGAAATATTCTTTCGTTCTTGTCAAACTTCTCCAGGTACGCCTCCACATTCATCCAGAACTCCTCTTTCTTTCTTTCAAGTATATCCTCTGTCGGGGCATACACGCATACAATCACCCACGTTTGTATTCCTACTTTCATTCTCACCCACACAATCCTACTTGCCCATGCCCATGCAAAAAAGCCAGACCAGCACAGACATGAATGTGGACTCCGGAGGGGGGATGGTGGAAGACCCCTCCGAAGACTTCCAGCCAAACTCCACAGCCTCCTCCAACCACTCCTCCCAGGGGCCCGCACCCAAATGAGTCAGCTGCAGCAAAGGACCCCGTCTCTGTCACACTAATTTTGCAGGCGGTTGACCCCTGAGATTGCCACCAGGTTATTCATGTCCGCATGGATGTCAGTGCAGGAATAGTCTGCCCAAGGCTTCGTGACGGTGGAGGGTGCAACCGAGGACTGGTAGGTAAAAAAAATGCATATCCTGCCGGCTCGGATACACCCGCACGTCCTCTCCTGGTGGGTGGCAGTGACCGTCCGCCAAGCCGCAGACTCCCAATAGAGTGATGGGAGCTTCCTCTTGGGGATGCGGAACTTAGAGAGGGTGGGGACTGAAAGGGGCTTGGGAGACCAAATCCAGGCCCACCCTCGGCAGGATGAAAGTAGGTGGCGGAGTAGGGGCTGGCGACGGAGCAGGAGAGGCGACGGAAGTATCAGCGGGGACAGCAGGCTGGATGGGGAGATGCGCCGTTAGAGGGGGCAAGGGAGCCACCACAGGCGCTGGAGGAGGAACAGGGTTAGGAACCCCCTCCTGGGCCCGCAGCTTGACCATAGCCGCCTTGACGTCCTCTAGTATGACTGCTCTCAAGGAGGCCATGGAGGACATCTGCCTGAACTAGGCAGTGTTTCCTCCATCAGGGTCCCAGCGGCAGAAGAGGAGGGAGCCAGCAGACCCCTCTCCGGGACGGGAGTGGCACGGCGAGGAGGAGGGTTTACTAGAGCCACCTGGGCTGACCTCTTATTGGCCCTGAAGGTCGTCGACAGGGAGATTGGATCCTCACAGCAGGGGATACCGAATGGTGCCGGCGAGGAGAAGGAGAAGTAGAAAATGCAGAAAGGCGATGACGGCCAGATGAGGGAGCCTCAGCACCCAGGAGGACCCGCACAGTATCTGTCCGGAAGAAGGGGGCGCGGTACAGGACCTCCCGTACATGGCGGGAGATGGTGGACCAGGTGGCGCGGAGAAAAGCGCTAGCATGCTCCGCCTCCACAGAACCAGGCCGGCGCTCGAGATCCAGCAGGGCAGTGAGGCAAACTCCACAACGGAGAGGGTCGTATGCGTCAGTTGTATAACACGCCGCGTGGAGGCAACATTCCCCATGTCCCTGCATTGCATCCCGAGGACAGGTGGGGCAGAAGCAGCGGCTGGGCGGCATCGTGAGTGTTGGAAAAAAGTGACTGTTAGAACTAGTGGAAGTGAAAACAGCGTCGAGAGCAGTATAGCATTTAACTCACGAATAAAGCAGAAATGACAAGTATTGTGCAGTATAGCAAATATGGCCATGGTACAGGAAGGAGCAGAAACCCCACACACAAAACCGTGAGCACCAGAGCTGGAACCCACACCAGAGTGGGATCCAGCCCTAGGGAACAGGGCACCCTTCCCCAGAAGGGATAAACACCCCACCACCAAAAGGGCTTAAGCTAGTATCTGACATTCCAGTAGAAGGTTGGAAGGTGGTGGCGAAGTTGAAGGCAGAAGGTAGGAGCGGGCGTGGACTTTGCCGCCCAGTTGCGTGGTCTTTTCCGCCCAGGAGCGTGGACATTTCCGCCCAGCAGCGGGAATGGACATTACTGCCTAGGAGCGTGGACACTTCCGCCCAGGAGCAGGAATAGACACTACCGCCCAAAGGCCAGAACCGTACCTCTGCGGAGCACAAGGACCGCGGTGGGAGCAGACCGATGAGCAGGCTGGAAAAAAAAATGGAGCGTGAGCAACACAGTAGCCGCACCCAGGGGTGGATAGGTGGAAGTAGGGTGTGGTGATATAAGCACGACCAACCGGCTTTATAAGGTAGTAGGGGTAGGCAGCCCCGCCCAGGGAAGTACTACCGCCAAGGTTTCGGGAGACTCAGGGAATAGCCTGAATTCCATTTTCTCTCCCAGGCCTTGGTAGCTGGATACATATCTTTCTGCCTCACACATCAGGGGTATCAGGAAAACCCTCTTTATATAACATACACATCCAACTTCACGACATTGCCCTACATCGCTATCCTCTATCCATAAAATACTACTCTTCCCACTACATATCATACATGTAACACCATACACTTACCTTATAAATATGGCAGTACAATTGTTAAGAGCAAACCTGGTGGTCCCTCGGATATCCACCCCCGGCAGGGTTGGGTTATTGACACAGGGCCCTCCCGGTCGTCATCATGCGACTGTGTCAAGAGCATTGCAACGTCCCAAAGCTGCTTGTCAGTACAGCTATTTCTTTAGTAATATAAGGGGACTTCACTCTAACATCAATTCTGTACACCAATTTCTTCAAGCAGAATCCCCTACTCTCCTTTTTTTGACAGAGACTCAAGTAACATCCACATCTGACACATCTAGATTTAATTTTCCAGGTTATCAACTGCTCCAAAATTTCAGACCTAAAGGTGGTGTGTGTTGCTTCGCAAAATCTGAAATTGCCCTGGAGGAGGTTACTAGTTTCAATTGTCCCTATTTTGATTATTCTATATACAAATTAATTTCTGCTGGTAAATTTAAATACATGTGTTGCATCTACCGTTCCCCAAATACTCCTCCAGAGCAAAGTCTTTTTGATTCTCTGTCCTCACAACTCAGTGTCCTCAACTTAAATGCTTCTTCTGAAATCACTGTGTTGGGTGATTTTAATGTCCATAATGTTGAATGGCTCACTCATTCAGCCAGGACTGATGATGCTGGTCTTGAATGTGAGCTATTTGCAGACTCATTTAATCTCATTCAACTAGTCAACCAACCCACCCGTGTACCAGATAATCCTAATCATAATTCCCACCTACTGGACTTATTTTTAACAACCAATTCAGAAAATTATGATGTTACAGTGAGGTCCCCACTTGGATCTTCTGATCACTGTCTGATACAGGCCACCTGTCTATCACCTACCACACCTTCCCACTCTGAACCTGTTTTGGTGACTAAATGGCATTACGATAGGGCAGACTGGGAGGGTCTTCAAGGTTTCTTTATTGATATTCCCTGGACCTCTTTCTTTTCTAATGATGCACACTCCACCTTGAGCCACATACAAGATTTTGTAAAAATTGGAATGGAAACTTTTATTCCTCATCAAAAGTACAGTAAAAGATCTAATTCACCTAAATGGTTTGACCATAATTGTGCTAGAGTAACTGAACAAAAAGCAATAGCCTACAATGCATTCACGAGATCAAAAACACATGAAGCCTTTAATTACTTTAGAAACATCAGAAATCATGCCAAAACTGTATTAAACCTAACTAAATCAAACTTTCTCCATAAGCAGGCAAATAAACTTCTAAATAATCCAAATGATAACAAAATATTTTGGTCTACTCTTAACTCATTTAAATCCAACTTCACTACTGCTTCATCCATTCCACCATTAAAATCTCCGACTGGCAATCTTGTAAGTGACCCACGAGGTAAAGCTAACCTTCTTGCGGATATTTTCTCCACCAACTCAACCTTAGATGAAATAAATCAAGATGTCCCTGTACTTAATTTTAATTCGCCTGAAATTCCCTCACTTAAGATCCACATGTCAAAACTATTTTGCAGAATCTCTCAGTAGATAAGGCTCCTGGTCCAGATGAAATTCCTCCAATAGTACTTAAGAATTGCTCCTTGGTGCTCGCTCCTGTATTGGCAAAATTTTTCCGTCTGTGTACTCATACCTCATGCTTCCCAGTACCCTGGAAAGAAGCAAACATCCATCCAGTTCCTAAAAAAGGTGCCTCTTCAGATCCATCAAACTACAGACCAATAGCTATAACTTCCACTCTTGGCAAAGTTTTTGAAATTATATTAAATAATCACATAATTAAGCATCTGGAGAATAATAAATTAATCAGTGATAGGCAATATGGTTTTAGACGATGTCGATCAACTGCAGACATTCTTTGCCTTCTTACACATCAAATCAACCAAGCTACAGACCAACATGGTGAAACACATACAATAGCACTGGATATATCAAAGGCATTTGATAGAGTCTGGCATCAATCCTTATTGTCGAAGATGTCACACTACGGCCTTGCATCATTAGTTCCACTAATTTCTTCTTATCTTCATAACAGAAAAATACGTGTAATGGTAGATGGCCTTTATTCTCAATTTCACTCAATAAATGCTGGTGTTCCCCAGGGATCAGTTTTGGCCCCAACTCTGTTCCTCATTCATATCAATGATCTCATATCTACCACTCATAATCCAATACATTCCTACGCAGATGACTCAACACTCCACAGTTCCTTCACATTTACCAATTCTTTCACCCAACCCGATCTTATAAATTCAAAAATAAACACTGCAATTTCTCTGAACCAGGACCTTTCTAGAATTGATGAATGGGGACAAGAGAATCTAGTTTCCTTTAATGCACAGAAAACCAAGTACATTCAATTTTCTAACCGACAGAATCTCACTGACTCCCATATATTTTTTAATGATGTAAATATTCCCACTTCCCCTAGTATTGACATTCTCGGTGTAACATTAACTACTAACTTGAGCTGGACACATTATGTTAGAAGCATTGCTAAGAATGCCTCTAAAAAACTGGGACTCCTGTACAGAGTTCGAGAATTCTTCACTGACGAGCAGTTGGCCGTAATATATAAAAGTCATGTGCGCTCTCAGATGGATTACTGTTCACCTCTGTGGGGTGGAAGTGGAGTGGTTGCATTGAGGCAGTTGGACAAAATTCAAAATAAAGCTATTAGATTAATCAATAACCCTGCAATCACACAGGACCTTCCTACATTAGCCATACGAAGAAACGTTGCATCCCTTGCATTATTCTACAGATATTTTCACAGCAATTGTTCCGAGGAACTTGCTTCAATTGTGCCGCCTCTCCACATCTTTCCCCGTAGAACTAGGGCAGCTGAGAGCGCCCATGAATTTACACTTTCTCCTCCACAATGCAGAACTTCTGCTTATCAGAATTCATTTATCCCCAGAGCTACTACTCTTTGGAATTCACTTCCCTCGAATTGCTTTCCACAAACTTACAATCTACAAATGTTTAAATCCAGTTGTTACAAACATTTTATGAATGGAGGATGCCTTTAGGCACATGGACCTTTTTGTTTTATCTGTGTTTTTCCTTCCTCCGTTCATTGTCTCTTTAAAAAAAAAAAAAAAAAAAAAAGAGGGGGCTGCGAGTTATATATGGGTCACAGGGTACAGTACATCTGCGAGTAGAGCGGAAGTACATTTACGGGTCACAGGGTACAGTACGTCTGCGAGTGGAGCGGAAGTACATTTACGGGTCACAGGGTACTGTCCATCCGCCGGTAGAGTAGGGACCACCAGGTCAAAGGGGACACGAGGAGTATACATGCCGCCAAGGTAGTGGATCTCCGATACGTAAGTTTAGGAGCAAACCACCCCCGGAGTTAAGGTCCTAAGTACATGTAAGGACCTACATGTACATGTAAGCCAACTAACTAGAGCCACAAACCTATTCTAGCCGGTGTAAGACAAGTAGGTGTGCTTGAAGCAGCCGGCACTAGGTAGATCAGCGATCCAGCATAGGTACATAAATATTATCAGTAAAAGGAAAAAAACACTAACGGTAGTGTCCAACCCTAAGTGAAAAACAACCTATGCATCAAAGCTAAAAAAAACACTACCCAAAACACCAAACAAATTACGTTAACAGCGAAAAGAAAACCCCTGAACGTAAGAGCTAGGCTAGGTCAGCGCATTGACACTGTTGCCAGACACCCGTGTAGCCGGATCGGTAGGATCAGGGCGACATCAAGGAGTTGGCAAAAGTGTCCGAGCAAGGCGATGCAGACCAGCTTTCCACACGCTGGTGTAAGACGAGGGAAGTGTGCTGTAATGGGTGGGGGCCCATTAAAGCAGCAGGTGTGAAAGAATAAAGGCCTGTGCCCCATACTCATACATTAAGAATTCGAAGAATCCAAAATTCCAACTCAAATACAGTATACAGTCAGTCCCCCCAATCCGTGCCTATATGGGTGGCATTACACGACGGGTATTGGGAATTCGCGCATTGGGGATAACATAACTTATGAAGAAAAATACATATGGGCGGCAGCCCGCATTTCCACCCACATTTGACGGTAATTTTTGATAAAAATCAATACTAATTGGACAACCAAGCATACACAATAATAGAAACATAAACAAGTCATTCCTTACATAAAAAATAAATGCTATAAGTAGGTGAGAATAGTGGGAGCTCCGAGGCAGACCCCCGCGACAGGCGAGTTCATATAGCCTAGGCGTAGGCTTCCCCGGCCCCGTCACTGTCACTGGCCCCGTCCCCGTCTACGGATATACCCATAGATTTCCCGATCGCAGTAGTGCCTTCACCAGTTTATTCTTCCTAGGCATTTTTAAGTTGTTGAAGGGTGTAGGAAGGCGGTTGTTACACAATAAATGGGTCAAGTCTCAGCGCACGGACACTTAAGGATATTGGGACTGAGAAGGGAGCGTACGTGTGGTTATGTACTCACCTAATTGTAGTATACAGGATTTGAGCCTAAGCTCGTGTTGTCCTGTCTCTCTCTCTACATTTATCCAATTTTGCTTTAAAAGTTTGGATATTTCTTGCTCCCACCACCTCCCCATCCAACTTATTCCAACACTCAATGCTTCTATACGGGAAGCTGAACTTTCTTACATCAGACTTGCATATAACTTTCCTCAACTTACAATCATGACCCCTGGTTCTTCCCTCGTCCCTCACCACAAAATCTCCCTTGTCGATCTTCTCAAAACCTTTCACACACTTAAACATCATGATCATGTCACCTCTCTCTCTCCTCTCCCTCAGCGTTGGCAGCTTTAGCCTCTCCAATCTCTCCTCATAAGGCAGGTCTCTAAGGCTAGCTATCATCTTAGTGGCAACTCTCTGAACTCTTTCCAGTTTTTTATTATGTTTTATAAGGTGTGGAGACCACACCACTGCTGCATACTCCAGTCTTGGTCGTATTATTGTCCCTATTATTTTTGCTAACATCTCTTCATCTAAATAATTCAGAGCTATTCTCATGTTAGTCAACACTGCATAGGTTTCACCAGTTATTTTATTTATATGCTGTTCAGGTGACAAGCTGTCTGCCACAACTACCCCTAGGTCTTTTGCTTTCACAGCTTTACTAATTATTTCATCTCCTATTTTATATCCCCAAGAAGGTCTATATTTACTTTTTCCCATCTCAAGAACCTGACACTTACTCGTGTTGAATTCCATTTTCCAAGTTTGACTCCACTCATATAACTTATCTAGGTCTCTCTGTAATTCTTCACAACTACTCCTACTTGTAATATGCTTCATTAATTTTGCATCATCAGCAAACATAGATATATATGAGCCTATTCCCATTTGAAGGTCGTTGATGAAAACCAAAAACATGATTGGGGCCAACACCGATCCTTGAGGCACTCCGCTTTTTACCCTTTTCCACGAGGAGAACTTTCCTTTTATTACTATTCGCATTTCCCTCCCAATTAAATAGTTTTCCATCCACTTTAATAATACT
Source organism: Paralithodes platypus (assembly GCA_032716605.1). Classification (NCBI taxonomy): domain Eukaryota; kingdom Metazoa; phylum Arthropoda; class Malacostraca; order Decapoda; family Lithodidae; genus Paralithodes; species Paralithodes platypus. Next base: position 16,568,258 of record CM064582.1, read on the forward strand.
CCCTCAACCCGCCCCACAGTCCTGAGCTTCCACAACAATCTCTTATGAGGCACCTTATCAAATGCCTTCTTGAAATCTAAGTAAATACAATCTACCCACCCCTCCCTCCCTTGTACAATGTCAATTACCCTATCATAGTAACTCAACAAATTTGTGGTACACGAATGACCTTTTCTGAACCCGAACTGCTTGCTTGAAATTATTTCCCTCTCCTCCAACATACCCACCCATCTTTTTCTAATAATCTTTTCACAAATCTTGCATATAACACTCGTTAAGGATACCGGTCGATAATTTAGCGGGTCTTCTTTATTTCCACTTTTATATATTGGAGTTATATTTGCTTGTTTCCATTCTAAGGGAAGTTCCCCCTTGTTTAATGAGTGTTGAACAATATTAAAAATAGGTCTCACTAGTTGTTCAGAACATTCTCTTAATACCCATCCAGCAATGTTATCTGGGCCCATAGATTTTCTCACGTCCAATTCTTCCAACAATGATTTTAGTTCATCCTTGTTGACTTCTATCGACTCTAGTTCCTGTATCTCGTTCAATTCCACCACAGGTTCTACATAGTCATTCTCCTCCACAAACACGGATGTTAATGTATCATTCATAATTTCACACATACCCACTGTGTCTTCATATAATTGACCCTCTACCCTAAGCTTTGTTATTTTGTCCTTTATTTTTGTTTTGCCGTTGATATAACTATAGAACAGTTTGGGTTCTTTATTACATTTGTTTACTATATCTTTTTCAAAGTTCTTTTTCTCCTCTCTTATAGTCTTGACATAGTTGTTTCTAGCATTCTTATACTCATTCCATTTTTCCTCAGTGTGTCTCCTTCTCACTTTATTCCATGCAGAGTCCTTTTTGTTCTGGGCAATGTGACATCGCATGTTAAACCACTCTTTCTCCTTAGCCAGCTTTCTATCCTTAAATGTTGGTACATATTTATCTACCCCCTCCCTGTAAATGTCTAGTAACATGGTGTATTTTACCTGAATATTCTGTTCTTGCTCAATAAATGACCAATCTATATTTGCAAAGTATCCTCGTAATGATTCATAATCCGCCTTACTATAATTTAATCTATATTCCCTATGTTCCTCCTCTCTGCCTTCCAGAAATTCCACTGTCAATTCAAATTCAATCACAGCATGATCGCTTTTTCCCATGGGACTCAAATATGTTAGGTTCTTTATTTCTTGGGGGTCTTTGGTGAATAATAAGTCAAGTCTTGATGGTTCATCACCTCCTCTAAATCTTGTATTTTCCATAACGTGTTGTGTTAATAGATACCCCATTGTTAGTTCAAGAAATTTGCTACCCCAAGTATTTTCATTTGAACCCGCATCCAAACATTCCCAATCCACCTCCCCGCAATTAAAGTCCCCTGCAAGAATAAGCCTATTTTTCCTTTTACAAATAATTTCTAACATACGCAAGGTTTCCAAAATTAATTCATTATATTCATCGTTGCTCCAAGATTTAGTCTTAGGAGGTAAATACATTGATACAATGTCCAATTTTGACCTATCATTATCCTCAATTTCAACTGCTACCACTTCAGCAATGCTATCACCAAGTTTTAATTCTTTAGCAGTAATTTTATTATCTACCATGATCAACACTCCTCCTCCTAGCTTTCCTAACCTGTCTCTTCTCCATGTACTGTATCCTGCACAACTAATTATATTCGTGTCTACCTCCTGGTTAAGCTTAGTTTCAGTCAAACATACTACCCCGGACCTCTCTCTCTTTACATATTCGTCAAACTCAATCTTTTTGGAAATTAACCCATCAATATTTGTATACATGAACTTAGCGTTTCCAGTATTTTCCCTATTTTTCTCGTCCCTGCCCGTTCCTTTCTTTTTTGTACGTACCCATCCCAATTTATTTCCTAGCTTGTCTCCTCTTCTCTTGTCTCCACCTGGACTGTTTCTCGCTCCGTTTCCACCTCCCCTCCCTCTGCCTCCACTTGGACTGTTTCTCTCTCTATCTCCACCTCCCCTCTCTCTGCCTTCTCCCCCATCACCCGCACCATCTCCCTTTTCCTCCCTACTTCGTCCCTTCGCTTTATATACCATTTCTTGAGTTTTCCCTCCCACACTCTCCAGAAAAACTTCTTTTCGTCTTCTTTCGTCCTTTCTCCATTCTTTACATTTGCCTCGGTTTGCAATTCCTTTCTTATGTTTCGATCCTCAATACTCATGTCTTTTCTAATTGTAATTTTCTTAAACTTGCTGGTCAAGTTAAGTCTCCATGTTACGTTCATTATTGCATCCACTGTTACCCTAGACCTAAACTGCACTCTCATTGGCCTTACTATATTTACCCATTCTCCTAACTTCTTCAATATCATCTCTCCAGTTGTTTCCTTCTTCATCGACATGCTTGATCAATGTTTTTACCTCATTAATTTCTTCCTTATCCCTAGCTTTCCTCTCAATAATGTGCTCCTCTATATCCCCAAATACAATAATACACTTATTTCTATCTATTGTTTCACGCAGGACCTGTTCATTTCTCCTCATAGCTTTTACTACCACTGATTCTAAATCTTTATTTTCCCTTTCTGATTGTTTCTTTTGTTCCTCCATGATTTCCTTCATTGCCACTTCCTTCACTTTTCCTCCTTCGTCATTAACCCATTTATTGTGTTTCTCCTTAATCTCCTCCACATGTGTTTTCATTTCCTTGGTTTGCCCTTTGTATTCTTCAAGTTGCAATCTTAAAGCTTCATTTTCGTCCCGGAGTTGCCCCATATGAGTTTGAATCTCTTTTAGGCTAGCCCGACTCAAATCTTGTCCAGGCTCGATGTCCCCAGCCTGAGCACTACATATTGAACATATAGCCTCAATCTGTGAACTAACACTCACCTTCCACTCCTGCATATCCTCCTTCCACCTTTTAATGTCATTCAGCTCACGTATAATTTTCCCTAGAATGCCCTCGGTCTCACCGACTTCAAATCCATCAAAGTCAGCCATATTTGTTTACATCCACTCGCATTCACAATCGCTTGAATTATTTTTATCACTCGAAATATCCTCACTTGATTTTAATCTCAAATTATTTTAATACTGCATTATAATACAGGACAACACAAAATATCCTTATACTCAAGTTTAGGTGAGTTTATTTGACGAGCGCTGTAAACAGCTTGCTAGATCAGCTGATTTTCGGGAGCGTGGGTGCGGAGGTGTTGTCTCGTCGGTGGTTCTCGTGTGTGTGTGTGCGTATGTGTGTGTGTGCTTCCTTCTCAGTCCCAATATCCTTAAGTGTCCGTGCGCTGAGACTTGACCCATTTATTGTGTAACAACTGCCTTCATACACCCTTCAACAACTTAAAAATGCCTAGGAAGAATATACTGGTGAAGGCACTACTGCGATCGGGAAATCTATGGGTATATCCGGAGATGGGGACGGGGCCGGGGAAGCCTAGGCCTCCGAGGGGTGTGCGCGCGGGGTAGGGAGGGGGGATGGCGTGGAATACAAAACACAGTATTTTTACACCACTCTTCAACTGTGATTCGTGTTTTGTGGGGTCAATACGTGTTTTAGGGATTTTGAGTACCTGTTTTACCCCTCGGCGCGGAATAGGGTAAACGCGGACTGAGGATACGTGTATTAGGGGGACTGACTGTACCTCGAAATGCCAAGACACGCGCACCGCATTTACCGAAAAAACATCACATAAGGCAGTGAAAAATACCGTAAATGAAGCAGTAAACCTGGTGAACAATGCAAAAAACTGCCTGTAACCCACTAAAATGACGTTACATAAGAAAAAAGTGAAAATTAACCCACAAAACAAAAGTTAGACTAGGAATAGTTCACCCGACCGCCGCTATGCGGCGCCGAGCAAAAATACCCCCCTAACATGTAAATAAAGTCACATAATCATCCTTCTAAAACTTCAAAAGCCCTGAGAAGGCTCACAACTCGCATTAAGAAGTGAAGGGGGCAGAAAAAACAAACACACGAGCTACACAAAATCGCGGCAGTACGGAACAAGGGTGTGCAGAAACTGATGAAGTTCCTGGCAGAGAACAGGTATGTGGGGTTCGTGCATGCACCCAGAGGGAAGCTAGATTGAGTGGGCAATTCTTCTAATTTTTTCTACCCTACCTTTTTTCCTTTTCTGTTCTCAATAGTAGTTTCGAAGTGTGTACAACGTACCTAGTAGAGATTTAAAGTGCTACTCTAGAAGATATCGGACTGCACAGGTAGTACCGATAAATCGGCCCACCCTACTTTGGATAACGTAGAGACTACTACTAAATATAACCATTTAAGTGTACTAATTGTGAACATTTGTTATCACCTAAACATCAACTGGCAAGTTACATCACTAATAAACACCATGTTAGTTCATAGTCTACCTATATAATGCCTACTTAGTCTACTCCTAAATGACCTAGAGCAGTTAGTTCAGCAACCCACCCGTATCCCGGATCGCATCGGAGATCGGCCCAACATTCTTGACCTGTTTCTAACTTCTAACCCTTCTTCTTATACTGTCGATCTTTTCTCTCCTTTGGGCTCCTCCGACCATAAACTTATATCTGTCACCTGTCCTATCTCTCCAGTACAGCCACCCGATCCTCCTAGCCGGCGGCGCTTGTGGCACTTTGGCGCTGCCGACTGGGAGGCTCTTCGGCAGTACTTCTTTGATTTCCCATGGAATGATTTCTGCTTCCATGGCCGAGGACCCTCGGAGAGTGCTGAACGCATTACCGAGGTAATCCTATCGGGCATGGAAGCATACATTCCATTCTCTTTCTCTCAGACTAATGCTAAAAAATCTTGGTTTACTCACGCCTGTTCTACTGCTGTCCACAATAAGGAGGAAGCATTCAAACGGTACCGACGCCTTAAAACTCAAGACTCTCATTCTTCATATGTTTCTGCCCGGAATCAAGCTAAATCTGTTCTTCGACTTGCCAAACACTCTTTCATCAATAATAAATGCACTGAACTATCCAACTCTAGCTCTTCCCAAGCTTTCTGGCATCTAGCCAAAAACCTCTCCAACAATTTCTCTTCCTCGTCTTTCCCCTCCCCTTTCCCATTCTGATGGCACAACCATCACTTCTTCCTCTGACAAAGCTAAACTCTTCACTCAAACTTTTGCTAGAAACTCCACCTTGGATGATTCCGGTGCTATTCCTCCCTCTCCGCCCTCCTCTCTCTTACTTATGCCTAATATCCTAATCTCTTCTAAAGATGTACTTTCTACCCTCTCTGGGCTTAACACTAATAAGGCGTACGGTCCGGACGGTGTTCCTCCTGTTGTTCTCAAAAACTGTGCTTCCGTGCTGACTCCCTGCCTAGGCAAACTCTTTCGTCTCTGTCTATCCTCTAACGCCTTCCCTTCATGCTGGAAGTTTGCTCACATTCAACCTGTCCCAAAGAAGGGTGACCGCTCTCAACCCTCCAACTATCGTCCAATTGCTCTTATCTCTAACTATTCTTGCTTCCAAATTTCTTAAGCATTTCTCTTCTCATAATCTGCTCTCAGATCGCCAGTATGGCTTCCTTAAGGGTCGCTCTACTGGTGATCTTCTTTCATATCTTACTAACTCTTGGTCATCCTCCTTTCGGGACTTCGGTGAGACTTTTTCTATTTCACTAGACATATCGAAAGCCTTCGATAGAGTCTGGCATAAATCTTTAACCCGTCCAGCCCCGGCTAGTTTTGTAATGTTTGTTCACCAGAACCCGGCCGGTTTTCAAAAAATGGTTTTATTCCAGAAACAATAGCGAATGGGTTAGGAATGAACGAAAAACCACGAAAAAACGCTCAAAAAGCTTAAAGAATGGTCCTACAGAGCCCCCGAAAACGTATTTTACAAGAGTAAAAAATTGAAGGCAATTATCCCAAAAAAACAGGTTATTGCGCGCTCACGCGCACGCACATGGACTTTGAGAGTTTTCAACCATCGGCACGGTTGCGTGGGATACGTACACAGTTCCCATACAAATCTGAGCCCTCTTGAGTGGCTACACCTGAGGTTACGATCGGCGCAATTAGGGTGACGCGCCAGGCGCGTCTCTGGGGCTGTGCGTTACATACATCGCCGACGCGTCAGGCGCGTCGCTGGGGCTGTACGGGTTAATTTCTAAACTACCCTCCTTCGGTTTCTATCCCTCCATCTGTGCCTTTGTCTCTAATTTCCTTTCCGGCCGTTCCATAGCTGCGGTTGTGGATGGCCATTGTTCACTTCCTCACCCTATAAACTCCGGTGTTCCTCAGGGCTCTGTCCTATCTCCAATTCTCTTTCTAATTTTTATAAATAATCTCCTTAACTGTACCTTAATTCCCATCCATTCATACGCAGACGACTCAACCTTACACTACTCCATTAGTTTTTCAGAACGCCCCAGCCAGCAATCCCTCAACGACAAACGTAATGAAGCCATAGAACTCTTAAATTCTGATCTAAATACTATTTCCAATTGGGCAGAGAAAACCTTGTTAACTTTAATGCTTCCAAAACCCAATTTCTCCATCTATCTACCCGTCAGGATCTCCCAGCGGACTATCCCTTATTCTTCAACAATACAAAAATCAACCCTTCATCTTCTCTCAATATTCTTGGTGTCTCTTTTTCTTCTGCTCTCATTTGGAAGGACCATATTACCAGTCTTGCTAAGGCAGCCTCCCAGAAGCTGGGTGTGCTCAACCGCCTTAGGGGTTCTTTTCCCCTGCACAGCTTCTTGCTCTGTACAGGGGCATAGTGCGCCCTTGTATTGAGTATTGTTCACATGTGTGGGGAGGTTCCTCTCACACCGCTCTCCTAGACAAAGTTGAAAGGAAGGCCTTTCGTATCATTAACTCCCGTCCACTCACCAACTCTCTGCAATCTCTCTCTCTCCGCCGCAATGTTGCATCTCTCTCGCTATTCTATCGCTACTATAATAATCAGTGTTCCTCAGAGCTATCCCAGTGCATACCACCTCCTTTACGTAGGGCACGTGGTACCCGTCTTGCAACTCAATCCCACCCCTACTCTGTGCAACTCTCCAACCCAAGAGTGAAACATTACTCTCAAACTTTCTTCTACTCAACATCTGAGCTCTGGAACTCTCTCCCAGAATCAGTCTTTCCCTCTTCCTATGACTTAAATTGCTTCAAACTCTGTGTGTCCAGGCATTTTGGCTCGAATGTCCCTTGATTTTGGCCCTGTCACTCTTTCAACTATGGGGGAGGCACTCGCTATAGGCAGTTATGCCTTTTGCCTCCCTCAATCACATGGAAAAAACAAAAAAAACAAAAGATGCCTTGCTCCTCGAGGGGGTGGCCATGAATTAATCACCTCCATGCTCAGAAGGCAGTCCTTTCTTCAACCCATGTCCATTTAGTTAGAGACTTATTACCGTTATTATATTGGCCTGTGTGCCAAGACAATTAGTTAAATTTGTTTTGGGTATTTCTTTTAAGAAGAGAGGGTTGCAAGCCGCATCCACCAGCCCTTTTCATTATCCTTCTATGACACACAGTAGGATGCAGAGGGACTATTTTACCCCATCCCACAGGGGAAAGTGTTTTTGACAATAGTGTTGGTTGCGGATTACTTGTGGATCTAACACTAATTCAAAATCCAAGTATATCATGATTATTTATCACCAAATTTAAGTAGATTACAGTACTTTAAAAAATATACAGTCAGGACTCGATAAACACGGTTAATTTGTACCGTGTACGTATCGTTTATATCAAAACCGTGTTTTAGAAATAAAAGGCCTTATGGGAATTAATTAATTCTTTCCAGCCACTTATCCAAAGTCCCCCTTTTGGCAGTTTTTGCCTACATTCATTCGACTTATATTACATTTTACCTATCTATCTATCTATCTATCTATCTATCTATCTATCTATCTATCTATTGCCTGACGCCGTGATCCCCGAAGGGGTGGACACGAACAAACCACCCCCATGCACCTCTGTCCCCAGTCAGTCGATGCCCCTCCTCCCAACCAGCACCGCCTTCATCCATTTACTTCCTCACTCCATCCTTCCACCTCCCCTTCGGTGCACCTCTCCCTCTCTGTCCTTCCACCTCGCTCTCGTACACCCTCTTAGTCTCTCTCGCTTTCCATACGTTCCATATGGCCGACCCATCTCACACTTTCCAGCACATCTAGCTCCACACCATTCGTCTGTCTTTCCCTCCATGTAACTCTGCACGCACTTCTCAAGTAACTCATTTCCACCGCTCTCACTCTTGGTCTGAGTCTCTTCCCGAACGTCCATGCTTCGCTTCCGTAAGTTAGTGTCGGGATTACCACACTGTCATGCAAGGACTTCTTCACTTCCATACTGACCACTCTATTTCTTGTTACTGCTTTCAACGTTCCTACAACCCTCTTCCCCTGTTGCACCCTCTCCTGCACTTCTTCATCCATAGTCCCATCTTTACTCAACACACTGCCCAGATATTTAAAAGAGCTGCCGATCTCCATTGCCTGACCGTTCAACTTCACCTCACACTCTGTGACTTCACCCTTTTCGAAGACCATAACCATGCTCTTCCCCGCATTTACCTTCAAATTCCGTTTTTTGCTCACTGTTCCAAACTCATTTACCAGACCCTGCAACTCCCATTCATTATCGCTCATCAGAACTGTATCATCCGCAAACAGCAGTATAGGCAGCTTCCACTCATTTCCCTCTCTTTTCAGCGATACACCAACATCCACTGCTCTTCCTAGTATTTCTTTCATGGCTCCATCCATATATACAGTAAACAACCACAGGGACATCACACACCCCTGTTTCAACCCAATATTCAGGTCAAAGAACTCGCTATGCTCATTCTCCACACGTACTGCCGCCTTGGCACCTTCATACATGCTCTTCACTGCTTTCAGCAACTTGCCATCTACTCCGTATATTCTAAGTACTTTCCACATAAATTCTCTATCCACTCTGTCATAGGCCTTCTCCAAGTCCATAAAGGCAACATACTGTACACCTTTTGTTGCTTCTCCAGATATTTCTCCACAACACAGTTCAGGGTAAAAATCTGATCTACACATCCTCTTCCCTTCCTATAACCTCCCTGCTCGTCGCTTATCCATTTCTCCGTTCTTACTCACTCACTCAATCATTACCCTACTGTACACCTTCCCTACTACGCTTAAAAGACATATTCCTCGGTGGTTACCACACACTCCTCTTTCCCCTTTGCCCTTATATAGGGGAACTATTATGCCAGTCTTCCAGTCATCGGGTGCATTCCCCTTCTCCCATGCTAGTTTGCACATTTTCCATACCCATTCAATCACTATCTCACCACTATACCTCAACATTTACCCACACACTCCATCTGTTCCTGGTGCTTTCCCCAACTTCACTCTTTTCATGGCTTCCCACACTTCTGACCTCCTGATCCCCACCTCCTCCTCCACTACTTCTCCTCTTCTCCCTCCCATACCATATCCAACTATGTTTGCTGGCTCGTCATTCCTTACATTTAGCAACTCGTTGAAGTACTCCCTCCATCTTTCGACTCTCTCTTGCTTCTCGGCTAGCATTCTCCCATTCTTATCTTTCACACCCTTGCTATCTTCCCTAACTTTCTTGACTTCTTTCCAGAACAGTTTCTTACACTCCCTCCATTTTACACTCGGATTCCTTCCAAATTCCTCATCTACTCTTCTCTTACTTTCCTTCACTACTCTCTTCACCACTCTCTTTCTCTCCACGTACCTCGCTCGTTTCTGCCTCTCCAAATCTTCATTCCCTCTACTACCCAACCACTCTCTATACGCTTTCTTCTTGTCTTCCACAGCTATTTTTACCTCTTCTGTCCACCATGCTGTACCTTTCACTCCCTTCCCTCTTCTCCTCACTCCACACACCTCCTCACATGCTGCACAGATCTCTTCCTTAAACACCTTGCTCATCTCCTCCACTTCCGCCATATCTTTCAGGTCGAACCCACCTAGTCGTCTTTCTACTGCTCTCCTGTATTCTTCCCTGATTTCCTCCTCCTGTAGCCTCTCCACCCTCCTCACCATTCCACCTTCCTCTCGCCTCCCTCCAGCTCTCCTCACCCACTTCTTTTGTATCCTAATTTTAGGTACTACTACATAATGATCAGACAGAACCCCTCCAAGACCCCTATGCACCCTAGCATCCAGCACAGATTTCTTCATTCATTCATCCGCACATATATAATCAATCAGTGATTTTCGTTCCACCACTGTCTTATCTTTCATCGTCCACACAACTTTCCATGTGAACCTGTGTATCATTCTGTGTCGGAAGAAGGTGTTGGCTACCCACAGCCTCCTCCCGACACATACGTCCAAAAGTGCACTACCATTCCCATTCACCTCTGACGGTACCCCCCACCCTCCCACCACTCCATTAACTTTCCTATCACCCACCCTACCATTCATATCCCCAATCAGAAATATTCTTTCGTTCTTGTCAAACTTCTCCAGGCATGCCTCCACATTCACCCAGAACTCCTCTTTCTCTCTTACAAGTTTACAAGTGTCGGAAGATATATGACATAACGTAGAATACATTAAGCATTATCCTCTGTCGGAGGATATATGACATAACATAGAATACATTAAGCATCAATAAGAACTGTTTTGGTCCTGTTACTGACCTATTTTGTACTGTTAAGGTTATGTTTAAGTGTATGAACAATTTGCTTCCGTCAATAATAATAATTAGAGATATGTTTACAAGAAATGAGGATGTCCATATATATCCAACTAGAAACTGTTATAAACTCATCTTACCAAGAAGTAGGACAACATTATTCCAAAAGACTTTTAGATGCATAGGTGCCTTGATTTGGAACTTTGTGGTGGACCAGATTGTAGATGTTTATCCATTTAATGCTTACAAACATAAACTAAGGTTTTTCTTGCTGAATAATAGTCCGTTAATGTTATAGTAATTGAGATACAATTAATATTAATATTATATTAATTAGCCAGTTCTGTGCCGGTGACATAATTTTCATTGTATTCTGGCAACATTTAAATGTTTTATTCAGCTTGAGAGGGACATCTATTAATTAGAAAGCTACATAGTATTTCAATTGATAATTTACCTACCACACATTCTTCAACATTTTCAAACGTCGTCTTATACAGCTGAAATCAAGTATATATGCATCGGCGGTGCTGGATGGGTTAAACAAATATTTAAGTGTTCTTTCTCACCGTTATGTAACTTGAATTGATGTATGAGTATGCGTGTGTATGTATGTATGTGTGTGTAGCCGTTAATATAGGTATTTTTGCATAATTGAGTTTAAAGTCTATATTTATTTGTAACATTATATGTGTTATGTGTTTAGGGACTGTATAGCCTACATGTATGTATCTCTATGTAGAGTATGAAATTGTGTATAATTACATATGTGCAATAAATTTGTATTAGTATCGATATACATGGACACTTGTCTATATGAATAAATACTGTATGTGTAACCTACTTACATGTGCATGTGCTGGTGCGTGTATCTTGATATGTATGTATACCTTTCAATATAAGTACAGTACAGTCAATCCTCCGGTAACGCGCACTTTGGAAACGTGGATTTGGTGGCACGCAGTACCGGTACACCCCAAATATCAAAAATTTTGCTAACACGGTCAATACTTACACTGGCGCCGAACCTTTACTCCCGACTTTCGTAATTTACCGATGCTCATATCTCTGCAAATATATGGCCTAACCAAGTGTTTATGCCTACCAGAGGTAGATATGATCGTTGCTGTGCGTTGGGTGAAGACTAGAACACCCTACATTGTGTAGTTATTGTGTGAGGTGAGAAATATAAGACGGCGAGTTAGGCGGGAATTCCGAAGTTCCGATTTTCGTCATTTACCGATGCTCATATCTCTGCAAATAAATTGCCTAACCAAGTGTTTATGCCTACCAGAGGTAGATATGATCGTTGCTGTGCGTTGCGTGAAGACTAGAACACCCTACTGTACATTGTGTAGTTATTGTGTGAGGTGAGAAATAATAAGACGGCGAGTTATGCGGGAATTCCGAAGTTTAGATTTACGCAATTTACCGATGCTCATATCTCTGCAAATAAATGGCCTAACCAAGTGTTTATGCATACCAGATGAAGATATGGTTGTTGCAGTGCGTTGGGTGAAGACTAGAACACCCTACATTGTGTAGTTATTGTGTGAGGTGAGAAATATGATGGCGGGATTTCAGAGCTTCGATCGAAAAATGTCGGCTACTGCTGTGACTCTCTCTTCTTAACTAGCCTAGCCTAAACGAAATATTTATTCATAGGTAAGAGTTGTTGCAATGGGCAAATCAACTCATTTCACATGTCAAATAACCTTTATAATTGATTTAATTATTATAACATAGGCTTCTATGGAGAAAAAGTGGACTTTGTGGAAACCCCCAGAACACCAAGGTACGTTTAACATGTAAACATATGTGTTCGGTAACGCGGTTTTTGCTAACACGGGAGGTTACCAGAACACATTAGCCGGGGTACCGGAGGATTGACTGTATGTTTAAATGTATAAAGTACAGTATGTGTTTCTTTATAATGATACTGAATGTGTGCATAAGTGTGTGTATTAATTTTGTGTTAATGTGTAAGGTTGGTTATACATGCAGTTAGTTTTGTACACATACATTGTATAACTATATCTTCATATACAGTATATGTTGGTTGGTATGTACATGCATTTGTGATGTGCATATGTGTTATGTAATGTATACTGTATAAGCATGATAAGGTGATTATATGTAGGATTATTTGTATGATATTATCTTAAGTTTACTGTCAAACGTTTATTCTATGTGGTGCACTTCTGTTATTTGTTTTTTTCTTTTTCATTGCACCATTATTTCTGCCTCTAGTTCACCATTATTATTTATGGTGTATACAAAAGAGTATTTAAGGACATATTACCTGTGGGTATCTCGTCCTCTATGTTATATGATAAATCCCCTATCATAAGTGTAGCCTATGTAAACATAATGTATGTATGTAAATCATATAGCAATAAACTTATTTGAATTGGAAAACAAAAAATAACTTTTCATGGCTTCACACACTTCTGACCTCCTGATCCCCACCTCCTCCTCCACTACTTCTCTTCCTCTCCCTCCCATACCCCATCCAACTATGTTTGCTGGCGCTTCATTCCTTACATTTAGCAATTCGTTGAAGTACTCCCTCCATTTTTCGACTCTCTTGCTTTTCGGCTAGCACTCGCCCATTCTTATCTTTCACACCCTTACTATTTCCCTTGCTACCTTCCCTAACTTTCTCGACTTCTTTCCAGAACAGTTTCTTACACTCCCTCCATTTTGCACTCAGATTCTTTCCAAATTCCTCATCTACTCTTCTCTTACTTTCCTTGACTACTCTCTTCACGCCTCTCTTTTTCTCAAAGTACCTCACTCTTTTCCTAAAGTTAAAGGATGGATGGTCAAGGGTTTGGTGTTTGGCTGGGAAAATCTTATATTAGATACTTCATGGCTGCTACCAAATAGAGGATCCTCTCCTCTTGCCCTTTGAGTTGTGACGCCTATAATATTGTAGTGGCAATTATGTAATAACTGAGCCTAGAGGAACAACGTCACAAATACAATTTGTTTGTAAAAGGAGCTAATCAAGCCTAAAGGTAGAGAAATGGCATTCAATGAAGAATAGGATTATCAAAGTTGAGTTTGTAGCCATCCATTTATTTTTTGTGTGAGTCATAGATTTCTGCATGTGCGTTCATGCACGGTTATCAATATATATGGAAAAAACTAATATTTTGACCCTTTGTAAAAAAATAAGAATAGTGTTTTTTCATAATTTTGTGTATAATATTTATTGGGATACTTGGGAAAACAGGTAAATCAATCAAAAGGGGCAAACCATGACAGTGCATAGTGGTACTCACCCTCCGACTCTACTCCTCTGGGGGGATCCTCCCGGGCGAGTCTCATTCAACAACAAGTGAAAAAAAGTAATGAATGAAGACCATAACACTAGGATAATAAAAATGCAATTTGGATAACAATAAAATGGCTACAATCACCCTCAGCCTTTGAAGGTATGCAGTTTGGATGTTATATTCACCAAGACCCCAGTAATTGTGGAATATTTCTTCAATGACAGATCTTATCAGCCTCTCAAAGCACCCATCATTACATGCAGGGCCTATTTTATGCTCCCAGATATTCTTTCCAGTCTTTCTACTCGCATAGGGCTTGCCAGAATTTCGTAAATGATTGGCATGATTAACTTTCCGCTTTCCGGCTTTCCTCACTTTTTTCTTAGGTTGGGAAGGACCTGGATCCCCCAGTCCCTCTTCCACACCATCACTATGCATAGATGCATTGTCACATGATGCCTATTATTGCGTAAATCCATTAATAATAGGAAAACAGTGGGAGAATCACTTGTTGTCGTATGAAATACCGCCAAACTCAGCTGGTCTTGTAAACAACATTCCTAAGAGCGCACAGACTGGCTGTGCTAATTGGTCTACAGCTCAGAAACGTGCGGTAATTGGTCGCCAGGTTGAAACACGCTCACTCAGTAGGCGAGGGTGTGGCAAAGATGGCGGCTGAGCCAGCCAATGGCGGCGTGAGATGGGGTTTGGGGATACAGCCTTTATCTAACACCCACAGACCGATTGAGGCACCGCCCGGTCCTTCAGACAAAAGATACCTGCACTGAATGGGATTTTCGATCATTATGCTTCGTTCACATGGACTTAAATCTACCCTCCTTAAACAAAAGAAGGAATGGGGAAGATAATGCCACAATAAAAACGTTTTTGGGTCCAGAGGCGGTTACGACCTTGTTCCTCTAGGCTCCTTGTATATAATGTAATGCTTGGATAAACAAGTCTGCAGGTATAAGTACATTTAATTGGTACCTTTAATTAGCTGTTTCCACCCATATTATATATTATTAGTATGAGACCTGTATGATTATTATTATGTGTTTAGTAGTTAATAATATAAAAGTAATAATGCTTTATCCCAGACTCACACAGTACAGACAGGACCATACTGGGGTCCATATATATCTTACAATAACCTACAAATACACATACATACATACAAATAAAATATAATAATACCCAGCTTGCTAGTATGCAGTTCACAGCACTGTCTCAACCAAAAACAGTGGCCATCAAACTACTGTACTGTATATTGTAAATTACCATAATCACTGTCTTAATAGTGTACATTATCATGCCTCATATCATTTAGCTACCGGTACAGTATAGTGCTACAGTACAGTATCGGAATACCGGTACTGCACTACGAGGTTCAGTAACGGTATGCTAATTCTGTAGAGTAGCAGACCTGAATACATTACATAGGATTAGACATAGAGCAACCTCCTCCAATGTGCCTGAATCCTAGAGATGTACACTATGCTATGAGTTTGTAGTAATTTAATTATACTGTTCTCAGAAGTTTTATGGCGCTGAATGAATTTATATGTTAGCTTCCTAATAAGTGATTGGTAACAGTGAATGTTCATATAGGCACCGTCAAATTACGCGGGGATGCGTACTGCGCTGTCGGCGCGTAGTTATATTTGCGCGAACGTAGAAGTTAAAGTTAAATGAGAAAAATAGGTATTGATTCTGGTGCCGACTGAAAGTTATACTATTTCTACCTTTCATCACCTTAAAACCACAAGATATATTACATATTACTGTACAAAGATGTTTTTATACCCTAAACTACCACACAAAATACATTTGATGTATAAAAAGAAGACACAAATGTAAATACTAACTACATTTGTAGTGGTTGAGCGACGCTGATGTTGTGGATCTGCGCCATCGATCGATAGCGCTGCACCCGAGACGGATCAATCAAAATGATAGGCCTAGTGGTAAAGTTTTAAATCGAAAAGTAACATATAGTTTCATACATAGTATCAAGCGAGATAGTTCAATAGCTCATATACATATTATGGAATTAGCTTCACATCATTTAGGCAAGGGAAATCAGTAAGCTTTGAAACGACTTTCGAGAGAACTGTAAACAACCTCACTTAACTCCTCAACAGAAACAGATTATCCATTTCCGATTTTGTTTGGTCAATAAAAGATACATGCAATGAAAAACAAAGAACAGTCTTTTAACAGATTCATAATATCCTGCTGTGCTTTATAGATATAGTACATAATAGTTTGGTACCACGGGAGATGTGTGTCTGTCCACAGTCAATGGCGACGTTATGAAGGCCCGGCGTCACGCCAATATGGCCGCCCGACACTCTGGAACAGATACGAATCGACTCCCGCTTGTTCGCTCGGCGCGGAGCCGCGTACATGTGTATAATTAATCGTATTTTTTTTGCCTCAATTGTGGTTCAAGCGTATTTTATGATTGCGCGTAGATAAATTGCGCGTATTTTGAGGGTTCACTGTACTGTATATACAGTGTACTGTACTGTGTATGTATATTAATTATTTTATATATATATATATATAGGGACCAATCGATCAGGGCTAGACCCAGGTGAGGTTATAGGCATGTGATAAAGAGTCGCTGGAACTCCTGTTTCATTTGCTTGGCCTCTCTTACTGATTTTCTTTGTGCCTCATTTACACTGAGAGCAATCCAGCTAGCTCTCACAAACATCTCCTCCTATCCACTTCACTAAACTAAACATGCACACCACACTTCATTCCTCCACACCAAAAATTTAAAAAATTATGAATTTCAGCCCAGCCTCGGAGTCCCCAGGGGGGGGGGGCGGCATAAATGCCCCCACACCCGACCGACCATCCCTGACGACCCCACAAAATTACCTGGACCTCGGCCTGTTACTCTTTCTATTGATTTCTGCAACATTCGCGGACTTTCCTCTAAATTTCACTCTGTTGAACACCATCTCTCCTACAAACCTGACCTTCTCTTCCTCACCGAAACTCAGGTGTCTGTAGCAACATCCAGCAACCCCTTCTCTGTATCCTATTTTCTGTATCCTAGTTTCAAAGCCAGAGGCGGATGTTGTGCATATGTGCACAACAAACTCACTATAAGATCACTATAATACATAAGATCAGTTATGGAATACGCAAGCCCGGCCTGGGCTTCTAACCTAGCTGAAACACATCATAAGACCTTACAGACTATTCAAAATAAAGCCCTTAAAATCATCACAGGATGCACAACTACTACACCCACAGATCACCTACATCAAGAAACCAAAGTTCTAAAAGTCAAAGATCATCTAGACATGAGAGGCACTCAATTCCTGGCAGCAGCCTCCACGAATCAACACCACCCACTACACTACATGGTAACACACCCACAGACACCAAGAAATATCAAAACAACACCCAGCACACGCTATCACACACAAATACTGTCTTCTCTCCCTCCCTGCCCACCCCAAACCAACTTCCGGAAGCACATCCATACTCATATCACTCGCCGTTCCATCCACTCACTCATAGACAACACGCAGCTGCAAGCACGACCACCCGAAATCCATCCTTCTGAATCCTCCCTTCCTCGCGAGGACAGAGTCCACCTCCAGGCTGAGATGCGGACACCATCCAACTCTTCTGAGCTATCAGAAGAGGCTGGATGACTCCGTCGTCGACACCTGCCCGGGTTGTAACACAGCCACCCCATACCATAAAACACATCATAGAAGACTGCATTTCACACAATCACTTACGCCAACAACACAATTTACACTATTTGAGAGCTCTGTGGGAAAGGCTGACCGTGGCCATGGCCTTCCTTAAGGACTCGGGCTGTTCGGCCAGGCAGCTTAGGGAACAACAACAACAAACTCACTTGCTCTCGTGTTCCCGATTTCGACTCCTCTGAATTCTCAACTTTATGGCTCAAACTTTCCTGTCATTCTCTTACTAAATATTTCTGTGCTGTCTATCTTTCCCCTAACTCTACCAACTTTTCCAAATTCTTTGACTATCTAAACTCTACAGTGGAACACATTCTATCCATTTCTCCTTTCTCAGAAATCTCCATCTTAGGAGATTTCAACGTTCACCACCGCCAATGGCTCTCCTCTCACACTACTGACCCACCTGGTGAACAAGCCTACGCCTTTTCTATCATAAATAACCTAGAGCAGTTAGTTCAGCAACCCACCCGTATCCCGGATCGCATCGGAGATCGGCCCAACATTCTTGACTTGTTTCTAACTTCTAACCCTTCTTCTTATACTGTCGATCTTTTCTCTCCTTTGGGCTCCTCCGACCATAAACTTTTCTCTGTCAACTGTCCTATCTCTCCAGTACGGCCACCCGATCCTCCTAGCCGGCGGCGCTTGTGGCACTTTGGCGCTGCCGACTGGGAGGCTTTCCGGCAGTACTTCTTTGATTTCCCATGGAATGATTTCTGCTTCCATGGCTGGGGTCACTCGGAGAGTGCTGAACGCATTACCGAGGTAATCCTATCGGGCATGGAAGCATACATTCCATTCTCTTTCTCTCAGACCAATGCTAAAAAATCTTGGTTTACTCACGCTGTCCACAACTGCTGTCCACAATAAGGAGGAAGCATTCAAACGGTACCGACGCCTTAAAACTCAAGACTCTCATTCTTCCTATGTTTCTGCCCGGAATCAAGCCAAATCTGTTCTTCGGCTTGCCAAACACTCTTTCATCAATAATAAATGCACTGAACTATCCAACTCTAGCTCTTCCCAAGCTTTCTGGCATCTAGCCAAAAAACTCCAACAATTTCTCTTCCTCGTCTTTCCCTCCCCTTTCCCATTCTGATGGCACAACCATCACTTCTTCCTCTGACAAAGCTAAACTCTTCGCTCAAACTTTTGCTAGAAACTCCACCTTGGATGATTCCGGTGCTATTCCTCCCTCTCCACCCTCCTCTCTCTTACTTATGCCATGCCTAATATCCTAATCTCTTCTAAAGATGTACTTTCTACCATCTCTGGGCTTAATACTAATAAGGCGTACGGTCCGGACGGTGTTCCTCCTGTTGTTCTCAAAAACTGTGCTTCCGTGCTGACTCCCTGCCTAGGCAAACTCTTTCGTCTCTATCTATCCTCTAACGCCTTCCCTTCATGCTGGAAGTTTGCTCACATTCAACCTGTCCCAAAGAAGGGTGACCGCTCTCAACCCTCCAACTATCGTCCAATTGCTCTCATTTCATGTCTTTCTAAAGTCTTTGAAACTATTCTTGCTTCCAAATTTCTTAAGCATTTCTCTTCTCATAATCTGCTCTCAGATTGCCAGTATGGCTTCCTTAAGGGTCGCTCTACTGGTGATCTTCTTTCATATCTTACTAACTCTTGGTCATCCTCCTTTCGGGACTTCGGTGAGACTTTTTCTATTGCACTAGACATATCGAAAGCCTTCGATAGAGTCTGGCACAAATCTTTAATTTCTAATCTGCCCTCCTTCGGTTTCTATCCCTCCATCTGTGCCTTTATCTCTAATTTCCTTTCCGGCCGTTCCATAGCCGCGGTTGTGGACGGCCATTGTTCACTTCCTCACCCTATAAACTCCGGTGTTCCTCAGGGCTCTGTCCTATCTCCTATTCTTTTTCTAATTTTTATAAATGATCTCAACTGTACAGTACCTCAATTCCCATCCATTCATACACAGACGACTCAACCTTACACTACTCCATTAGTTTTTCAGAACGCCCCAGCCAGCAATCCCTCAACGACAAACGTAATGAAGCCATAGAACTCGTAAATTCTGATCTAAATACTATCTCCAATTGGGGCAGAGAAAATCTTGTTACCTTTAATGCTTCCAAAACCCAATTTCTCCATCTATCTACCTGTAAGGAACTCCCAGCGGAGTATCCCTAATTCTTCAACAATACAAAAATCAATCCTCATCTTCTCTCAATATTCTTGGTGTCTCTTTTTTTTCTGCTCTCAGTTGGAAGGACCATATTACAGGTCTTGCTAAGGCGGCCTCCCAGAAGCTGGCTGTGCTCAACCGCCTTAGGGGGTTCTTTTCCCCTGCACAGCTTCTTGCTCTGTACAGGGGCATAGTGCGTCCTTGTATTGAGTATTGTTCACATGTGTGGGGAGATTCCTCTCACACCGCTCTCCTAGACAAAGTTGAAAGGAAGGCCGCCGCAATGTTGCATCTCTCGCTATTCTATCGTTACTATAATAAGCAGTGTTCCTCAGAGCTTTCCCAGTGTATACCACCTCCTTTACGTAGGGCACGTGGTACCCGTCTTGCAACTCAATCCCACCCCTACTCTGCAACTCTCCAACCCAAGAGTGAAACGTTACTCTCGGTCTTTCTTCTACTCAACAGCTGAGCTCTGGAACTCTCTCCCAGAATCAGTCTTTCTCTCTTCCTTTGACTTAAATTGCTTCAAACTCCGTGTGTCCAGGCATTTTGGCTCGAACGTCCCTTGATTTTGGCCCTGTCACTCTTTCAACTATGGGGGAGGCACTCGCTATAGGCAGTTCTGCCTTTTGCCTCCCTCAATCACATAGAAAATATATATATATATATGTTATGCCCTGTTTTTCTACAGGTTTAATTTGGGTAATGTGAGTTCTAACTGACTGGGTATATAAGGCTGCATGCACAATACAAGGTATGAGGAATAGAGAACACAAAATAAACACATGGTAACAAGACACGATCACGTTTATTGATATACCACTTTTGAATATACTCGTGCAAGACAAAATATAGAATTGAACAACACTAGCATAAGTATGGTTTGTACACTGGTAACTATGTATGATATTTCTTTGTGTACCAGGGTGATGAGTCCACCGCCTCCGCCGACAGCCCGGTCTTGTCTGATGGTGGTGAAATCATGAAATGTGGGTGTTTTTTGTGTTGTGCGGAGTTTTGTTTCTTGTAAGATGGCAATGTGTATGTTGTGTTGTTTGATGAAGTGTGAGAGTTTCTTTGTGTTGATGCCATCTATGTTCAATTGGAGAATGTTAATGTTATGTGCACGATGTATGTTGGGTGCTGCTGCACGAGGATGGGGTGGGGGTGAGGGAGGGGCGGGGGGTTGGGATGGGTGAGGTGGGGGTGGGGATTGGGGAGCAGGAGATGGGGGTTGGAATGGATTAGGATGGGGTGTGGTATGTTGAGTTGAGGATGTGGATGGTATGGGAAGGTTAGGTGGGTTAGGGAGGAGAGGTGGACAGGTTTTAGGGGGGGGAGTGGATGATATGGGAAGGTTAGGTGGGTTGGGGAGGAGAGGTGGACGGGTTTTAGGCGAGGGATTTGACTGGGAGAGGGAGGGGCATGAGGAACAGGTCCAGGTGTTTGTGTAGTGTTTCTTGGAGGCAAGTGTTGTGCAGGTGAAGTGGGTCCAGTTCCTGCATGAATTGCAGAGAACTGAACCATTAGTGTGGCAACTCGAAGCGATGGGTTTTGAGCAAGTTGGACATATGTATGTGTAGGTGGGTCCTGGGTTGCTCTCAATGTCTCCGGCTAGAAGAAGTCTTCGAGAAATGACAGCCGGAGAATCATTTCTCGGTGTAGGAAAAACTGTGTGATGTGTGTGTGTGGTGTGAGGTGTGGAAATTCCCGGCGCGACCGAAGCCGCTCCAAGGACTCCTGTACGAGTAGGCATAATTGCCCAAAATTGCCTTCATTCCCTGCTCATTTTCATGCATAAGCAAAAGCCAGAGCGTAATACAATTATGTATTCGTGAAAGAACGGTAATAGCTTTCAAATTACTCCTGAATCATCCCTGTACGACGTCTGGTTTTCTTGTAAGGATCCTGCAAACGAAGGGCAAAATTGCTAAAAATTACCAAATCCGATAGGCCTAGGCGAAATCGCTAATAATTACCAATTATTTTCTGTTTTCGCTATGTGTGACGCTGCACATAAGTGAACTCTCTCTCACACAAACCTCAGTGTCGTGGCGGGGCTGCTTGCAAAAGCTGGCCTGGCTCACAGGCTACAAAATAGCCGGAAAATCGTCTCCGTCATATGAGGGGCCCCGCGGGAATTGGGTTAAGAAGTGTGGTTGTTTTGATTATTTGATAGGGTCACCATAAGGGTAATGGTGTGGCATTTGTTCTGTACAGAAGCTTGGCCTTTTTGGTTCGGGCTTCTTAGGAATGTGACCTTTTTCGTTAGCCATGGAGAAACTGCAGAGGTACAAATTATTATAAGCAACTTCATGTTAAAAATATTGTATTGATTGTATGCGTGTATGCCCCGACAGAGGATATACTTGAAAGAAAGAAAGAGGAGTTCTGGATGAATGTGGAGGCGTGCCTGGAGAAGTTTGACAAGAACGAAAGAATATTTCTGATTGGGGATATGAATGGTAAGGTGGGTGATAGGAAAGTTGAGGGAGTGGTGGGAGGGTGGGGGGTACCATCAGAGGTGAATGGGAATGGTAGTGCACTTGTGGACGTATGTGTGGGGAGGAGGCTGTGGATAGCCAACACCTTCTTCCGACACAGAATGATCCACAGGTACACGTGGAAACGGATGTTGACGATGAAGGATAAGACAGTGGTGGAACGAAAGTCATTGATTGATTATGTATGTGTGGATGAACGAATGAAGAAATCTGTGATGGATGCTAGGGTGTATAGGGGTATTGGAGGGGGTCTGTCTGATCATTATGTAGTGGTAGCTAAGGTTAGGATACAAAAGAAGTGGGTGAGGAGAGCTGGAGGGAGGCGAGAGGAGGGTGGAATGGTGAGGAGGGTGGAGAGGTTGCAGGAGGAGGAAGTCAGGGAGGAGTACAGGAGAGCAGTGGAAAGACGACTAGGTGGGTTCGACCTGGAAGTTATGGAGGAAGTGGAGGAGATGAGCAAGGTGTTTAAGGATGAGATCTGTGCAGCATGTGAGGAGGTGTGTGGAGTGAGGAGAAGAGGGAGGGGAGTGAAAGGTACAGCATGGTGGACAGAAGAGGTAAGAATAGCTGTGGAAGAAAAGAAGAAAGCATATAGAGAGTGGTTGGGTAGTAGAGGTAACATGGCTCCCGAAGAGACAATCTCAAGCCAGGGACCAACTCACCCCTCCCAAGATGGACTTATTATCGATGAGCTACTGTGTTTCCTGACTAATAAATCCAATTTTCTGAGTACTGACGTGTTAACAAAATTGTGTGTTGAATTCTATGATGAGGAAGTGATTGTGTCCTCCAAGAATAGACTGTTTGAACTGTGTGCTGACGACAATAGTGACCGGAACAGGAAAAGACAGGGTCCCAACAAAAATAGTGAGAATATTAAAGACATAATTAAGCTGATTCTGGAAAAAGGTAATAATATACCCACATTTGTTGCCCATAACCTTGGTAAATTCCCACCCATCCAATTTGATCATGTTGACGTTACTGTGCTCCTTAGTGAGATCAAGAAAACTCAGTCAGAAGTTTCTAATCTGAGAAAGTGTTCCTCAGCCCAAAATGACTGTATGAAGGACTTATTGAGTGCAACTGGTGATCTGAGTAGTAGAGTGCTAGTGATTGAGGACTACAGCCAATCCCAAGGAAATTTAATATCTTCAGGTGGCTTTCCCTCAAATAGGCCTAGGCCTACTGCATCTGTAAATGACACTAATCCAGAGCCTATAAATACCACACCTGCAGTGTCCACTACCAGCCGCACTACATCAGATAGCGCCCCCTCCACTACACAGGAGACCACGGCCACATCCACAACTGTCCACGACACAACGATCAGAACCGACGGCGACGACTCCGACGAGACAACCCGAGGGAGGCCTAACTCCGTTGAAACCTTTGCCACAGGGGAAATTACTGATGCCACCACCAGCTGCTCCACACCAGGTGCCAGTGGCGCCTCCTCCATCACACAGGAAGCCACAGCCATAACGAGTAGAACCAACGAGACAACCCGAGGTAGGCCTAACATCAACGTAACTTCTGCCACTGAGGAAATTAATGAAGTCTACCCTGCAGTGAGGAGCGTCGGAAGCGGTACACCCGCTATAATGAGTATAGCAACACCTGGGGCCTATAATGTAGCTGTAAGTACAGGCAACGCGCAAGGCATCACTACAGCACTTGCGACGGGAAGGAGCTCGACGACAACCCCTATCGACAGGATCACAACGCCTCCACCCTCAGGTGATAAGGGGGAGGGTACTGTTCAAGGACAATGGTTTAGGGTACATTCCACCAAAGGTAAAACTCATCACATACCTGAGGGGGAACAGAGGCTGAATGGAGGTACCGGTACTGGTACCACAAACAATGTTAGGAATTCTATGGCTGTGCAAATTCAACCTAGGAACTTTATGCATCAGGGGATTAAGGGTAAAAATAAAAGTACGGGGATAAGTACAGTTAAAAAAGTGAAAAGATCACGCATAGCCAAAGTATTCGCGACAGGTTTTAAGCCAGGAGTGACGGCATCCGACTTGAAAGAATATCTCTCCAATAAACTCAGTCTTAGTATGGATGTTGAACCAATTATTCCCTGGTCTGATAGGCACACATATATTTCATTCAGAATAAACTGCGAGTGTCCAAATCCCGAGGTGTTTATGGATGAAGAACTTTGGCCAGAGGAAGCATCGGTGTACTGGTGGAGAGAACGTAGGGCACAGGTACCGGTATCAACAAATGAGGACTCTATAACTACGGTAACCCACCCTCCCAACAACTCTTAATCATGGATATAAAGTCGACTTCATCTCCCAACAATTTGCGTATTGCTACTTATAACTGTAGGGGGCTCCCTAAAACCAACAGAGGGCTTCTCCTACGCCCTGATGTAGTAGACGTATTTAATACCAGTGATATTGTGTGCCTGCAGGAGACTTGGTATTTTAAACAGGATTTGGGTAACCTCAGTACTATCTGTGATAATTTTCATGGGTTTGGGGTCTCGACAACCGATGCTATGGATGGTCTAGTAGCAGGTCACCCACCGGGAGGAGTAGCTATTTTGTGGAGGGACTCTTTAGACAGCCGGGTTAAACCACTTGTAACAAATTTACCATGGTGTACAGGTATAGAAATAGAAGATATCCAACGGAAAGTAGTTATTCTTAGTGTGTACTTGCCCTACCAATGTAATGAAAATGAAGAACAATACCTGGAATGCCTTGGAGAGCTAAGTGCTCTTTTACAAGAACTAAATACCACCTGCTACTCTGTAATAGGGGACTGGAATGCTAATCTGAAGGACATGAGTAACTCTCTGTTTGCTAGTCATATGACTAACTTCTGTGGTGAGCATGATCTAATTATCTCTTCTCAGCTCATGCTCCCTCATAGTAGTTACACATGTGTCAGTGCAGCATGGGGCTCAACGTCTTGGCTAGATCATACCGTAGCTAGTGCTGATTTCCATGATATGATAACAAATATGGAAATTCAGTATACATATACAGATGAAGATCATATCCCATTGACCTTAACAGCTAGTTTGGAAAGAGCGCCAGAATTAACCCAGTCAAACAATAGTGTAAATCCAAAACTGCCATGGGGCGGGCTTGACGAGGAGGAGTGTGAGCAATTTTGCACTTTAACACACACTCTCCTTTCTGAGCTTGATCCTGGCAGTGAGGATGCCATTACCTGTGAAGACCCCAATTGTGTTAATGCTAGTCATCGAGAAGAAGTCAGCAAGCTGTACAATAATATTATATCTTGTCTTACTAAGGCTAGTGACATAGTATTTCACAAGCATAACAAAAATTACTCTTTTAACAAACCTGGGTGGAATGACCATGTTTCAGAACTATACCAGGCATCCCGAGATGCTCGTAGTGTATGGCTGGATCATAACAAACCGAGACAGGGACCCATTTTTGACATGTTCACCAGACTAAAGGCTAGATGCAAGTATGCAATCAGATATATAAAAAACAATGAAAATGTATTAAGAGAAGCATTGGCCAAAAACTTTGCTAGCAAAGACACATTGGCATTCTGGAAGGATATTAAAAAAATGCATAATAGCTGCACACCTCTACCCGTTAGTGTAGATGGGATCTCTGGTACTAATAACATAGCCAATCTTTGGAAAACACATTACCAAACTTTGTTTAACTCTGTTGGGCACCAAGGAAATACCATTGCTGCTACAACAGAGTGTAACAAAGAAGAAAAATATGACACAATTAAAGTTACAAGTGAAAAAATCAAGGCTGCAATAAGTAGGCTAGATGCTAACAAATCCTGTGGTTTTGATGGTATATATGCTGAACATTTGAAGTACTCCTCCACTCTCCTCTTGGAGAAACTCAGCAGTTGCTTTACCAGCTTTCTAATCCATGGTTTCCTACCAGAATCTATGATGTCCGTTACCTTGATACCAGTAATTAAAGACAAGGCTGGCAAAATTACATCAAAAGACAACTATAGACCTATTGCCCTTGCCAGTATTGTAAGTAAGATACTGGAGTTAATCATTTTAGACAGAATCTCAGTGTATATCTCAACTAATAGTAATCAATTTGGTTTTAAAAAGAATCATGGTACGGACCAGTGCATCTACACTCTGAAGGAGCTAGTGGATGGGTACATCAAAATGAACAGCTCTATTTTTGCATGCTTTCTTGATGCTAGTAAGGCATTTGACAGAGTCTGCCACAATATCCTGTTTGATAAATTAGCAACAAGGGGAGTGCCATCCTATATACTGAGAATCTTGAAGTACTGGTACGCCAATCAAACATTTAATGTAAGATGGGGTAA
This sequence comes from Paralithodes platypus, assembly GCA_032716605.1. NCBI lineage: Eukaryota > Metazoa > Arthropoda > Malacostraca > Decapoda > Lithodidae > Paralithodes > Paralithodes platypus. The sequence continues at coordinate 16,594,900 of CM064582.1, forward strand.
CATTATTTCGGATTCCTTTACAGTAACCAATGGAGTGAGACAGGGTAGTATTCTCTCACCTTACTTATTCAATGTATATATGGATGAATTAAGTGATAAATTGAATAAAGAGCAGATTGGATGTTATGGTGGGAATAAAATCATCAACCATCTCATGTATGCTGATGATCTGGTCATTATTGCACCGTCTTCTGCGGGTCTGAGCAAACTTCTTGATATATGTGAATCTTTTGGTAGTAAACATTGTGTTAAATTCAACCCACTGAAAAGTGCTGTTCTTATATTTAGATCAAAATTACTGTATAAAAGTAAACTGCCAAATTTCTCACTCAATAATCAAATTATTCAAGAAGTAAACAAAATAAAATACCTGGGACACATTATCTCAAACGATTGCTCAGATGATGCAGATATCGGCCGTCAGCGCAGACAGCTATATTTACGTGGTAACACCATCTTGAGAAAATTCCACATGTGTAATTGGGAAACTAAAGTCACTTTGTTCCGGACATATTGTTCCTCTATGTACACGGCCCATTTGTGGTGGAAGTATAAGAGAGCCACCATAAATGGTCTGTGTACATCCTATCATAATATACTCAAGATGTTCATTGGTCTCTCTAAATATGAAAGCACTAGTATGGTGTGCACACTGTTGGATGTGCAGTGCTGTCGGGCTGTCATCAGGAGACTGGTGTACAGCTTTTCGCAGCGACTGCAATCCTCCAGTAACACGCTGATTGTAGCTCTTTGGTCTAGTGATCATATCTATGAATCCCGTATTATATCTCACTGGCAGAAGCTGCTGCACACATAGTATGTACTGTAATGTAATATATAGGTCTAATTGAACTATGAGCAATGATTTGTGCAATAGGTGTTAACCAACATTGAGCAATAGCCTTAGTTAGCCTATCTGTGTTATATTGTGACAAAATGTGATATGTGCTCTATTCTGTAAATAGGCCTACTGTATTTTTTATTTTATTGTGTCTTTATTAATATATCTTTGTGTATAATTATTATCTGTGCTCTGACGAGAAGTGTATGTGATATGGACCATTAGGTCGTACTGTATTTATACTGTATCTATCTTATGTGTCTGGAATAAAGAATTATTATTATTATTATTATTATTATTATTATTATTATTATTAGAGGGAATGAAGATTCCGAGAGACAGAAACGAGCACCTGAGTGTAAAATGGAGGGAGAGTAAGAAACTGTTCTGGGAAGAAGTCAAGAAAGTTAGGGAAGGTAGCAAGGGAAACAGTAAGGGTGTGAAAGATAAGAATGGGAGAATGCTAGCCGAGAAGCAAGAGAGAGTCGAAAGATGGAGGGAGTACTTCAGTGAGTTGCTAAATGTAAGGAATGAAGAGCCAGCAAACATAGCTGGATATGGGATGGGAGCTAGAAGAAGAGAAGTAGTGGAGGAGGAGGTGGGGATCAGGAGGTCAGAAGTGTGGGAAGCCATGAAAAGAGTGAAGTTGGGGAAAGCACCAGGAACAGATGGAGTGTGTGGGGAAATGTTGAGGTATGGTGGTGAGATAGTGATAGAATGGGTATGGAAAATGTGCAAACTAGCATGGGAGAAGGGGAATGCACCCGATGACTGGAACACTGGCATAATAGTCCCCCTATATAAGGGCAAAGGGGAAAGAGGAGTGTGTGGTAACCACCGAGGAATATGTCTTCTAAGCGTAGTAGGGAAGGTATACAGTAGGGTACCGGTAGTGATTGAGAGAGTGAGAACGGAGAAATGGATAGGCGACGAGCAGGGAGGTTTTTAGGAAGGGAAGAGGATGTGTAGATCAGATTTTTACCCTGAATTGTGTTGTGGAGAAGTATCTGGAGAAGAAACGAAAGGTGTATGTTGCCTTTATGGACTTGGAGAAGGCCGACAGAGTGGATAGAGAAGGTTTGTGGAAAGTACTTAGAATATACGAGGCCTCTGGAAGTCAAGGGGCCTACGAACCAAATCACAGTTTCGAGTAATAAGGGGTTAAAGTCTAAGAAAGGTACTGCACTCCAACACCAACATCAATTTTTAGTTGTCAGGTCGAGCTGTATAATATTGTCATAGGAGTATACTTTTGGAGTGCAATACCTTTCTTAGACTTTAACCCCTTTTTACTCGAAACTGTGATTTGGTTCGTAGGCCCCTTCACTTCCAGAGGCCTCACATTTACGGAGTAGAGGGCAAGTTGCTGAAAGCAGTGAAGAACATGTATGAGGGTGTAAAGGCGGCAGTACGTGTGGAGAGTGAGCAGAGCGAGTTCTTTGACCTGAATGTTGGTTTGAAACAGGGGTGTGTGATGTCCCCGTGGTTGTTTACTGTATATATGGATGGAGTCATAAAAGAAATACTATCAAGAGCAGTGGATGTTGGTGTATCGCTGAAAAGGGAGGGAATTGAGTGGAAGCTACCTATACTGCTGTTTGCGGATGATACAGTTCTGATGAGTGATAATGAATGGGAGTTGCAGAGTCTGGTAAATGAGTTTGGAACAGTGTGCGAAAAACGGAATTTGAAGGTAAATGCGGGGAAGAGCAAGGTTATGGTCTTCGAAAGGGGTGAAGTCACAGAGTGTGAGGTGAAGCTGAACGGTCAGGCTATGGAGATCGTCAACTCTTTTAAGTATCTGGGCAGTGTGTTGAGTAAAGATGGGACTATGGATAAAGAAGTGCGGGAGAGGGTACAACAGGGGAAGAGGGTTGTAGGAATGCTAAAAGCAGTAACAAGAAATAGGGTGGTCAGTATGGAAGTGAAGAAGTCCTTGCATGACAGTGTGGTAATCCCGACACTGACTTACGGAAGCGAAGCATGGACGTTGGTTGAGAGACACAGACCAAGAGTGAGAGCAGTGGAAATGAATTACTTAAGGAGTGCGTGTGGAGGTACATGGAGGGATAGACAGACTAATGAGGAAGTAAGAAGGAGGTGTGGTGTGGAGGTAGATGTGCTGGAAAGTGTGAAAAGGAACAACTTGAGATGGTTCGGCCATATGGATCGTATGGAAAGCGAGAGAATGACTAAGAGGGTGTATGAGAGCGAGGTGGAGGGACAGAGAGGGAGAGATAGACCGAATGAGAGGTGGAAGGATGGAGTGAGGAAGTACATGAACGAAGGCGGTGCTGGTTGGGGGGAGGGGCGTCGACTGACTGGGGACAGAGGTGCATGGGGGCGGTTCGTTCTTGGCCAGCCCTTCGGGGATCACGGCGTCAGGCAATAGATGATAGATAGATGTTAAAAATATCTTATATATTTTTTTTTTTAGCTTTACTTAGCATTCCTTTTCCTCTATGTATCTAGCAATTTAACCCCCTCAAACTCCTTATGACGCGATGGTGTGGTAATTACCCCAGGCCAAAAAGCTCTAAAAAACGATCGAGTGATAACTCAAGCGAGCTTGAAATACGCAGGAGTTTCGTTCATGGTCACCCCTTCGGGGATCAAGGTGTCCGGCAATATATACTGGTAGGCTATAGATAATTCATTTTTGGGCTATTTCTTCCATTTTATTTATCCTGTTAAAGTGCTTGATTGATTTTTGTGCTAATGTAGTTAGTATTTGGTGTAATTTCACATATTTCAGCTAAATCTGGAGAGCACATGCAAATTATTTGTGCATGTTCAGTAAGTATTGCTGGGGAAAGGGTTAACGTATTCATCTTTTGGGGTATTTATTCTATGTTTTTATCCTGTTTCTGTGATTGATTGAGTTTTGTGCTAATGTAGTTGGTATTTGGTATAATTTTACATATTTTAGATAAATCAGAAGAGCACATGCAATATATTTGGGCATTTTCAGTTAGCATTGCTGGGGAAACGGTTAACATACAGTATTCATCATAGGAAGGGAATAGGATGTGTAGCTCAGATCTTTGCCCTGAAATATGTTGTGGAGAAATATCTTGAGAAGGGACAAAAGTTGTATGCTGCCTTCATGGACTTGGAGAAGGCCTATGACAGAGTTGATAGAGAAGGTACCGGTATGTAGAAAGTACTTGGAATATACGGAGCAGATAGGAAGTTGCTGAAAGCAGTGAAAAGCATGTATGAGGGTGCAAAGGTGTCAGTATGTGTTGAGAATGAACAGAGCGAGTTCTTTGATCTGAATTTTGGGTTAAAGAAAGGGTGTGTGATGTCCCCGTGGTTGTTCAATATATACTGAACTGTATATGGATGGAGTCATAAAAGAAATGCAAGGATGAGCAGTGGATGTTGGTGTACCACTAATAAGGGAAGGCAACGAGTGGAATGACAGAGTTGATAGAGAAGGTATGTGGAAAGTACTGTACTGAGAATATATGGAGTAGATGGCAAGTTGCTGAAAGCAGTGAAGAGTATGTATGAGAGTGCAAAGGTATCAGTACGTGTGAAGAATGAACAGAGGGAGTTCTTTGATCTGAATGTTTGGTAAAGCAAGGGTGTGTGATGTCCAGATGGTTGTTCTATATATACAGTATATGGATGGAGTCATAAAAGAAATACAAGGAAGAGCAGTGGATGTTTGTGTACAGTACCGATATTCCTATACTGTACTGTAGCAACATACTGTACCGGAAGCTAAATGATGTGAGGCATGGTACTGTACACAATTAGGACAGTGGTTTTGGTAACACAGTAGTTTGATGACCACTGTTTTTGGTTGAGGCAGTGCTGTGAACTACATGATAGCAAGCTGGGTATTATTTTATTTTATTTTATTTTATGTAGCCTATGTACAGTAGCTTATATATATTTATATATATTTATGTTACTGTAAGGTATATATGGACCCCAGTATGGTCCCCTCTGTACTGTGTGAGTCTGAAATAAAGTATTATTATTATTATTATTATTATTACTGCTGTTTGCTGATGATATGAATGGGAGTTGCAGGGTCTGGTAAATATTTTTGGAACATGTGCGAAAAATGGAATCTGAAGGTAAATGCGGGGAAGAGCAAGTTTATGGTCTTCGAAAGGGGTGAAGCCACAGAGTGTGAGGTGAAGTTGAACGGTCAGGCTATGGAGATTGTCAGCTCATTTAAGTATCTTGGCAGTGTACAGAGTAAAGATGGGAGTATGGATGAAGAAGTGTGGGAGAGGGTGCAACAGGGGAAGAGGGTTGTAGGAATGCTTGAAAGCAGTAACATGAAATAGGGTGGTCAGCATGGAACTGAAGAAGTCATTGCATGACAGTGTGGTAATCCCGACACTGACTTACGGAAGCGAAGCATGGACGTTGTTGGAGAGATTCAAACCAAGAGTGAAAGGGATGGAAATGAGTTACTTGAGAAGTGTGTGCAGAGTTACATGGAGGGATAGACAGACGAATGAGGAAGTACGAGAGAGGTGTGGTGTGAATGTACTGGAAAGTGCGAAAAAAAAACACCTTGAGATGGTTCGGCCATGTGGAACGTATGGGAAGCGAGAGAATGACTAAGAGCGTGTACGAGTGAGGTGGAAGGACAGAGGGAGAAATAAACCGAGAGAGAGGTGGAAGGATGGAGTTAAGTATATGCGTGAAAGCGGTGCTGGATGGGAGGAGGGGCGTCGACTGACTGGGGACAGAGGTGCATAGGGGTGTTTCGTTCGTGGCCAATCCTTCGGGGATCAAGGCGTCCGTCAATAGATAGATAGATAAATTCATCTTTAGGGCTATTTCTTACATTTTCTTTATCCTGTTAGTGTACTTTATTAAATTTGTTGGTAATGTAGTTGGTAATTGGTGTAATTTTACATATTTCAGATAAAGGATGTCAACAGAATAACAAATGATGAGCTGAAGAGACGTTTAGGTATAAAGAGTATTAGCGAGGAGATGCGTACAAGTAAACTGGGATGGTATGGACATGTGGAGAGAATGGATGAACAAAATTGGGTGAAAAGATGCAGGTCTGCGATTGTGGAGGGAGCTGCACCAAGGGGTGGACCGAGTAAGACCTGGGATCGGACTATACGTGCCGATCTCAAATCCAAAAACTTGACAAGTAAAGCATCCCTTAACAGGGTTGCCTGGAACGCCGCCATTAGGAAAAGAAACTGAAACTGCACATCTGTGTGGAGCACTCAGTCTTAAAATGTTATGTACGTATGTATGTATAAATCTGAAGAGCACATGCAATCTATTTAGGCATTTTCAGTCAGTATTGCTGGGTAAAGGGTTAACATATTAATCTTTTGGAGTATTTCTTCCATTTATTTATCCTGTTAGTGAGTTTTATTGATTTCAGTGCTACTGTAGTGGTATTTGGTGTAATTTTACATATTTTAGATAAATCTGAAGAGGACATGCAATATATTTGGGCATTTTCAGTCAGTATTGCTGGGGAAACGGTTAGCATACTGTAGTCATCTTAGGAAGGGAAGAGGATGTGTAGCTCAGATTTTTGCTCGGAAATGTGTTGTGGAGAAATATCTGGAGAAGCGACAAAAGTTGTATGCTGCATTTATGGAGTTGGAGAAGGCCTATGACAGAATTGATAGAGAAGGTATGTGGAAAGTACCGGTACCGGTACTGAAAATATACGGAGTAGATGGCAAGTTGCTGAAAGCAATTAAGAGCATGTATGAGGGTGCAAAGGTGTCAGTATGTGTGGATAATTAACAGAGCGAGTTCTTTAATCTGAATGTTGGGTTAAAGCAAGGGTGTATGTGATGTCCCGATGGTTGTTCAATATATACCAGTACAGTATATGGATGGAGTCATGAAAGAAATACAAGGAAGAGCAGCGGATGTTGGTGTACCGCTGATAAGGGAAGGAAACGAGTGGAAGTTGCCTCAACAGTACAGTACCGGTACTACTGTTGCTGACAACACAGTTCTGATGAGCGATAGTGAATGGGAGTTGCAGGGTCAGGTAAATATGTTTGGAACAGTGTGTGAAAAACGGAATCTGGAGGTAAATGCTAGGAAGAGCAATATTATGGTCATTGAAAGGGGTGCAACCATAGAGTGTGAAGTGAGGTTGAACGGCTATGAAGAATGTCAGCTCATTTAAGTATTTGGGCAGTGTGTTGAGTAAAGATGTGAGTAGGCCTATGGATGAAGAAGTGTGAGAGAAAGTGTAACAGGGGAAGAGCGTTGTAGGAACTCTGAAAGCAGTAAGAAGAAATAGGGTGATCAGCATGGAAGTAAAGAAGTCCTTGCATGACAGTGTGGTAATCCCGACATTGACTTATGGGAGGGAAGCATGGACGTTTCTGACTGGGATTGATCATTGATAATCATCGGTTATGCTAGTTGGAAAATTAGTGGGGTAGAATGTAGAGTTCGGGTGTACCGCCTGCCTTGTTTACACTACGCGGAGCGGCGGCGGATGCTGGCCATCATGTTCCCGTCTATTTGACTGCTTTTGGATACAATAATAGGTTGAGGGGGGTCACCCCCCCATGACATATTGTCATCATCATATATATTGCCAGCAAGAGGCAAATAACCGAAAAAAACGCCTTCAAAATAGACGCGAACTAAAGGCTGGTTCACACATAGCCGAGTCGGTGCGCGAGTCCAACACGAGTGATGAAATTTTGCTATTCAGCAATCTATCTATCTATCTATTGCCTGACGCCATGATCCCCGAAGGGGTGGCCACGAACGAACCGCCCCCATGCACCTCTGTCCCCAGTCAGTCGACGCCCCTCCCCCCAACCAGCACCGCCTTCGTTCATGTACTTCCTCACTCCATCCTTCCACCTCATATTCGGTCTACCTCTCCCCCTCTGTCCCTCCACCTCGCTCTCGTACACCCTCTTAGTCATTCTCTCGCTTTCCATACGTTCCATATGGCCGAACCATCTCAAGTTGTTCCTTTTCACACTTTCCAGCACATCTACCTCCACACCACACCTCCTTCTTACTTCCTCATTAGTCTGTCTATCCCTCCATGTAACACCGCACGCACTCCTTAAGTACCGTAATTCATTTCCACTGCTCTCACTCTTGGTCTGAGTCTCTCAACCAACGTCCATGCTTCGCTTCCGTAAGTCAGTGTCGGGATTACCACACTGTCATGCAAGGACTTCTTCACTTCCATACTGACCACCCTATTTCTTGTTACTGCTTTTAGCGTTCCTACAACCCTCTTCCCCTGTTGTACCCTCTCCCGCACCTCTTCATCCATAGTCCCATCTTTACTCAACACACTGCCCAGATACTTAAAAGAGTTGACGATCTCCATAGCCTGACCGTTCAGCTTCACCTCACACTCTGTGACTTCACCCCTTTCGAAGACCATAACCTTGCTCTTCCCCGTATTTATCTTCAAATTCCGTTTTTCGCACACTGTTCCAAACTCATTTACCAGACCCTGCAACTCCCATTCATTATCACTCATCAGAACTGTATCATCCGCAAACAGCAGTATAGGTAGCTTCCACTCAATTCCCTCCCTTTTCAGCGATACACCAACATCCACTGCTCTTGATAGTATTTCTTTCATAACTCCATCCATATATACAGTAAACAACCACGGGGACATCACCCTGTTTCAAACCAACATTCAGGTCAAAGAACTCGCTCTGCTCACTCTCCACACGTACTGCCGCCTTTGCACCCTCATACATGCTCTTCACTGCTTTCAGCAACTTGCCCTCTACTCCGTATATTCTAAGTACTTTCCACAAACCTTCTCTATCCACTCTGTCATAGGCCTTCTCCAAGTCCATAAAGGCAACATACACCTTTTGTTTCTTCTCCAGATACTTCTCCACAACACATTCAGGGTAAAAATCTGATCTACACATCCTCTTCCCTTCCTAAAACCTCCCTGCTCGTCGCCTATCCATTTCTCCGTTCTCACTCTCACTCTCTCAATCACTACCCTACTGTATACCTTCCCTACTACGCTTAGAAGACATATTCCTCGGTGGTTACCACACTCCTCTTTCCCCTATATAGGGGGACTATTATGCCAGTCTTCCAGTCATCGGGTGCACTCCCCTTCTCCCATGCTAGTTTGCACATTTTCCATACCCATTCTATCACTATCTCACCACCATACCTCAACATTTCCCCACACACTCCATCTGTTCCTGGTGCTTTCCCCAACTTACCTCTTTTCATGGCTTCCCACACTTCTGACCTCCTGATCCCCACCTCCTCCTCCACTACTTCTCTTCTTCTCCCTCCCATACCATATCCAGCGATGTTTGCTGGCTCTTCATTCCTTTCATTTAGCAACTCACTGAAGTACTCCCTCCATCTTTCGACTCTCTCTTGCTTCTCGGCTAGCATTCTCCCATTCTTATCTTTCACACCTTTACTGTTTCCCTTGCTACCTTCCCTAACTTTCTTGACTTCTTTCCAGAACAGTTTCTTACTCTCCCTCCATTTTACACTCAGATTCCTTCCAAATTCCTCATCTACTCTTCTCTTACTTTCCTTCACTACTCTCTTCACCACCCTCTTACTCTCCACGTACCTCGCTCGTTTCTGTCTCAACGAGCAATGACTCGTCGATACTCCTCAACACTCGTATAGACTCGTGCTACGCTCGTGTATACTCGACACACTCGTGGGTACTCGCCACGGGATCCAAAAATTTCATGCATGCATGACATTTTTGGGTCCCGTGGCGAGTACCCATGAGTGTGGCCTAAATACGTGTAGACTCGTGTACATACGTGTTAACTCGTGTTTGACTCTGAATAACTCTTCGTTATTCGTGTTAACTCGTGTTGACTCGTGTAAACCCGTGTAACACTTTGGTGATTCGTCGCTTTTCGTCATCATTTCGACGTTGACGAAGCAACACGTGTCTACACGCAACAGTATGTAACACACATGCAACACGTATCAACAAGAGTAGAAAGCACGAATGTGAGTGCCAAAATTTGGTGCCCCCATGATGCCAGAGTTTACACGATTCAAACACAAGTGAAAACACGAGTAAACAAGAGTAAACACGATCCACTGAGAAAAAAACACGAGTGTAACACGAAAAAGCAAGTGTCATTTGAAATACCGTTATTTCAAAAATGTAGGAAGAATCAACGAGAGTTGATTGCTCAGACCATCCCTTCATGCCCTCCACATCTCCTTGAAGCAAACCCATATCTTCCTTACTCCTCACTCTTCTATACAGTTTAGTGTCATCCGCATACACTTCCATTAGTTATAACTTCAGGCAAGTCATTGATAAATATAACGAACAGCAGTGGTCCCAACACAGATCCCTGAGGTACCCCACTTGTAATTTCCCTCCACCCCGAGCCTATTCCATTCACCAGTACCCTCTGTCTCCGATCTTTCAGGAAGGCTTCTATCCATTTCACACATTTCTCCCCTATATTATAGCTTCTAACTTTCTCTATTAACCTTTTATGTGGGACCTTATCGAAGGCCCTCATAAAATCGCAATATACCACGTCTATTACATCACCATCTTCTAGAATTTGCATCCAATCATCTACCACCTTAATTAGCTGTAGTACCGTCGACCTCCCCGGCAAGAATCCGAACTGTCTCCCACTGAAAAGTTGGTTTGATTTCATATGATCCATTATTCCTTCTCTAATTACCGTTTCCATTAGTTTACACACAACACTTGTCAAACTGACTGGTCTATAATTCCCTGGGTCATTTCTCTTTCCCTTCTTAAATATAGCTGTTATGTTCGCCTCTCTCCAGTCCATCGGGATTTGTCCTGTATTAAACGATACCTCAAATAACATTTTCAATGGCTCTACTAACATCTCCCCTCCTTCCTTTATGATTCTTGGGTGTATCCCATCCGGTCCCGGTGACTTACTTCTGTTCATTTTTTCTATAGCCCTTCTTATTCTAGCATGGGAAAACTCTATTAGTTCTAGTGCCGGTGCCTGTTTGATGGGAATAGTAGGCACTGCATCCTCCGACTCCACTGTTAGTACCCCACCAAAGTATTTCCCCAGCACCTCTGCTTTCTCCTTATCAGTCTCCGCTCTACTCCCATCATTCAACCCCCCTACCAGCTCTGGGATCCCTACTCTTCTTATTAACTTTTCCTGAATGTACTTCCAGAATATTTTTGGATTATCCTTCACATTTCTAGCTATCTCTCTCTCCTCTCTTCACCCCCCTCCTTGTTTCCCACCTTATTTTATTGTTTATTTGTCTGCGTTCCAGATCCACTTCCTTAGCCTCTATACTAGTCCCCCTGTTCTTTTTTAACAATTTTAATCTTTCCCACAATCGTTTCTTTCTTCTAATCAATATCCAAAGCTTTCTTTTCATTGGCAATTCTGGGTTAGTTCTTTTCCTCAATTTTGTTTTATCCTTATATTCCCTTACTGGTACACTTTTGGATACAGCATTCTCCAGTTTGGCTCTAATTTTCCTCCACATTCCTTCAGCGTCTTCACCGTTCAAGTATTCCCCCCAGTCAATGTCCAAACACCGTCTCAGCAGCTCATAATCTGCTCTATCATACATGTATATTTTTCTATTGCTTCTATTATCCCTCTCTGATTTAATGTTACAACTAAAGCTTATACAGGCATGGTCACTACGACCCATAGGGCTATCCACATTAACATGTTCCACTATATCCTCTTCATTGCTAAAAATCAAATTAAGTACACTCCCCTGTGTCCCATCTCTATATCTTGTCATCTCTACAATATGTTGCGTTAAAAAACAATCTCTCACTTTCTCTATAAACTTATTTTCCAGGCTACCCTGTCCCGCTGGAGTAGTACAATTTGCCCAGTTGATCCTTGGCAAATTGAAATCTCCAATCAAAATTTTATATTTGTTCTCTCTATTATCTATCTCCTCCATTGCTTTCAGTAGGTTATCATCCTCTCCCCTGCTATTATTTGGGCTTCTATATATAGAGGCAATTAGAATTGATCCTCTTACACATTTTACTTCAATACACAAATACTCACAATACTGCTGCCTCATATCCACCTCATTAACCTTGAGCTCTTTTCTTATATAAATAAACAGTCCTCTTCCAACCTCTGCTCTAATAGCATTTCTCTCATATAACTCAAAACCCTCCAAACTATATTCCACCAGTTCCCTTTCAATTCTAACATTTTTTGGTCTTACTTCCTGTAGGGCTATGACATCAGGTTTTTCCTCTTCATCCTGCAACCTACATATCAGTTCTCTTTTCTTGTCCTGGGTAAACACATCCACATTACTAAACATAATCCTTAATCCATCTACCATTCCTTCAGCAATTACACCATCCCGCTCCTCCAGTCCGTACCCTACACCCCTGTTAGCACTACTGGGTCTGCCTCTTTGTCTCCTGTCTCTCCCTGTGACACCTCCACCCCGTTCTCCTCCTCCGTCACAACTCCCATCACATTCTCTCCCCTCCCTGATCTCCCCCTCCCTTCTACTCTTATAAACCACTTCCTCACTTTTCCGTCCCTCACTCTCCAGTAAAAATTTCTCTTATCCTCCTCATCCAACTTCCCATTATTTTCATCAGCCTTTTCTTGTAATTCCTTAATTTTTTTCCTTTGTTCTATACTCAAATCCTTCTTTAGTCTTATGTGTTTCAGTTTATCATTTGTATTTAGCCTCCAACTAAAATTTGTCACAGTCTCCGCCACTACCCTAGTTTTAAACTGTACCCTTATAGGTCTCATCTCTCTCCCCTTTTATATCTACCTATCCTACTGACCTCCTCCACCTGCCCTTCCCATCCATATTCGTCCTCATCCACACCTTTCAAGACCTCCTTCACTGTCTCCATATCCCTCACTTTTCTCACTCCATTATCATTCATATGAGTCTCTATATCTCCATACAAGATTACACCCCTTACGGCAGCGGTGTCGGCGTCGGACACTTGTGATAATGTTCCCGTCTATTTTGAATGCCATTGGATACAATAATATGTTGAGGGGGGGCTTTGCCCCCATGATGTGTTGTCATCATCATATATATTGCCAGTAGGGGGCAAACAACCAAAAAAATTGCCGCAAAGCCCTCCCCTCAACATATTATTGTATCCAATGGCAGTCAAAATAGATGGGAACATTATCACAAGTGTCTGCCATGATGGCAGGCTTCCGTCGCCGCTCTGCGCAGTGTAAATAATGGTGGCGGTACGCCCGAACTCTACATTCTACCCGGCTAGGCCTATATTATAGGCTACAATAAATAAGTAGGCTAGGCTATTTTTTCTATAGGCTATGCCTAGTCTAATATTACAATTTAAGGTAGCATTCAAGTTGACTACAGCAGGACTTACCCTTGACCAGGTATAGGCTATCCTAGTGTTTAATAGGCCTATACCCCTTTGAAAGGATATTAGCCTAGTCTAACCTAACAACCTTACCTAACCTATTATAGTAGGCTATTATGGGTGGGGGCTGCTGACCCACACCCCAATTTTTGGTGTATTTGTCTATTTTGTCTGTGAAATGGATTTTTTTCAATTTGTCGATAACGAAAATCCTCCATGCGGACTATAGCTTATGGAGAAAAATATGGCGAATCTATTGTTGCCTATTATCTCTAATAAATTGTTTCTCATAATGCTGCAGTAGTGTCGTTTAAAATACCAACCATTTAATTGTGTGCCTTTAACCCGGGAACTGCGGGGAGACTCTTAAGAGTTCCCCCGGCGGACTGCGGGGAGACTCTTAACACCTTACGAGCGGCCTATGCGGTTTATTTATGTGTACCGCCCAGCGGGGTGTTTTTAGCCAAAATAGGGCTGTTTACGTGATCATTTTCATGCCTAAATAAGACCCAGAACGTAAAACAAGTATCTATCCCTGAAAGGGCATAAACAGAGCTTTCGAATGACACCATAACGATCCTTGTATGATGGATAGTTTTCTTGCAATAACCGTGCAACGCGAGTGCAAAAAGCAGGTAATTCGGTACTTTCGGTACATAATTGAGTATGTAGCGAGTGAGAGAGGGAGGAGGGAGCTGAGATTTGTGTCAGTAGGTTCGCCGCGGTGGTCTGGAGCAGTCATACGCTCGCTAGTCTCCTGCCACCACTTGTCTCTCTCTCTCAGCCACATTACGTGCTGAAATTGCCACTCGAGTTATGTCGAGCGCCGCCACATAGTCCAGCTTTATTTAACTCGACTTAAGTGGTGGGCCGCTTTTTAAGGGTTAAGAGTGAGTGAAAAAAAAAATCAACTTTTGACATCGAATTTTTTTTTTTTTTTTTTGGCCCCTGGGCCATGCAAAATCTCAGTCCTCTACCTCCCCTCCTTCCCCACTTTCCTCCTCTCCTTCAGTTATCACCTATTTTCCCTATCTATCTCTATCTATTGCCTGACGCCGCGATCCCCGAAGGGGTGGCCACGAACGAACCGCCCCCATGCACCTCTGTCCCCAGTCAGTCGACGCCCCTCCCCCAACCACCGCCTTCGTTCATGTAGTTCCTCACTCCATCCTTCCACCTCATATTCGGTCTACCTCTCCCCCTCTGTCCCTCCACCTCGCTCTCGTACACCCTCTTAGTCATTCTCTCGCTTTCCATACGTTCCATATGGCCGAACCATCTCAAGTTGTTCCTTTTCACACTTTCCAGCACATCTACCTCCACACCACACCTCCTTTTTACTTCCTCATTAGTCTGTCTATCCCTCCATGTAACTCCGCACGCACTCCTTAAGTAATTCATTTCCACTGCTCTCACTCTTGGTCTGAGTCTCTCAACCAACGTCCATGCTTCGCTTCCGTAAGTCAGTGTCGGGATTACCACACTGTCATGCAAGGACTTCTTCACTTCCATACTGACCACCCTATTTCTTGTTACTGCTTTTAGCGTTCCTACAACCCTCTTCCCCTGTTGTACCCTCTCCCGCACCTCTTCCATAGTCCCATCTTTACTCAACACACTGCCCAGATACTTAAAAGAGTTGACGATCTCCATAGCCTGACCGTTCAGCTTCACCTCACACTCTGTGACTTCACCCCTTTTGAAGACCATAACCTTGCTCTTCCCCGTATTTACCTTCAAATTCCGTTTTTCGCACACTGTTCCAAATTCATTTACCAGACCCTGCAACTCCCATTCATTATCACTCATCAGAACTGTATCATCCGCAAACAGCAGTATAGGTAGCTTCCACTCAATTCCCTCCCTTTTCAGCGATACACCAACATCCACTGCTCTTGATAGTATTTCTTTCATAACTCCATCCATATATACAGTAAACAACCACGGGGACATCACACGCCCCTGTTTCAAACCAACATTCAGGTCAAAGAACTCGCTCTGCTCACTCTCCACACGTACTGCCGCCTTTGCACCCTCATACATGCTCTTCACTGCTTTCAGCAACTTGCCCTCTACTCCGTATATCTCTAAGTACTTTCCACAAACCTTCTCTATCCACTCTGTCATAGGCCTTCTCCAAGTCCATAAAGGCAACATACACCTTTTGTTTCTTCTCCAGATACTTCTCCACAACACAATTCAGGGTAAAAATCTGATCTACACATCCTCTTCCCTTCCTAAAACCTCCCTGCTCGTCGCCTATCCATTTCTCCGTTCTCACTCTCACTCTCTCAATCACTACCCTACTGTATACCTTCCCTACTACGCTTAGAAGACATATTCCTCGGTGGTTACCACACACTCCTCTTTCCCCTTTGCCCTTATATAGGGGGACTATTATGCCAGTCTTCCAGTCATCGGGTGCACTGCCCTTCTCCCATGCTAGTTTGCACATTTTCCATACCCATTCTATCACTATCTCACCACCATACTTTTCCCTGTTATTCCCATATTCTGAGGTATATTTTCGTGCTAACATTAGCGAGTTGCAAGCAGGGTGTTGTCATCACTGATGGCAAGCGAGTGCAAGAGAGAGAGAGAGAGTATCGATCGACTGTGTCTCAGTGGCCTTGGGGGAAATTGGCGGGAAAGCAGCTTGCCTCACCCATACATTATACAACTCGCGGGCTATATCTCCGATTTTTACCATCCAAACGCTGTTTTCACTCGTTTTATTGTTGTTTCAGGTTAATACCTTTATAATCAACCCATAATAGGCGCATATGGATAAGTATTAATGCTATTAATGTTACAATGAATATTTTAGTGACGGAAACACCTCAAATATGTCAGCACAGGGGGACGTTTCCAATTACCCCCATGCGCACTTCAGAGGTTAAAAATGACCTAAATTAGGCTATAGGCTACTGGAAGATTAGAAGAATCTTTAAGAAAGACTAGGTTAGGGTTATTGTCGTGCCAAAGCTAGATTATAGCCTAAATATAAAAGGAAGTGAATAAAATGAAATATGCCGAAAAAAATCGACGTCATAATAGACGCGAAGTTAACCGCGACGATCGCCCTATGTAAACATGACAACCGTACACCCGGTAACTACTTCCATCCCATTAAAAGTTACTGTGGGACACCAAATATGTTGAGGGGGTCTCTGCGGCTCTGCCCCCCCACGTCGGCCCGTCACGTATTATGATGTACGGTAAGTCAATGAAGTATACTATAGCCTAACCTAATTTAAGTTATTTCACAAAATACTAATAGGCCTACCCAGCCCTCCTCATGCATTATTTTCCATTGTAAAATAAGTTTGTGATACACTACGAAAGATTATTCAACATGGAATTTGAATGGAATAGAGAAGCTTAGCAACGAAAAGCCAATACTCCCCCCTCCCTGTGATTGTGCCAGCTTTTGTAAGCAGTGCAATAACTTAATGAAGGACAGAAAAGCTGCAGGATGCTCTGGCATTCTAGCCGAGATGATTAAGGCCTCAGGTGAGAAAGGAGTAGGTGTGTTCAATGAGCTAATTAACTTCATCATCAGAGAGGAAGTAATCTCTGATGAATGGCACAAAAGTATATTATATACTGTATACGAGCAAAGGGGACTCATTGGATAGGGAAAATTATAGGGGCCTGAAAATACTTGATCAAGTCATGAAGGTCTGTGAGAAAGTCTTTGAAGGTATGATATTGACGATATGCAGTTTGGTTTCATGCTAGGACACGGCACAATCCAAGTCATAAAGGTATTTGTGTGATAATGAAGATGTATGAGGACTCACAAACGGCAGTGAGGGTGAAAGATGTACCAGTACTGAGTGATGAGTTTTCAGTTCGCGTCGGAGTCCACCAGGGCTCCGTGTTAATGAAGCCCTTTCCTCTTTTTTTTTTATGGTTCTGGAGGCACTATCTTGTGATTCCAGAGTTGGGCTCCCCTGGGAACTGCTATAAGGGTCCTGAAAATGCTTGACTAAGTCATGAAGGTCTGTGAGAGAGTCTTAGAAGGTATGATAAGGGAAAGATACTGTATGTACTGTATGTACTTAAAAGATAGGGATCTGATGTTGTGTTTGCAGACCGGGAAAAGGCCTTTGATAAGGTGGCCAGAGAAGTTGTGCAGTAGGCTAGGAGAAAACTTGGCGTTGAGGAGTGGCTGGTGCATGTGATAATGAAGATGTACGAGGACTCACGAACGGTAGTGAGGGTGAAAGGTGTACAGCTGAGTGAGGGACATATACAGTACTTCTTGTTGAGGATATAGGGTAGTTAAGCTGTGAAGCTTATGTCACCCTATCCGGGCGGAAAGGACCCCAGGGTGGAGAGGTTTCACAGGGAGGACAGGGACATCGTAGATTTCAGGGGAGGGCACGCATGCCCCGCAGTCGACGGAGACGCCCCGCCAACCTCAGAAACTTCTTCGTTAGCAGGAGGACCTTGGATTGACATATACAGTACGGTACTAGATATTTGGTAAGGGTTAGCTTTATATCCCATGTACATGTGTACATGTGTACTAGGGACATATACTAGGTGTTAGGTGGAGGTTAGTTTTGTATCCAAAGTACTGGGTACTAGGGACATATACTTGGTGTTACGTGAGGGTACTGAGTGATGAGTTTTCAGTTCGCGTCGGAGTCCAACAGGAAGTGTGTTAATTAAGCCCTCTCTTCTTTTTTATGGTTCTGGAGGCACTATCTAGTGATTTCAGAGTTAGACTCCCCTTGCAACTGCTATAAGAGGCCTGAAAATGCTTGGCCAAGTCATGAAGGTCTGTGAGTGTGAGAGAGTCTTTGAAGGTATGATAACTTCATAGTCCGGCAGCTGCAGGAAAGATATCCAAGAGGTGTTTTTCCGGTCCCGTCAAGACCACCGTCGCAAGATCTACCCGAAAAACTTTTTTTCTGGTCCCGTCGCAAGCCCACCTTTAGCAAGCGAGACACCAATATTCTCTTGCGACGGCAAGAGAGCTCCGGAGCTGGGTTGACGGCAAGCTGAAACATCTCACTCAACTTACTGTTTCTCCATTCTAATTTATTTCGGTATATTTGTTTATCCAAACATTATGTTATAATTTACTTGCCTATTATTAGGAAGTAGAGTAATAAGAGCCCACAGTAACGTATATCCAATTGTTGATAATAAATGAATGTGGGACAGTACGCTTGGTTAAATTTTGTCCACGAAACAACAACAAACCCCAGCTTTGACTAGGCCTAGGCTATGCTATTTACCGATTGTTTTTCATATCAGAATTGCATTTATATAATCCTTATGATAATTAAATTGGCGGTGAATGTTATTCCGATGAAATGGAAGTTGTATAGCCTAGCCTATATATTTGTAAGATGTGTGCTGGCTTGGAGCAAGCCTGTGTTGTTTTTCCTGTCCTGTGATGATCTTGCGACGGCTCGGTTGAGACGGTGGTCTTGCGACGGGCCCGGAAAATCACGTCTCTACTGAAAGTAAGAAGTTGTGCAGTAGGCTAGGAGAAAATTTGGCGTAGAGGAGTGGCCGGTGCGTGTGATAATGAAGATGTATGAAGACTCACGAACAGTAGTGAGGGTGAAAGGTGTACTGAGTGAGGGACATATGCTAGGTGAAGGTTAGTTTTGTATCCCACATACTGGGTACTAGGGACATATACTAGGTGTTATGTAAGGGTTAGTATTGTATCCCAAATACTAGGTACTAGGGACATATACTAGGTGTTACGTGAGGGTTAGCTTGGTATCCCACGTAATGGGTACTAGGGACATATACTAGGTGTTACGTGAGGGTTAGTTTTGTATCCAACGTACTGGGTCTAGGGGGCGGCAGCCTCCACCCATAATACTAGGATAGGTTAGGTAAGGTTGTTAGGTTAGGCTAATGGGGATGGATGTAGTTTCCGAGTGTACGGTCGTCATGTTTACATTTGTCGATCGCCGTTGTTAACCTGCCCTTCCCTACCTATCATGTGTTGATTGGTTGTCCATCTTGATCTAATTCTTCAGGCCAGCCCTATTAGAGTATTTTTGGGGAACTCAGTGGTGTGGTTAAACTATTTTTAATATATATTTGTTTAAATATGTAAGATATGCAATAAATTATGTAAAATATATTGTTTTTACTTTATACCTATACATATAATTGTCATTATTAAGGAAATGCCATTGACTATTTACATCGCTAGGCCTAGCTTCCTTATTTCTATTAATTTCCTCCAGTTCACAATGAAACCTATTGCTAATTTCCTTGTTCTTCAGCAGCCACGGCGGTGTCGGCGTTGGACGCTTGGGATAATGTTCCTGTCTATTTTGAATGCCATTCGATACAATAATATGTTGAAAGCCCCCCCTCACCCCCCCATGACATGTTATCATCATATATATAGCCAGTAGGGGGCAAACAACCAAAAAAATTGCCGCAAAGCCCTTCCCTCAACATATTATTGTATCCAATGGCAGTCAAAATAGACGGGAACATGATCGCAAGCGTCCACCGCCGCCGCTGTCATGTTTACATGGTCGATCGCCGCAGTTTGGTTAGGCCTATTTGCCCCCCTCAACATATTATTGTATCTAACGGCATTCAAAATGGACGGGAACATGATGGCAAGCTTTCGTCGCCGCTCCACCGCCATGTTTACATGTGTCGATCGCCGTGGTTAAGTTCGCGTCTATTTTGACGGCGATTTTTTTCGGTTATTTGCCCCCTGCTGGCAATATATAAGATGATGACAATATGTCATGAGGGGGGGGGGGGCCTCAACAATGACCTCTAACCTCTGTATATCAAATAGGGCTAGAGCAAATTGGCTGCAAATTTCCACATCTAGGCTATTCCTTGACTGACTCTTCCCAAATGGTCGACATATAATCACATATTAGCTTGATCACTCTAGGCCTAGTTGTTTTTTAGTTACAGAGGTTATAGCCTAGGTCATGATTTCTTGCCTATTTACAGCGAATAGACTAGGCCTATTGTAGATTGGTAAAATATTTGCTTAGGCCCTAATAGGCCTAGGCTATGCAATTGTCTCGATTTGACTAATTTTACCTAATTAGGCCTAAAGCAGCCTCAGTCTATTCCCAAACCCCAAACAGTATCCCATGTTAAGCCCTAGGCTAGGCCTAGGCCTAATCCCACTCTCAATCAAAATTCGAACTGATAAATTCGTACCTACCGGTAGCGCTGCCTAGGCTAGGCCTATATTTTTCGTGAATAGATATAGAAAATGGTTTAAAGGAAAGAGCATCCTATATTATGTTCAAATAATATGTAATAGCACTGTGTATGGTTGTATTACATTTAAATAGTGATAGATGTGTATATTAATGGGATAAATACTCCGAAGTTCGCATACGTTCAGAAAATTTTGTGCAACACTGTTGCCAGATACTAATCAATCCCATTATCATTATATCATAATGGATTTTACTCATTTGCATAATTTCAAATACCTAGGACATTAATATAATATTTTTCTATCTTTTTTGTAGTGATATTTGTCTGATTTAGTGGTATATTGGTGTCTGTCTAGGGTTATAATGCATTGTGAAAGTTACCTCTGCATCTCTGACTTGGCTTAACCCGGGAGCTGCAGGGAGACTCATAAGAGTTCCCCCGGCGCACTGCGGGGAGACTCTTAACCTGACAAGCGCGATATAGACCTAGGTGCTAGGGTAGTTATTTGTGCATTTCTAGCCCTGGATTCTGACAGAATTCGTTATATTTACAATATAAACCATTATTTGTTTTCGGTATGCTTTTATTTTACATATATGATGTATATATGAACCTTCAAGAGTGCTAAAATAAGTGGGAAAAGCATTTGGGTGGTGAAAAACGAAGATATTGGCCACCCGGTCATAATCTCAGGCGAGAGAGAGACACAGGCAGCCCTCCCCTCTCGCTGTCTGGGAGTCAACTGAGACGAGCGGGGCGGTGTGTGCCGGTGTCTGGGTGTTGCATAACGATCTTTTATGCAACCCACTTGTGCTACATTATCGCGGGAGAGAAAAATAACCGATAAATGATGATAATAAGAGGAAAAATAGGTGATAATTGAGGAGGGGAGGGAGGGGGGAATAAGGTGGGGAAGGAGGGGAGGGGGGTGGGTGAGATTTACATGGATGAGTACTGGAGGGGAATTATCTCACCTAGAGACAAATTCCTTTGTTTTGATAGGCCCTTTTTTTTTATGGAAGGCTTTTTTTATGGTCCTGCTTCCGTGAGGCCTATCGCGTTCCCTATAGGAAGCCTTCCGTGAGGCCTATCGCGCTTGCCGGGTTAAGAGCAGAGCCTTTGAACACGTACCAAAACCGCGCGTTTATAGCGAGGCGGCTGAAAATTGGTGTGGGTATAGTACTACATGTCAACTCTCGACACCACCCCGCCAAACACTCGCCCCGCACTCGTGCAAGCACCACCGCGCCAGTAACCACGCACTAGTCATGGAGCCCACACGTCCCTCACGCTCGCTCCCTGATGACACAACCAGCCCTCCTTCTGGTGGTGTTAGCCGCCGTGGAAGGCAGAGGGTGGCTGCTAAAGACCCTAGCTACCAGTACGACACGCCCTACAGCTCGGAGGACGAAACACCTGCACCCAAAGCACGAAAAACACGTGCAAGCACAAGAAAGGTACAGAGGTCATTGGTGTTTCGGGACACTGCCACCACGACCCAGGCCACTACAACAACCACTACCACCACCACTGCCACCACTGCCACCCCTGCCACCGGTACCAGCGACGCAGGAGGCCGCCCTAGGGCTGCAGAACCTGCGGGGGCAGGAAAAATTAAAGGCACGGGTGTAGGGAAGAGAACCCGTATGCCAGCCACAGTGCCCCTACTACCACCACCACCACCAGCCGCCCCTGGCCCGGCTGCCCCTGCCGCCCCTGCTGCCCCTGCTATCCCTGCCACCGGTACCAGCGACGCAGGAGGCCGCCCTAGGGCTGCAGAACCTGCGGGGACAGGAAAAATTAAAGGCACGGGCGTAGGCGTAGGGAAGAGAACCCGTACGCCAGCCACAGTGCCCCTACCACCACCACCACCACCACCAGCCGCCCCTGGCCCGGCTGCCCCTGGCCCGGCTGCCCCTGCCGCCCCTGCCGCCCCTGCCGCCCCTGCCCAAGGAACAGGGAAGGGGAAAGGGAGAGGGAAAGCGACTGGGAAAGCGACTGCTGGCCCTGCTGGCCCTGGTGTCCCTGCCGGCCCTGCTGCCCCTGTTGCCCCTGCTGCCCCTGCCGCCCATGCCGCCCCTGCCCAAGGAACAGAGAGAAGGGCGACAGGCACCACCATCATCTTGCCAACAAGGCCACGCACCACTGCTGCCCCTGCCGCCGCCCCTGCCACCGCCTCTGCTGTCCCTGTCCATAAGACTCCCGCACGTGCAAAAGTGACCCGGAAAACTCTGACACCATCAAAGTATGCCGCCCTGCTGTTTGATGGTGATTCGCAGGACATTGGCACCCCGGGTTTCGACGACGAAGCCCTAGCACGGGACCAAGGGTGGGGTGGATTTGGGAGTGGACAGTGGGAGTGAGTCCGACGTCGGTGACGAAAATGAGGAAGGGCATCGTCTGTCAAGTGAAGAGGAGGGTGATGATGATGAAGTGCTGTATCGCGACCATGGAAGCGATATTTCAGACGATGAAGCAGACGCAGACGACATTCCGATCCCTGAGCTGCCTTCGTTCGATTGGTCTGACGGGGTCAATTTTGTACCTGACGTGCCCCAGTTCAATCCTGGGATGTCAGGAACAACTGACGACTGGCCCTGTGACGATCAAGCGAACGAAAGCGACTTCTTCCTCGCTTTTTTCGACATGGAGGTAATGACGTACATCGTTGCCCAAACAAACGCCTACTACAGGTGGGTGTTTGGCAGATTGGACGTCCTTTCTCCAAAAGCGAGAATACGAGGCTGGGTGGATACGACTGTGGAAGAATTTATGACGTTCTTTGCCTTGTTGTTCCTCATGCCTCTGATCAAGAAGCATGTGTTGCAACACTATTGGAAGCACGACCCTCTCATCGCCACCCCAACTTTCAATAAGTTCATGACTCGTGACAGATTTTTGTTGCTGCTAAGATTTATGCACTTTGCAGACAATGAAAATCCTAACAGGATTGACAGGATATGGAAAGTTCGGGATGTGTTCACCATGTTGTTGGAGAGGTATAGGAAATACTTTTACCCCTTCCTCAATTTGGTGACTGATGAGTCGCTCGTGCTCTTCAAAGGACGTCTTGTTTTCAAGCAGTATATCCCCTTGAAAAGGCATAGGTTCGGAATCAAGCTCTTCGTTTTGTGTGACTGCGAAACTGGAATAGTGCTTGACATGATCGTGTACACAGGCACTGACATTGACATACCGAAAGCCGCTGCCAATGACCCCATGGGCATGTCAGGTGCCATCGTCAGGAAAATGTTGGCACCTTACCTGGGCAAAGGCCACATCATCTACACTGACAACTGGTATACTTCTCCTGCTCTCTGCCAGTTTCTTTATGACAACCAAACGGGGTCATGTGGGACTGTCAGAAAGACAAGAAAGTTTATGCCAAAGTTCACAGGTGATGTCATTCCTCTCACAGATGCCTCCTCCAGTGACACACCTTCAGAAGACGACCTGGCCCAGGAACACCGCGAGAGGCATGTGCGAAGAAGGCGACGAAAGGGGCAGAAATACAAGCAGCTCGAGAAGTGTGGGAAACTGATAGCCCTGAAGTGGAAGGATAAGCGAGACGTCCACCTGCTTTCCACCGTCCACACAGGTGCCCAGGTGGATTCTGGCAAAATCCACTACCGAACCAGGAAGACAATCTACAAGCCCGACATGGTAGTGGACTACACTAAAAACATGCGCCTGGTGGACAAGTCTGACTGTCAGCTGTCAGGCGTTGAGTGTCTGAGGAAGACTGTGAAGTGGTATCACAAGCTCTTCCTCCACCTAGTTGATATAACGATGCTGAACGCCTACAACTTGTGGTTGGTGAAAAAGGATATGGCCCCAAACCAGAAGCTGAAATTCCGGGAGTTCGTCTACAACGTCTCATACCAACTCCTGGAGAAGTATGGCACCACCACTCACAGACGTACGGCATGGCGTGGGGATCACGTTCCTGACCGCATCCAGCTGGGTGTCGAAAGACACTACCACATCAACACTGAGATGCTTGGCACTCGTCACAGGCAGGCGCAGTGCACCGTCTGCAGCTCCAGTGTCAGGAAACCCCATGTCACGAAAAGAGTCACCTCAATGTGCGCCGAGTGCAAAGTTCCACTCTGCCTGGGTGACTGCTTCAGGGACTACCACACCTTCAAGAATTATTGAGTGTCGCCCTGCCCTGCCCTGCCCTGGACTCGCCCCGTGCCCTGCCCTGGACTCGCCCCCTGCCCCGCCCTGTCCTGGACTTGCGCCCTACCTTACCTGACCTGACCTAATTGATCATGCTACCTCATAATGTAACATATATATTATATAATGTATAAGTTCCAAAGATGTCCCTGTGATATAGCTTTTACATTATATAATTGTATGTTTCATTATTTAGTTTATAAGTTTCAAAGATTTACATGTAATATGCCTTATTTTTTTAGTATATCAATATATATGTTTGTTATTAGCCAAAGTAATGTGTATATAATTATTTTCTTACCTCAAATGAATTGTACAAAAATAAATATGTTTCAATAAATCCTGTCAAACCTACTAAGATAATAAAAAAACAATAAAAAAAAAACAAAAAAAACAAGGTCATGTCATTGTATTCTTACAATATGATATATCCTATGAATATTTCATATTGTTTGAATACAATGGCATGATCTTGTAAAAAAAAAAATTTATCAAAAATTTTCTAGACAATATAAAACCTTCCCCATAACCCCCTCCTGGATTCGATCCCACTACCCTACGACACTTTGAGTTTTCCAGTCCGCGACCTTACCAACCATGCCACAGGAGCTCATACCAAATATCACTCAAAACTTCGTGTCTACAATCGAAATGACAATATACAAAAAAAAATGAATTATCCCACCAATTTACGTTTGTAAATTGATGGGATTATCAATTATATCATGCCAAGGTTTATAAAAGTTTGTCTCTGTCAAGAATTAGTAATTATATAACTTTATTCTGTCAAAAATTGCCCAAACACTCAGCAAAATTGCCCTTCTCAGTGCGACTCCACTCATTTTCACACGGTCAAGCGGTCACGAGGTGACCCTTGCCGCTCCTTTATGCCCCAGCTACACCAGCAACAGCAGCTCTGTCTGGGAACAAAATTTGTATAAATACAATAATGGATAAAATACTCTTCACAAATATATTTGTATTGTATAATATTGTAAATAAAAAAGAATAATAACTGTGTGGGTGTCGAAAATTGCTCAACCAGCTTTCTTATGTGTCGCCTACGCGCGTATATTGGATTATACATAGTCATGACTGTCATACAAATAATTGCAGTAGGTCTCGAATATACATTTAGATTGCATATTACTTGGAAATAAATAAGTAAACGTTTCTCTGGTGGCAATCTACCCTTTCGCAAGTGTAAGGAGACACCATTCTATATTTAGCCCTTTATCACAAAAGGCAATCTGCCTGTGTTTACTCAGCACCGTCGCTGGTGGTCTATAATATAGTACTTTATTTACAGTCAATGGCCTACATGTTTCTGTGGTACTTCACATGTGTCTAAAATGCAATGTCTGCTTGCATAAAATGCAATTCTGAAGTCCATTTATACGTACGACATACGCATGTCTCAGTTTCTCTCTCTCTCTCTCTCCATTCCTGACTCATGTTATTGTAGACCTGTTGATGGCAACGAACACCAGCCATCTGGTAGACATAAGGTTCAAAATACAAGACATCAATACGCCTGGGGCGCCTCCACAATTATCACAAAGCTGGTTATCTATCTAGAGATCTGCCTGACTTCCATCTCTCCACGACTCACTCACTCACTCACTGCACCCCTGCATGCCTCCCTCCCACCCACCAACCCCCAACCCACCCTTTCAGGCTTCCGTCTGCTAGAAACACATTCACAATTTGCGTAAATATCGCATCAATTGGGCTATATGTGGTATATTCCTTGTTATATGGGACGCCTACATATGTACACGTCTTTATTATAGCATGACAGTGCTCTAAATACAAGATTTACGTGATATTTATGGCGTAACACCCCTCTCCCCCTTTCATTCCCAGCACAACTCACTCACACCTTGGTTCACGCATAGAAACTCATTGATAATGTGCGTAAATATCGCATGAATTGGTCTATATGCGGTATATATTTTGATATATGGCACGTATACATACGTACAAGTATGTATTATAGCATGACAGTGCTCTAAATACAAGATTTACGTGATATTTATGGCGTAACACACCCTCTCCCCTTTCATTCCCAGCACAACTCACTCACACCTTGGTTCACGCATAGAAACTCATTGATAATGTGCGTAAATATCGCATGAATTGGTCTATATGCGGTATATATTTTGATATATGGCACGTATACATACGTACAAGTCTGTATTATTGCATGACAGTGCTCTACGTACAAGATATACGTGATATGTATGGCGTAAACCACACTCTCAGCTCATAAATTGCCGCCAAACCTCCAACACATCTTCATTCCCGCCTAAAAATTCTCTTATAATTCCCTTATATATTGCAATTTTTGGTCACTATGAGGCATATTCATTGTTATATGGGTGGCCTACACACGTATACATACTCTAAATAGCCTAAAAGGGCTCGAAAAAGGAGATATACGTGATAATACGCGGTAACCCACCCCCTCCTCCCTCTCCTTCTATCCCCTGGGCGCGTGAAAATTCGGCCGGGAAATCTCGCCGCTCGATGACAATCTAGCCGCGCGGTGCCATTCGCTCCACATTTTTCAACTACGGACCGTTCCCCTACCCCCCCCAGACATTTTTTGGGGGGTCAAATATATATGGGCCGATGCACGCAAACATTCCCAACACGATGATGTACTTTTTATCGAAATTGGCAATAGGTCCCAAAATCATCATAGGTGCGCACAGTCTTACCCTGTAGAAAACCCCCTGTGCGCCGCGGAGAGGTTAAGTACCCCTGCTTTCTTTGAGTACTACACGGCAAGAGAAGCTTTCGGTTCTGTCACAGACTGTCAATTACTGTTCAAGGTAAACACAACTGCTAAATTCGACATCATGTTCAAATAATATGTAATAGCATTATCTATGGTTGTATTAGACAACAATCGTGATAGGTTTCTATTTTATGTGGATAAATAGTATTAAGCTGAATAAACTAAATACCGAAAGTTCACTAGAGTGGTTGTTGATACATATGAGGGAGGAAGAAGATAGGAAGGAAGGGCTAAGCAGTGTTGCCAGTTGTATCGCTAGATATTACCGCTAGATGTAGAGCTATTTACTTCAATTTAGCAGCCATTTTTTCATATCTAGAGAGATTTACTAGGGATAATTTAAAAATGTCAGACATTCTAGTCATATTACATTGTAAAATTTGCAAAACAAACAAACCAAAACTCTTTAGAAATTGCAGCATTATTCTAACATTGTTTGACTATGTAGCAACATGCTAGCGACTTTTGAGAAAGGATCTAGCGGTATTTTGTGGAGACATACTGGGAGGGTGGGAGGGAGGTGGTGGTTGCAGTGGTGCCAGTTGTAAAGCTACATATTACCGCTAAATGTAGAGCTATTTACTTCAATCTAGCAGCCATTTCTTTTATATCTAGAGACATTTACTAGGGATAATTTGAAAATTTCAGACATTCTAGTCATACTACATTGTAAAATTTGCAAAACAAACAAACCAAAACTCTTTAGAAATTGCAGCATTATCCTAACATTGTTTGACTATGTAGCAACATGCTAGCGACTTTTGAGAAAGGATCTAGCGGTATTTCGTGGTAACACTTTAGGAGGGTTAAAATAAGAGTCACACGGGCAATTGCCAAAACTTTAAAGGTCCATATCATTGTTATTAAACTAAGCATTTGGCAAAGGGAGGAATTGTTAAAAACCTTAGCCAATACTCTGTCATTCACCAAAAATAAATTTGAATTTATCATTATTATTTGGTAGGGTAGGTATGTATAGGTAGGTTGGCTAAATAATTGCTGGAATTCGTAGGGACTCGAACGGTTTTGAGAAAGTTAAATAAAAAACAAAAGATAGGACTGAATAATAAAGAGATTATATTATTAAGCAAAACTGGGGGATGCGTGGAAGCCTATAGACTGTAGACGGTAAACTTTGTGTGGGTAGCGAATTCGGTTTTAAAGTAATTTAAGAATAGACAGTTTTCAATGCTGCGGCCAAACTATTCCACCCATTTATATTTTTTTGGTATCAAAACGTTCGGAATCGCGAGCCTCACCCAACTACGCAAGCATGGCTCTGATCATCGGCGTAGTTTTCAAGATGTGGAATTTTAAGTGGAATTTGAGGTTTTTTCAAGATTGCCGGAAATAAACCCACGTGCAAAAGCAAAACCTTCTCTATAAAATTTGCGGAGCATTAGTAGGGGAGTGTGTATGCCAAAGCCCAGTCGTTTCCTGTAAGTGGGAGAGACGGTATTTAAGCGTCAAGTTTTTCGGGAAATCGGCTGCCACGGACCTGTTTGGCCACCATGCCGGATGTTTAGCATATCAAAAGTTGCCCAATACAAAAACGCACCTCTTGTGAAAGTTTGATCCCGATCCAAAAAGCGGTTCTGGAGTTATTGTGTCGAAACCGGCGCGTAAGAAGAATTTGGATGAAATTCCAGGTTTAATGATTACAATAGGGGTTCCCCGTAGGGGACGAATCCCTAATAATAATATTTATTCAGTTAGCAATTTACAGAGTTGGTACCACATAGTATGTTATAAATATGACATGTACCAGCCTTGCATAATTCCAACTAAGGATTATGGGTTGGGGTAAGAATTGGAGTTACAGCATGGTGGCTAACATCTGTAGTCATGGCTGTCTAGGTCTTACGGGGGCAATGGTTCTATATCACTGGTGTACCCATGGGTATCTTAGTTTCTTATTAATTAGGACATGGGGTTTTAACCCGTACAGCCCCAGCGACGCGTCTGACGCGTCGGCGATGTATGTAATGCACAGCCCCAGAGACGCGCCTGACGCGTCACCCTAATTGCGCCGACCGTAACCTCAGGTGTAGCCACTCAAGAGGGCTCAGATTTGTATGGGAACTGTGTACGTATCCCACGCAACCGTGCCGATGGTTGAAAACTCTCAAAGTCCACGGGCGTGCGCGTGAGCGCGCAATAACCTGTTTTTTTGGGGTAATTGCCTTCAATTTTTTACTCTTGTAGAATACGTTTTCGGGGGCTCTGTAGGACCATTTTTTAAGTTTTTTGAGCGGTTTTTCGTGGTTTTTCCTTCATTCCTAACCCATTCGCTATTGTTTCTGGAATAAAACCATTTTTTGAAAACCGGCCGGGTTCTGGTGAACAAACATTACAAAACTAGCCGGGGCTCCACGGGTTAACATCTACTTCTCGGATGGAAGAACATACATAGATATATGGCTGTCTGATTTGGTTGGCATTGGCTCAACCTAGGGACAGAGCATGGGTGTTTTTTAATATGAATGTATATTCCTGTTCATCATCATGTAGGTAGAGTCGGGCAGGTAAGAGGTGTAAGACACGAAGCAAATTGGAGTAGTGTGGACTGTGGATACGAAGGAGGTGAGTGGAAGACGTATAACAATTGTGGAAAAGTAAATGGAAAAGATGAACACAATGGGGGATAAAGATAATTAACCTAAGGATTGAATACATAGATTTATGGGGGCGATTGGTCTTCAGAAACTTAGTCTGGCAAGACAAGGTATTTTAGGGTATGTTAATATTAATACTAAACCTAAGGATTGAATACATAGATTTATTGGGGCGATTGGTCTTCAGAAACTTAGTCTGGCAAGACAAGGTATGTTTAGGGTATGTTGATATTAATATCTTAAACTTAGGGACAGAGCATGGGTGTATTAACTTTAAGGTGTATTTATGTTCGTCCTCATGTAGGTAGAGGTGTAGGACACGAGGGGTAGTGTATGTGAGGTGTGGAAAACGGTCAGTGTTTAGAAGGGGTAGGCAGGTGTGGTTTGGAGCTGCTTAGCCCTGCGGGCTTGGGCCTGTCTGAATTGGTTGGCTCGGTCAGCTGGTCCTTTCGTTCTGTGGACCTTTCTTTCGGGTGTTTCTGTGTGGTGTTCGCTCGTGGCTTCTGTGGTGGGCTTCTCGTTCTGGGGCATTTTACTTCCCTCTCCTTCAATGTAGGCTCGTCCCCGAGCCTCAAGGGTGAAGTAAAAAGAAGCATAGTCATGGTGGGTCGGGTTACTAAACGAAGGGGAGGGATTAACGCGTGAAAACAGAGCTGGGGATGAAGGGGGGATATGAGTCTGGGGTTTTTGGGGTTTTCTTGGGCGGTGTTGTAGGCTGGGGAAATATAGTGAGGCAATGCGCAAGATCGGTTTAGGTAAGGTGCGTGAAGGAGGGGGCGTGTGTGTTGTGTGGCTTGGGTCTTTAGTGTCAGAACGGGGTGTTGTTTTTGTATAATTGTCTTTAAATCTGATGGGTCTGTTGATTATTCTACCTTTAGAGGCCCTGGTGGGAAGGTAGATGTTTGTCGTGGGACTTGAGTCGCTCGACGATGTTTTATATTGAGGGGAAAAACGTTTTACAGGTGAAGGGCATTTATTGAAGGCGAGGTCGGGGGTTATTTGAGAGGTAGATGTGTGTGGAGGTTTTTGTTGGGTGAGGGTGGTAGGCGAAATGGAAGAGGATTTGGTGGGGGTATGTATGGGGGTTCTCTCAGGGGTGACTTTGTGGGGGGGGATTTTTTTAGGGTTGGTTGGTTGGGGGTTCGATGAGATGAGGAGGTTGGTTGATGTGTGGGTGGGGTTGCGGGGATAGTGGAGGGGAAAGGGGCGGATGCGGGGGGGGCTAGACGGGTGGGTAGGGAGTGGAGATTTAAGTTGGAGGGTTGGGGGTAGGGACGTGTGTTGGGTGTGTCCTTTGGTGAGGTCGGTGATTTGCTCGTGGTGGAAGTAAGCGGTTTTATGGGTGTTTGGTGGGGGGTAGATCTAGCAGGTCATTCGGGGTAATGAGGTGGGGGTTGAGAGGGGATGAGGTTGAAGAGGAAGGTATGTGTTTTCGTGGGGGGGTGGAGGTTGTTACTTCTGGAATATAGTTAGAGGGTTTATGGTGTTTACTGGTGATTATTCGTCTTCTTTCCCTTTGTGGAGGAGAATTCGACGAAGAAGAAGAAGAGGAGGAGGAGAAGTAGGAGGGTAGTGGTCTGGCAGCCCTACGGAACTTGGTTAGCAGGGTGTGTTTTCTGGAGGTTTTAAAAGATTTTGTCGTGGGCGTAAGTTGTAGCGTGAGGTTACTGAGGTAGATTGTTTGGTGCGGTTGGGTGTGTACTTGGTTTGGGGTGGGGGTGGTGGTTTTCTCACTGTGGTGCCTGGTGGAGGTATGTCCGGGCTAGACGGGAGGGTTTCCGTTGTGGGTGGAGGTTTTCGTACTTGGATAAGTTGGGGAGGTACTTGACTATCAGAAGTGAAGGAAGGTGTCATGGTGGAGGAGGGTGTGATAGTGGGGGCTTGGAGTTTGTGGAGGTTAGTTTGGGGGGGATGTTGAGGAATGATTTGTCGGTTCGGTGCTGGAGGGCTTAGGCCCTTAGGGGTTTGTATGGGAATATTCATAGCCTGAGTGGAAGGGTGAGTTGGGGTGTTTAATTCAGGGTCGGACGTGTGGGGTGGGGTAATGTCTTGTGGCTTTAGAGGTTTAAACGCTCGGACGAATCTAGTTCGGAACGTGCGAGTCATGCCGTGATAATCGATGGTGACTTGAAAGACATTTGGGACTTGTATGACGGTGTAGGGCCCGACATAGCGAGGGCCTAATTTGTTGGTGACAGGGAGGTTGGCTACCATTACGGTGTCATGGATGGCGTAAGGGTTTTTATCATCGGGGTTATCCGTTTTGGTGTCTTGACAGGTTTGTGCGGTATGGAGGGTGTTTTGCAGATGTTGCAATGGGTCAATTGTGGCGGTGTTGGAGGGGAGGTGAGCGTGATGATGGAACGGCAGTAACAGGGGGGGTACGCCGTAAACACGTTCATGAGGGGAAATACCGTCTTCTCGGGGACAGGTGTTCATGCCCCATTGTATCATCTTTAGTTGTGATGGCCAGTCTGAAGTGTTAAGAGCAATCATTCTTGTACGTAACTGGTTGTTGATGGTGCGATGGCTGCGTTCGCATATAGCATTTCCTTGAGGCCAGTACGGGGATGAGTGTTTAATCTTAATACCACATTGTTGGGTGAATTGTTGCCAAACGTGTCCACTAAACTCGGGGGCATTGTCCGATAGAAGAGCAAGGGGAAGGCCGAATATAGGGAACACTTCTGTGGCAAGCAGTGTGGCGACTGTGGTGGCTGTGTGGTCTTTAACTGGGCAGGCTATTAAAAATTTTGAATATACGTCAACAAATATGACGATATAGCGGTTGCCAGCGTGAGAAGGAAACGGGCCCATGATGTCGAGGGATAGGACTTGGAACGGTTTGTTGGCAGAAATGGTACCAGCTGGGCCTGGGGTGCGTGATCTATCCTTCCCCAATAAACAAGGTTTGCAGGATTCTGTCACTCGTTGTGCAATTTTGGAGGGGTTGGGGGTCCAGTATTGGTCTGTGAAGATTTTTAACATCTTCTTTTGTCCAAGGTGTATGCCGTTTCCCTCGTGGATGGCAATCATGTAGTCGTGGGCAATGGTGGGGTCTAAGACTATGTGACCGGAGTCTGTGGCAAGTTGATCTCCCCAGCGAGTCAGTTTCCTGAAGACATTTAACGGTATCCAGGGTGGTCTGATTCTCGTTTCCCAAGATTGAATTAGGGAGGGGGCTGAGGGGGAATTATGTTGGTGGATGGGGGTAGATAAAAGCGCAGTGTTTTGTAAGGCGGCTAGGTTGGTGGGGGGGTCTTTTGGTACTGGCAAACGTGACAGGGCATCTGCATTGGTGTGGAGTTTGCCTGGACGATACTGTATTGTAAAGTCGTAGTCCTCTAGTGTCTCCCTCCAACGTACCAAAATGGCCGAGTTGGTTTCGCACTTACGCAACCATTGCAAAGATTGATGGTCGGTTATTATATCGAGTTTTGCGCCCAACACAAATGACCGGAACTGGCTGAGTGCCCAAATGACCCCTAAGCACTCTCTCTTGGTGGCTGCATAATTCTGTTGTGCTTGGTTGAGGGTGGAGCTGGCATACGCTATCACATGTTCCTCTCCGTCTCTGACTTGAGCTAAAACTGCACCAATGGCGTACAGAGATACGTCGGTATAAAGACGGAAAGGTTTATGGTAGTCAGGGAAAGCGACAATAGGGGCTTGGATTAGCTTTTGTTTCAAAGTGTTAAACGCGAGGTCTCTTTCAGGTGTCCAGGTGAACGGGGTGTCTTTGTGGGTGAGATGGTGGAGGGGTCTGGCTATGGTGGCAAAGTGGGGGACGAAACGTCTGTAGTATGTGGCTAAACCTAGAAACGAACGTACTCCTTTAACGGTGGTGGGTGGGGGTTGGTTTTGTATGGCTTGAAGTTTCTATGGGTCTGGTGCAATACCATGTTCAGATATTACGTGTCCGAGGAAATCTACCTTATTTCGGGCAATCTCGCACTTTGAGGGTTTTAATTTCAACCCGGCGGCTCGGATTCTTTGAAGGACTTGTCTCAACCTGAGGAGGTGTTCTTCCCAGGTTGGTGAGTACACAATAATATCGTCTAGATAGGCTAGGCAGGTCTCCCAGGTTAGGCCATGTAATACCGCTTCCATCAAACGGGAGAAATTGGCGGGTCCGTTACAGAGGCCAAAAGGTAGGACGTTAAATTCGTAGTGGTGGCCACCACTAGTGGAAAATGCTGTTTTCTCTTGGTCCTCAGCCTTAATAGGCACTTGCCAATACCCTGCTTGCAAGTCGAGGGTAGTGAACCATCTGGATCCGTATAGGGAGTCAAGGGAATCGTCTATCCGGGGTAATGGCGTAGCGTCTTTAATGGTTACGTCATTCAACCTCCTGTAATCGACGCAAAAACGGGTTGACCCATCTTTCTTTTTGACTAGGACAACAGGGGAAGACCAGGGACTAATGGACGGGGTGGCAATACCGGCCTCTAACATCTCTTGGACTTGGCGTTCCTCTTCCTGACGTATGGGATTTTTTCTACGGGATGGTTGTCGTATGGGGGGGCCTGTGGTGTTAATGATGTGTTGTTCTACATCGGTCTGTCCGATTTCGGTGGGTTGTTGGGCAAACACGTCACTGAACTCTAGTAATAGGTTGTACATGCCGTGTTTTTGGTGGTCGGATAATGTGTCCGGGAGAGGGGGCAATTGGAGGCTGGTAGGGGTGTCATTAAAATCTATGGGGAGGTCATCAAAAGTTTCGAGGTCTCCTATAATGAGACCTTTTGGTAATGTCAGGGATTCCTCAGAGATATTTGGCACGAGAATGTGGTTGATGCGAGCGGAAATGATGGCGGGTTGTAAGAGGCAACTATTGGGGTTGGTGGACGTGGTAGTGGGGGAAAATATCATGTGAGTTTGGGGTATGGGTCGAAGGTTCACTCATTTTTGATGGCGGGGGGGAATTTGGCATTTATCTTGAACTACAGCTGGGCTAATGATGGTGGGGGACTGACTGGCGAGCAGGTGCTTGGTAAGCATAATGGGGGAAAGGTCACTTTGGTGGGGGTCACGCGTGAGGGGGGGATTAACGGCGCGTGTGGGAGGATCAGTGGGGCGCGGTGTGAGGGAGTTAGAAAACAGAGTTTGTTGGAGGGACTGTGGAGGGTTGGTGGGGGAAGCGTGAGGTATAGAAGATGGGTTATTGGTGGACGACTGATGTAAGGATTGGTGGTTGTTAGAAGGACGAATTTGGGGAGCTTTGTCGGTGGCAGTGACGGTTTGTTTGGAGTTTATATGGATTTGGTGGTTTTGTTTGTCATGAGAGGGCGAGTCAAGTGTGGGGTTGTGAAGTTTTCTAGGGGTGTGAATTGTGTGGGGGTGGAAGGGAGCTACTGACGGAAAACTGTCACAAGGGGAATTGGGGTGGGTGTGGAATTGCTGGACATTTCTGGGGGCAGGGTGGGAACATGGTTGTGTTCCTCGGTCGGCACGCGTGAGGGGGGGATTAACGGCACGTGCGGGCGGGTCAGGGTGGTGAGAGGTGAGCGAGATAGAAAACGGGATTTGTTGGGGGGACTGCGGAGGGTTGGTGGGGAAAGAGTTAGGTGTAGAACATGTGTTATTGGTGGAGGACTGGTGTATTGATTTGGGGTTGTTAACAGGACGAATGTGGGGAATTTTCTTGGTGGCAGTAACGGTCTGGTTAAAGGTTATGTGGGACTGGTGAGTTATTTGATAGAATTATGGTTACATATATCAGAGTCTGTCCTGAAAACATGGGAGGATTTATCCTGGACAGAGTTACGAGAATTGAGGGGATTACCGAGAGGGAGTTGCTTGGACTTGTCTTCTTTCATTTGTTGAGGCATTTTTTTACTGAATTGGGTGATATTTTGAGAGAACTCGGGGCAAGGGGAGGGTTTAGGAGTCACCTTAGTGCTAGCTGCAACTTGGTAACCCTGACTCAGGGTTTGTTGAGGGGGAAGGTGTTTTTTCTTTCTGTGAATGGGTTTCTGCGTAATTGGTTTGTCAGAGGCTTTGGGCTGGAATTTGTTTTTGAATGAGATCAGCCTTTGGCCGCAGTCAATCTGGGCCTGGAGTTTTGAAGGAGGTCAAGTCCAAGGAAACCATCGCAATGTTTACAGTGGGAGGAAAATACTGTGAACGTGTGATAACAACGAGCATGGGGGGCAGGAGTAGTTACTGACAGGGGCAAAGTGTCCCCTAGGAGATTTAAGTAAGTATCAGTAGCTGAGATTAGTTCTGCTTTGGTGGTTAACAAGGGGCCAAATAGTCGGTGGTGTTGATCATAATAAGACTTGAACAGACATGACTTGGCAGCTCCCGTGTCGATTAACAAGCGGACAGGAATGTCCTTGATTTTGGCCATGTAATAAATGGGGGCAGTGCGATCAGTTATGGCGTCCCCCGCCGAGCCCATCGTGGGCGGGGGATACTTTAAAAATCCTGGGGGTCGGTATCTACCTCCTCCAGGGTTTCCTCGGTATCGTCTGAGGTCATGATATGGGGGGCTATGTCTTCGGTGTACATTGCCTCCATTTCTTCCTCTTGTCCCCACTCCTCTTCATTTACAGAAATGCGAGGAGTACAGGGGCGAGGTTTGGCAGAGTCACGAATTTGATGGAGGGCACACTGAGCATTACAGGCAGGGAAATCATAGGGGTTGATAGTTACTAAGGTAGGGTTTTTACTTTGGTAGGTGTTGTAGGTTTTGTTCCGGTTGAAGATTCTGCGTGGCTGGGTAGGTTGGAACCGGGGTCTACTGGGTTGGGGCTTGCCGGAAGGGTAGGTAGGTTTGTTGTGGAAGGATGAGGAAGGGTAGGCATTCTTGGAGTTGAAGGCTCTGAAGGAGCCTTGGGGTTTTGGTTGTCGAGGTGCTGCGGGTGTGTGGGGAACCTCTTGATTACAGCGATTTGGGTGGGTGTTTCTGTGTGCACGGCCAAAATACGTCGGATCGTGATGAGATCTTTTTGATATCCGACGAAATCGTGCACACGGAAATGATTCTTTACCGCTGAGGCAATTTTGATACAAGGTTGACCAGAATCTGCTGTTCTTGCTGGATTCTGGTCAATGTGGGGAAAAACACTTTGATATGTTGGACGATCTTATTCACTGTGGCATCTAGATCGCCTTCGAATTTAGTGTCTTGGAGACGGTTGTGGGCTACGAAAACGCCTAACGAAGGCTTAATGGCCTCTATCACTATTGTGCAAAATTCGTCCCATGTGAGAGCAGGGTGCACTTGGTAGGCAACTAGGGAAACGGCTTTTCCCAGGTGCGTTAATGTCACGGCTATCTTTTCTGCGTCCGTGGTATAAACTAAGTCAAGTACGTTTTTCGCTATGTACATGAACGTTTCGATCTCGCAAGTTTCTCCATCATAATGTGGGATGGGAATGTGAGAACGGTGCGCCATGATGTTATCGTGTTCTGGCTGTTCCAAACTTGCAATGTAATGCAACCTTTTATCCGAATCAAGAACCACCGCTGCCGCCAATGTTATGCCCTGTTTTTCTACAGGTTTAACTTGGGTAATGTGAGTTCTAACTGACTGGGTATATAAGGCTGCATGCACAATACAAGGTATGAGGAATAGAGAACACAAAATAAACACATGGTAACAAGACACACGATCACGTTTATTGATATACCACTTCTGAAATACTCGTGCAAGACAAAATATAGAATTGAACAACACTAGCATAAGTGGATCTGGATGGAGCCTAGTCTCCCACTTCCAACGTTCAGGTATTAATCTTCTGATCACTGGCTTTAAGTCACAGGTTTATACTGGAGACCATCAATGTTACTTATAGATTCATATTCACTGTTAGATTTATTACTGGTAGCTCTGGTGCACAAGTAGTAGTTCACAGACTAGATTAGACACGCGTATTTTAGAGCACGGGAATTCTAGTAACCTCAGGGGGTACTGATCTAAGTTTTATATTCTTATGGCAGAAATACGTAGAACACAAATCAGTGGGCGAACGTTAGATATCACTAGGGTTTTACTTCTATGTAATAATATCTGGATAAAGGTAATTACGAGAGTTAATGTCGCCTGTTAATAAATAAACACTGATACGCTTAGCACTTCCCAAATGGAATGGTTATATATGAATTACACTGGGCAAAGATATAGCCACTTCGTAGAAATATTAATAAGTGAATCTCTAAATAGCACTGTAGTAATGTAGTACTGATAGAGTGAATCTTGGGTAGTATTTGATTGGTCTGGTCCTGGTTATCTTGCGTCCATGATGTTGGGGGCTAACGACTGGTTCCGCGGCCGTCCAGGGTGTCCATATGTAGGAAGTTCTCAATTACGTGGACAGGTCCTTCTATCCAAATCTGCCACGGAGTCTGCCAGCTCTGGAACTCACTTCTCAGCAACCAACAAGGATAGAGCTCAAGGTTAACTCTGGTGACCAACCTGGATTGGTGTCTATCTTTCAACTGATTTTACTGGGGGCAGGAGCTGGGTTTATAGGCTCGGTTTTGGGCCCTGTAGGCCATAGGGATCTCGAGTCTTATGGACTTATTTGAGCTCTCAATAGATACGGGGACCAGATAAGGTGGTGATTACTGTTGTGGCACATGGCTATAGGGAGCCTTCATAATGGGATATAACTGAGCCTTAGTAAGAGGTACTATTTTGGCTATACTGGAAGTATTTAGGGGAGAGAGACTGGATCTACTTTGCGAGGAGGATGGGGACAGCTGTGATAGGAGCGTCTCTCTTAGATTGTTCAATCTTCATTCTATGGTATAGCTGAGGTGCTAATTTAGTGATCAGAGTATGCAAGAAAGGTAAATGGGTTATTGTGAGTTAATAGAGGTTAGTAAAGGTGTTAGTCATGCGTGGTTAGTTCATTGATAGGAAGAATTCCTGTGCTACCTGGCAATGACCCAGAAGTCAAAACAGGGGTCAGGTATACCTCCGCAGGGGTGGGGGTCTCCCTCCTCGGGTGGGTAAAATGGGGTAGTTGCGTGCCCTCTCTCTGTGATGGTCGTCCGGCGGCTGTGGCTAGGGGCTTGCCATATCACCAGTGTTTGTAATAACCCTCTGTGTATGAGACAGATGTGGGTGTCCTTAATACCAAAACCGAAGGTGCCTTGGCTAGCTGGTTTTACTCGGTTGGTTGTTAATTGTATGGTTTGCTGGAGGTGGTGGAGACTGGGTTGCTAACTCTGCCACATTTATCTGGAAGTATGGCAATAGAAGTTAGTTACTGGCGAGGCGGCTAGCCTCGCACCGACGACCATTGGGTGCAGGGTTGTGAATGGGTTGTAAGGGAATAGATGGCATGCAAGGGGTTAGTAAAGTGCTAATGTTGTTCCGGCCTACTAAGGGAAGGTAGGCTGGATAGGAGTATATATATAAAAGGTTGGAGAGCGTTATCAACGGAAAAATCAAGGATCTTCAAGAGGTATGAGGGAGAGGCTAGGTCGGACAAGAGTCGAGGAGCGCAGGGTGTTAATGAGAGGGGGAAGTTCAGGGGGGCTACGTGGAAATTTGACCCGAAAGTCTCTGGGCGTGGGGGTGGCATTAGGCTACAGTTGATATTGGAGTTTGAAAGGACAGTGGAAGTACGTTAGCCAAATGCTACCGGGGGATGCAACTATGGGGTGGTATACGAGTCTGGAAAAGATAGAATCATGTGGACTGTGGGGCTGTGGGGGGAGAAGGAGGTTAACTGTAGGTGTGTGCTTGACTGTGGATAAAGTAGGGAAAAACATGGTGTATTATTACTCGTCAATACGAGGGGTTATGGACACTATTAGTTGGCACGAGTTTTTGTATGTCTAGTTGTCCCTGGGAACTGCGTTTTCTATGAAATATAGACCAAAGAAAAGCGGCAGTTCGTAGGGGTACTTCGTTGTTTCGAGGTACTATGATAGATACTGGTAACAAAGGTTATCTATACAATCTCTGGTTGGGGTAAGAATTGGAGTTACAGCATGGTGGCCAACATCTGTAGTCATGGCTGTCTAGGTCTTACGGGGGCAATGGTTCTATATCACTGGTGTACCCGTGGGTATCTTAGTTTCTTATTAATTAGGATATGGGGTTTTAACATCTACTTCTCGGATGGAAGAACATACATAGATATATGGCTGTCTGATTTGGTTGGCATTGGCTCAACCTAGGGACAGAGCATGGGTGTTTTTTAATATGAATGTATATTCCTGTTCATCATCATGTAGGTAGAGTCGGGCAGGTCCTGGGCAGGTCCGGGCAGGTCCGGGCAGGACCAGGACCTTTCTAGAATTGATGGATGGGGACAAAAGAATCTAGTTTCCTTTAATGCACAGAAAACCAAGTACATTCAATTTTCTAACCGACAGAATCTCACTGACTCCCTTATATTTGTTAATGATGTAAATATTCCCACTTCCCCTAGTATTGACATTCTCGGTGTAACATTAACTACTAACTTGAGCTGGACACATGTTAGAAGCATTGCTAAGAATGCCTCTAAAAACTGGGACTCCTGTACAGAGTTCGAGAATTCTTCACTGACGGTTGGCCGTAATATATAAAAGTCATGTGCGTTCTCAGATGGATTACTGTTCACCTCTGTGGGGTGGAAGTGGAGTGGTTGCATTGAGGCAGTTGGACAAAATTCAAAATAAAGCTATTAGATTAATCAATAACCCTGCAATCACACAGGACCTTCCTACATTATCCATACGAAGAAACGTTGCATCCCTTGCATTATTCTACAGATATTTTCACAGCAATTGTTCCGAGGAACTTGCTTCAATTGTGCCGCCTCTCCACATCTTTCCCCGTAGAACTAGGGCAGCTGAGAGCGCCCATGAATTTACACTTTCTCCTCCACAATGCAGAACTTCTGCATATCAGAATTCATTTATCCCCAGAGCTACTACTCTTTGGAATTCACTTCCCTCGAATTGCTTTCCACAAACTTACAATCTACAAATGTTTAAATCCAGTTGTTACAAACATTTTATGAATGGAGGATGCCTTTAGGCACATGGACCTTTTTGTTTTATCTGTGTTTTTCCTTCCTCCGTTCATTGTCTCTTAAAAAAAAAAAAAAAAAAAAGGTAAGAGGTGTAAGACACGAAGCAAATTGGAGTAGTGTGGACTGTGGATACGAAGGAGGTGAGTGGAAGACGTATAACAATTGTGGAAAAGTAAATGGAAAAGATGAACACAATGGCGGATAAAGATAATTAACCTAAGGATTGAATACATAGATTTATGGGGGCGATTGGTCTTCAGAAACTTAGTCTGGCAAGACAAGGTTATTTTAGGGTATGTTGATATTAACCCGGGAGCTGCGGGGAGACTCTTAAGAGTTCCCCCGGCGCACTGCGGGAAGACTCTTAAGAGTCAGAGAAAATAAAAATCAACTTTTGACATCGAAAAAAAAATATTTTTTTATATTTTTTTTTTTTTTATTTTTTTATTTTTTTTTGGCCCCTGGGCCATGCAAAATCTCAGTCCTCTACCTCCCCTCCTTCCCCACTTTCCTCCTCTCCTTCAGTTATCACCTATTTTCCCTGTTATTCCCTTATTCTGAGGTATATTTTCGTGCTAACATTAGAAATCCGATTGGAGGGTGTGGTCATCACTGATAGCAAGCGAGTGCAAGAGAGAGAGAGAGAGTATCGATCGACTGTGTCTCAGTGGCCTTGGGGGAAATTGGCGGGAAAGCAGATTGCCTCACCCATACATTATACAACTCGCGGGCTATATCTCCGATTTTGACCATCCAAACGCTGTTTTCACTCGTTTTATTGTTGTTTCAGGTTAATACCTTTATAATCAACCCATAATAGGCGCATATGGATAAATATTAATGCTATTAATGGCACAATGAATATTTTAGTGACGGAAACACCTCAAATACGTCAGCACAGGGGGACGTTTCCAATTACCCCCATGCGCACTTCAGAGGTTAATACTTAACCTAAGGATTGAATACATAGATTTATGGGGGTGATTGGTCTTCAGAAACTTAGTCTGGCAAGACAAGGTATTTTAGGGTATGTTAATATTAATACTTAACCTAAAGATTGAATACATAGATTTATGGGGGCGATTGGTCTTCAGAAACTTAGTCTGGCAAGACAAGGTATGTTTAGGGTATGTTGATATTAATATCTTAAACTTAGGGACAGAGCATGGGTGTATTAACTTTAAGGTGTATTTATGTTCGTCCTCATGTAGGTAGAGGTGTAGGACACGAGGGGTAGTGTATGTGAGGTGTGGAAAACGGTCAGTGTTTAGAAGGGGTAGGCAGGTGTGGTTTGGAGCTGCTTAGCCCTGCGGGTTTGGGCCTGTCTGAATTGGTTGGCTCGGTCAGCTGGTCCTTTCGTTCTGTGGACCTTTCTTTCGGGTGTTTCTGTGTGGTGTTCGCTCGTGGCTTCTGTGGTGGGCTTCTCGTTCTGGGGCATTTTAATATATATACTGTATTTACAGTATATACTGTATATATATATATATACAAGTAGAACCTCGCTCTTTCGGAGTAATTGGGGGAGACCCCTGTCCGAAATTGTCAAAAGTCCGAAAGGGCCGAGTCCGAACTTCACACTTCAGCCATTCGGATTTGTCTGAATGGCTGAAATAATGTCCAAAGTTTATAAGGCCGAAACTCGGCTCTTGGTCCCAATGCGACTTAATTTTTCTCAGCCTTTCAAACAAATCCGAAAGGCTGAAATAATGTCCGAAGTTTATAAGTCCGAATACACATTCACCGACCGTATACCGGCGAATAGGCCTATACTTTCAATATTGGCAAGTGCATTTAGAGCGCCGAGATTCATCAGCTGATTTTCCGAGTGACCGATATCGCCGAAATACGATAATTTAATCATAAGTACTATATATCTTATATACTTACCTTAATTCTTTCTAATATTTCATAATAAACTTATATAAAACGAGTTATAAGTTCAAATGAAAAATCAGTCTAGCGGCGGTACCATTACCGAAACACGTGTGTGTGTTAATTGCCGTGTTATTGGTGTTTGGCTATGTCGAGTGAGTGAGTAAGTGTGTGTGTTCTTGGGTGTGTGTTCTTGTGTGTGCATGTGTTCAACTAAAGATGCGCGGCGTATTGTTTTTGTGTCAAATAAATGGCATTTCATAGTACCAATGGACTTATTTGGATATATTATTGAACCCTGGTATGAAGGTATGTTGCCACTGTAATAATGCTGACAAATAAATAGATAAATGACTAATAAAGTAGGCCTGGGCTTATACGGCGAATATATCACTAGAACCTATTTCCTAGGGTGAAAATAACTACTGGTCTTCATACCAGCGGTCAATAATATATCCAATTAAGTCCATTGGTAGCCTACTATGAAATGACATTTATTTGACACGAAAACAATGCCGTGCATCTTTAGTTGACCACACACACACACACACACACACACGACATAGCCACACAACAATAACACACACGTGTTACAAATTGTTGTTGTTGTTGTTGTTGTTGCTGCTGCTAGCTAGGCTGGCCAACAATCTACTGCCTTCAATAAAGTTACAGTTTAATGGATTTAATTGTTGTTGTTGTTGTTGTTGTTGCTGCTAGCTAGGCTGGCCAACAATCTACTGCCTTCAATAAAGTTACAGTTTAATGGATTTAATTGTTGTTGTTGTTGTTGTTGTTGCTGCTAGCTAGGCTGGCCAACAATCTACTGCCTTCAATAAAGTTACAGTTTAATGGATTTAATTGTTGTTGTTGTTGTTGTTGCTGCTAGCTAGGCTGGCCAACAATCTACTGCCTTCAATAAAGTTACAGTTTAATGGATTTTTCTTTGGCTTTTACTATTATAAATCTTATTTGGTAAAATGAAATTAAATTCCATGGAGTATAATTACAATATTTTATTGCATACAGAAATAACTCCCTACCTAGACCGATCAATACGGCCGACATAGCTACACACACAAACACACAGTCACACTCGACATTTCGATGATTTCGGTCACTCGGAAAATCAAGTAGTCCGAAAAAGGACGGAGGTAGTTTCTCAGCCTTTCAGACAAATCCGAAAGGCTGAACCATGAGTCCGAATTGAAATGCTAGTCCGAAAGTCTGCGAATTCCGAAAGATTGAAGTCCGAAAGAACGGGGGTTTACTGCTTATATATATATATATATATATATATATATATATATATATATATATATATATATATAATTATACTGTATATATACTGTATAGCCTACTATTTATACAGTATTGTATGTACACTACATAAAATCTATCTATCTATCTATTGCCTGACGCCGTGATCCCCGAAGGGGTGGCCACGAACGAACCGCCCCCATCCACCTCTGTCCCCGGTCAGTCGACGCCCCTCCCCCCAACCAGCACCGCCTTCGTTCATATACTTCCTCACTCCATCTTTCCACCTCTCATTCGGTCTACATCTCCCTCTCTGTCCCTCCACCTCGCTCTCGTACACCCTCTTAGTCATTCTCTCGCTTTCCATACGTTCCATATGGCCGAACCATCTCAAGTTGTTCCTTTT
Organism: Paralithodes platypus; assembly: GCA_032716605.1. Classification (NCBI taxonomy): domain Eukaryota; kingdom Metazoa; phylum Arthropoda; class Malacostraca; order Decapoda; family Lithodidae; genus Paralithodes; species Paralithodes platypus. Next base: position 16,639,383 of record CM064582.1, read on the forward strand.
CACACTTTCCAGCACATCTACCTCCACACCACACCTCCTTCTTACTTCTTAACCCGCTGAGTGCCAGGGACGTATATATACGTCCTAGGGTGTTGTCACGCCCAGTGCCAGGGACGTATATATATACGTCCTCGCCGAAAACAAAATCGTAGCAGCGAAACGACTGCACCTATGGCTTTCATATTTTTACCACATGTACCTTACCCTTTTGGCTACCCACCACAAAAATCCCAAATCCCTCCTCCCACCCACTCGCTGACTGTCGGTCCCGTCAGAAGGAAAAAAAAGGAAAATCTGTGGCGGCGAAACGACTGGACCAATCGGTTCCATATTTATGTGACAAGTCCCTTACCCTTCTGCCTTCGCCCCACCAGTGGGAGGCAGTTGGGGGAACTGCCTCCCACTACCAACTTCCAGCGTATCCGTACGAAGAAAAGGAAAAAAAGGAAATCCGTGGTGGCGAAACTACCTCACCAATCGGCTTCATATGTGTAACACAAGTCAATTACCCTTCTACCTATCCCCCACCAACCCCAAAACCACCCTCCCACCACCCTCCCACCCATACATTCCGATACCATAAAAGTCTCTGTAGTCTATAGTGTCTTTTCAGCTACTTTCGGGACCATCGGGGACCTGATTTCTGGCGAGGGGAGTGTTTTTTTTACCATTATCCTTCCTTTCTCTCCCAACTTGATAGATTTAGCCCCCCAAAAAAAAAAAAAAAAAAAAAAAACTCTGGCACTGGCAGAAGCACACCGTCAAAATTGGCTGGCACTCAGCGATTAAATTCTGTAATGTAAATTTTTGTTTGCAAATTTCCATAAGATTTGTATTTTGATGTTTTTGTTTCAGAATGATTCTGTGTAAATATTGTTGTTTGAAATAGTTGTAAGTATTTAGGTGCAGTAATTCCTCATTTGTAGTTACCCTCCTGAAAATAAAGACTTTAAATTAAGCAACTTTATGTGAAGCAATTATTTTTATTATTGTTGTATAGAATATAATAATCTTATACTTCGGGGTTTGGAATAATTTGACGGTTAATCGTGGACATGGACTTTACTTCCTTTACTCTCCTTATTATTGGTAGCTTATTCCCCCAATTATAACAGAGATAAAGTCAAGTAAATGGATCAGATTTGAATATCACGGTCATTGTGTATAACTTTGTTCCTTAAAATTATAGGCCTACATTCTTTTGACAATTTACTGCTATGAACGTTATTCAACTTATTCACTACTTAATTTATTTCAGCGCCGAATTTCAGGTTACACAGATGATGAACTTAAAAGTAATTATGTTCGAGCACTTTCTTGTTAGTGACTCTGGTAAGAAAATATAATCCCATTACGTTAGCATGCTAATCGCTTCATTATAGGTTTGAGTCCCGAAGGGAAGAAGGAAAACCTATTATTTAGTAGTGGCCCCAGAATCATTGACGATGCACCTTAACATTGTTTATGGCCAATCTTTGAACTCGAGCTTGTCTTTCAAACTTCCCGCCCGGGAGAGATCAAAATACGATTGCCACACATCGTGAGCGAAACGCTCTTAACCCTTAATTAGCGGCTCACCACATAAGTTGAGTTAAATAAAGCTGGACTATGTGGCGGCGCTCGACATAACTCGAGTGGCAATTTCAGCACGTAATGTTGCTGAGAGAGAGAGACAAGTGGTGGCAGGAGAGTAGCGAGCGTATGACTGCTCCAGACCACCGCGGCGAACATACTGACACAAATCCCAGCTCCCTCCTCCCTCTCTCACTCGCTATATAAGGAATTGTATCGGGAAAGTGGCTAATTACATGCTTTTTGCACTCGCGTTGCACGGTTATTGCAAGAAAACTAGCCATCATAAAAGGATCGTTATGGTGTCATTCGAAAGCTCTGTTTATGCCCTTTCAGGGATAGGTACTTGTTTTACGTTCTGGGTCTTATTTAGGCATGAAAATGATCACGTAAACAGCCCTATTTTGGCTAAAAACACCCCGCTGGGCGGTACATATAAATAAACCGCATAAGCCGCTCGTAAGGTGTTAAAAACCACTCACGGACTCGTCCTATATGATGTGGGTACCACTACTAGAAAACCACTCACGGACTCGTCCTATATGATGTGGGTACCACTACTAGAAAACCACTCACGGACTCGTCCTATATGATGTGGGTACCACTACTAGAAAACCACTCACGGACTCGTCCTATATGATGTGGGTACCACTACTAGAAAACCACTCACGGACTCGTCCTATATGATGTGGGTACCACTACTAGAAAACCACTCACGGACTCGTCCTATATGATGTGGGTACCACTACTAGAAAACCACTCACGGACTCGTCCTATATGATGTGGGTACCACTACTAGAAAACCACTCACGGACTCGTCCTATATGATGTGGGTACCACTACTAGAAAAAACTAACAAAAAATAATAAAATAAAAAGATTAAACTTGATCTTAGCATTGCGCTTCTCATGCGTCTGCTGTTTGGGTACGCTTTGCCTCGCTCCTCGAAGCGCTTGTTCCTCCTTATCTGATATATCAAGACTCTCAAAACATAGCAGATGAATGGGAAGGGGATGGAAGGGAGGGCCAAAATCGTCAATGATTCCGGGGCCACTACTAAATATTAGGTTTTCTTTCTTCCCTTCGGGACTCAAACCTATAATTTTTTAGTGGCCCCTTCATCATTGACGATGCGCCTGATATCTCAAGACTGGAGGGGGACATTCATCATGATATCATTAACCACTAATAAATTACGAGACGAAGGTCCAAAGAAACACGTACTAAAAAGATCAGTTTAACCCTTCCAGCCCGGCTGTCCTTTTAAAAGGACACCGCGGCAGATGGGCAGGACCCTGGGTGTCCTTATAACAGGCAGTAAGCTTGAAAGCCTATTCAGCTTGGTCTGAATGCCGTGCGTCCGACGCATGTAAACAAGGCCGGTCATTGCGTCACCGCACCTCCGAAAACAAGAAATAGACGTCGGATCAATGTTGTTGTTGTATGGTATGACGAAATTAGTGTCTTAAAAGCTCCGATATTGTCAACATCGCGGCAAAATTCGCTCCACGGAAATCGTCATCACAACTGAACCAGTTGACTTAAAGAGCTCTACTCAACGCCAGTCTACAGATTGGAACCGCACTATGTTTAGAGATGCGTGGGAAATTTCAAGCAGTTAATAGGCCTAGGCCTAGACGTTTTTTGGCCAAATCGCCCGGGTAGCCTATTCAACACTGTCTTTAGGAGGGCGAGCCCGGGCCAGAAGGGTTAATAAAATTAATAAAGAGTTTACAGGCGGCATTCCTTAACCCGGCAAGTGCAGATCTCATCATAAGAGTTTTACCGGTGCGCTGCGGATCTCCTCATATAATCCAAGACCTAAAAAAGAACATTTAAAGCAGCCCAGTTTTTTTTTTTTTTTTTTTTTATTGCCCCTTGGCCATGCCAAAAATCACTCCTCCACATCCCCCCCCCCCCTTCAATTATCACCTATTCTCCCTGTTATTCCCTTATTCTTAGGTATATTTTCGTGCTAACATTAGCGAGTTGCTAGCAGGGCGTGGTCATCTGTGTTACCAAGCGTGGGAAAGAGCGAGAGAGAGACTACCACGCAACAGTGTCTCTCCAGCCGTCATGACGTCTGGCTGGCTGGCAGTCTGCCTCAGCCATAAGTTATGTAACTCCCGGCCTCTATCGCCGATTTTGACCATCCAAACGCTGTTTCCACTTGTTTTATTGTTGTAACAGGTTAATACCTTTATAATTAACGTAAAATAGGCGCATATGGATAAGTATTAATTATATTTATGGTACGATGACGATATGGGGCGGAGAGGTTAAAGGTAGCCTGCGGTGTTAGCACCTTTACGTTTGACAGAACAGTTGGTGAAACACATAAACTATACATATAGTTTATAGATACATAAATAAATGAATCGTTTAATATGTTGGCCTATATATTTATGGCAGGTTAGAGTCCTTAGCTAGGATACTCCCCCCCCCCCCTTTTCTTTACAAAATAGCTTAAAACTAGACTTTCTGCCTTAATGCTACACATGTACGAGAAGGTGTCATGAGATTCACGGACAGGTAACGTGTTAGAAATGTATGATTAGATGACCACAACTGGGTCCGTTGAATATCATCGAGAGAGTAATTGTGGAGGAATCTGAGTGACGCCGCCCACTTCCGGATATCGTGCGCTCTAGCCAACACGCCCGGATTACTCTCTCGAATCACTTCTACCAGTAACGCAGCTAGCCGGTGTTTTTGAAGACGTTTACCTGTTCGCGAAACCCAGAGGGAGCCCGCCTGTGATGGCCGGGAACCCCGCATAAATAACATAAGGGACTGCACCGGGCAAAGTAAATGGTGCCTATCGCCCTGTTTCAGAGCTGGAACTTCAAACTGTAAATACATGATTACTATGTTCATTTTTCGCAATGAAGTTAGGAGCAGGGGCAATATGGACACTCATGTTGAGCCTCGAAAACCTTAAACAAGTTGGCTCTGAACTCATCTCCGCCAACTCAGACACCCTGTCACCCGTAGCCAATGCCATTAGAAAAATTGCCTTTTTAAGTCTTAACTCGAAAGGAGGATTATGGCAATATTTACAAGATTGAAGCATTTCAAGGGCCAGATCAAGCGACCAGGTGGGTGTGAGTTGGCGGGGAGGAGGGCGAAGCCGGAAACAAGACCGCATGAACCCCTTTTCCTCCGCCTCCGGCACGGACAGGCCAGTTAAATCGAAAAAAGGTGTCCGAATTGCTGTGAGGTGATTCCTTAATGTGACAACTGACAACTTTTGTATTTCAAAGAGGTAATTTAAATAATAAAAAACCAGAGCCACCGTGGACTGTTGTTGATCAGTTTCTACGATCCAGGTAGTAAACGACTTCCAATGAGATTGATACTGTCTTATGAGTTGATTTAGCATACTGATTAATCAATTTGTGAGTCACGGATTCCCCAAACTGGTCTAGCCACTTGGCCTTCTGAATGTCCATAAGGCAAAAGTCAGTGAGGTCTTGAGGTTTCCAATTGTGTCTAAGTGGAAGCACGAGATCGGGAGCGACACCGGGTTCTCGCACCACGTCTTCAGTTGATTGTACCAAACTTGAGCCGGCCACAACGGCGCGATCATCGAGACCATGCCTCGATAACCCCGTAGTTTGTGAACTATTTTGCACATTAATGACAGGAACAAGTATTACGGATATCATAGACTCCGGCAGGACACCATGCGTAAATAGACTGGTGATGCAAGAACTAAGTTTATCTATTAACAACTTATCTGCATATTTAAGATGTTCTGCATATATACCATCCAGCCCACAAGCTTTATTTAGGTTAAGTTTTCTTATGGCATTCTCAAGATCACTTTCAGTCACTTTAATGTCTTCATAATTACTATCTTTCACATATTGAATTGCACCATTAGTAGACCTTTGGTTTACACTGTTAAGTAGTTCCTTAAAATGAGTTTTCCATAAGTCAGCAATGTTCTCTTCACCCGTAACCCCCTCAACACTGACAGGTAATGGTGTGTTACAATTTTGCATGGATCTGATGTCCTTCCAAAAACAGTTAGTATCCTTTTCTGCCAGACTCTTTGCAAGGGCTTCCTTCCTTAATTGGTTTACATTTTGCTTAATAAATCTAATGGCATATTTGGTCCTAGTCTTTGCTCTTTTGTGAAGTTCAAATATAGGCCCCTGTCTAGGCTGACCTACTTCAAGCCAATGAGACCTAGCATCTCTGGAGGCCTGATACAGGTCAGCCACACTACACTACCCCTCGTGTCCTACACCTCTACCTACATGATGACGAACCTAAATACACCTTAAAGTTAATACACCCATGCCCTGTCCCTAAGTCTAGGATATTAATATCAACATACCCTAAAATACCTTGTCTTGCCAGACTAAATTTCTAAAGACCAATCGCCCCCATAAATCTATGTATTCAAGCCTTAGGTTAGTTATTAATATCAACATACCCTAAAATACCTTGTCTTGCCAGACTAAGTTTCTGAAGACCAATCGCCCCCATAAATCTATGTATTCAATCCTTAGCTTAGTTATCTTTATCCGCCATTGTGTTCATCTTTTCCATTTACTTTTCCACAATTGTTATACGTCTTCCACTCACCTCCTTCGTATCCACAGTCCACACTACTCCATTTTGCTTCGTGTCCTACACCTCTTACCCGCCAGACTCTACCTACATGATGATGAACAGGAATACACATTCATATTAAAACACCCATGCCCTGTCCCTAGGTTGAGCCAATGCCAACCAGTCAGACAGCCATAAATCTATGTATGTTCTTCCATCCGAGAAGTAGTATGTTAAAACCCCATGTCCTAATTGATAAGACACTAAGATACCCACGGGTACACCAGTGAGATAGAACCATTGCCCCCGTAAGACCTAGACAGCCATGACTACAGATGTTAGCCACAAATGCTATAACTTAATGCTTACCCCAACCAGAGATTGTATAGATAACCTTTTTTTGTCCATTGTCTATCATAGTATCACGAAACAATAACGAAGTACCCCTACGAACTGCCGCTTTTCTTTGGTCTATATTTCATAGAAAACGCAGTTCCCAGGGACAACTAGACGTACAAGAAATCGTGTCAAATAATAGTGTCCATAACCCCTCGTATTGACGAGTAATAATACACCATGTTTTTCCCTACTTTATCCACAGTCAAGCACACACCTACAGTTAACCTCCTTCTCCCCACAGCCCCACAGTCCACATGATTCTATCTTTTCCAGACTCATATACCACCCCATAGTTGCATCCCCCGGTAGCATTTGGCTAACGTACTTTCACTGTCCTTTCAAACTCCAATATCAACTGTAGCCTAATGCCACCCCCACGCCCGGAGACCTTAGGGTCAAATTTCCACGTAGCCCCCCTGAACTCTCTCCCTCTCATTAACACCCCGCGCTCCTCGACTCTTTTCCGACCTAGCCTCTCCCTTATACCTCTTGAAGATCCTTGATTTTTCCGTTGCTAACGCTCTCCAACCTTTTTTATATATATTCCTACCCAGCCTACCTTCCTTTAGAAGGCCGGAACAACATTATAACTTTACTAACCCCTTGCATGTCATCCATTCCCTTACAACCCCTTCACAACCCTGCACCCAATGATCGTCGGTGTGAGGCTAGCCGCCTCGCCAGTAACTAACTTCTATTGCCATACTTCCAGATAACTCTCGTAATTACCTTTATCCAGATATTAAAACCCTAGTGATATCTAACGTTCGCCCACTGATTTGTGTTCTACGTATTTCTGCCATAAGAATATAAAACTTAGATCAGTACCCCCCTGAGGTTACTAGAATTCCCGTGCTCTAAAACATACACGTGTCTAATTCTAGTCTGTGAACTACTACTTGTGCACCAGACCTGCCAGTAATAAATCTAATTAGTGAAATTGAATCCATAAGTAACATTGAGGTCTTCCAGTTATTATAAACTTGCGAACCAAACCAGTGATCAGAAGAGTATACCTGAACGTTGGAAGTGGGAGACTAGGCTCCATCCAGATCCACTAATGCTAGCGGTTCATTTCTATCATTTGTCTTGTACGAGTATTCCTATTTTCCTATGCTCCCTATTAACCTACTTAAATAAACGTGATCGTGTGTCTTGTTACCGTGTGTTTATTTTGTGTTCTCTATTCCTCATACCTTGTATTGTGCATGCAGCCTTATATACCCAGTCAGTTAGAACCCACATTACCCAAGTTAATCCTGTAGAAAAACAGGGCATAACATTGGCGGCAGCAGTGGTTCTTGATTCGGATAAAAGGTTGCATTACATTGCAAGTTTGGAACAGCCAAAACATGATAACATCATGGCGCACCGTTCTCACATTCCCATCCCACATTATGATGGAGAAACTTACGAGATCGAAACGTTCATGGACATAGTGAAACCCGTACTTGACCTAGTTTATACCACGGATGCAGAAAAAATAACCGTGACTTTAACGCACCTGGGAAAAGCCGTTTCCCTGGTTGCCTATCAAGTGGACCCTGCTCTCACATGGGACGAATTTCGCCCAATAGTGATAGAAGCCATTAAGCCTTCGTTGGGCGTTTTCGTGGCCCACACCCGTATCCAAGACACTAAATTCGAAGGCGATCTAGATGCCACAGTGAATAAGATCGCCCAACACATAAAAGTTTCTTTCCCCATATTGACCAGAATCCAACAAGAACAGCAGATTCTGGTCAACCTTGTATCAATATTGCCCTCAGCAGTAAAAGACCATTTCCGTGTGCACGATTTCGTCGGATATCAAAAAGATCTCATCACGATCTGACGTATTTTGGCAGTGCGCACAGAAGCACCCACCCAAATCGCTGTGATCAAGAGGTTTCCCACGCACCCGCAGCACCCCGACCACCAAAACTCCAAGAATGCCTACCCATCCTCATCCTTCCACAACAGACCCACCTACCCTTCCGGCAAGCACCAACCCAGTAAACCCCGGTTCCAACCTACCCAGCCACGCAGAATCTTCAACCGGAACAAAACCTACAACACCTACCAAAGTAAAAACCCTACCTTAGTAATTATCAACCCCTATGATTTCCCTGCCTGTAATGCTCAGTGTGCCCTCCATCAAATTCGTGACTCTGCCAAACCTCGCCCCTTTACTCCTCGCATTTCTGTAAATGAAGAGGAGTTGGGACAAGAGGAAGAAATGGAGGAAAGGCACACTGGAGAAATAGCCCCTATCATGACCTCAGAGGATACCGAGGAAACCCTGGAGGAGGTAGATACCGATTTCCAGGATTTTTAAAGTACCCCCCGCCCAAGATGGCCTCGGCGGGGGACGCCATAACTGACCGCACTGCCCCCATTTATTACATGGCCAAAATCAAGGACATTCCTGTCCGCTTGTTAATCGACACGGGAGCTGCCAAGTCATGTTTGTTCAAGTCTTATTATGATCAACACCACCGACTATTTGACCCCTTGTTAACCACCAAAGCAGAACTAATCTCAGCTGCTGATACTTACTTAAATCTCCTAGGAGACACTTTGCCCCTATCAGTAACTACTCCTGCCCCCCATGCTCGTTGTTATCACACGTTCACACTATTTTCCTCCCACTGTAAACATTACGATGGTTTCCTTGGACTTGACCTCCTTCAAAAACTCCAGGCCCAGGTTGACTGCGGCCAAAGGCTGATCTCATTAAAAAAAAAAATCCAACCCAAAGCCTCTGACAAACCAATCACGGAGAAACCCATTCACAAAAAGAAAAAACACCTTCCCCCTCAACAAACCCTGAGTCAGGGTTACCAAGTTGCAGCTAGCAATAAGGTGACTCCTAAACCCTCCCCTTGCCCCGAATTCTCTCAAAATATCACCCAATTCAGTAAAAAAATGCCTCAACAAACGAAAGAAGACAAGTCCAAGCAACTCCCTCTCGGTAATCCCCTCAATTCTTGTAACTCTGTCCAGGATAAATCCTCTCATGTTTTCAGGACAGACTCTGATATATGTAACCATAATTCTATCAAATGTTTATGTACACATGTTTCCAGGGAAAATGCCGACCTATGTACCCAACAATGTTTCCCCCATGCCCCCAGAAATGTTCAGCTATCCCACAACCAAAAATTCCCTTGTGACAATTTTCCGTCAGTAGCTCCCTTCCCCCCACACAATTCACCCCTAGAAAACTTCACAACCCCACACTTGACTCGCCCTCTCATGACAAACAAACTCACCAGTCCCAGATAACCTTTAACCAGACCGTTACTGCCACCAAGAAAATTCCCCACATTCGTCCTGTTAACAACCCCAAATCAATACACCCGTCCTCCACCAATAACCCAGGTTCTACACCTAACTCTTCCCCCACCAACCCTCCACAGTCCCACCAACAAATCCCGTTTTCTAACTCGCTCACCTCTCACCACCCTGACCCGCCCGCACGCGCCGTTAATCCTCCCCTCACGCGTGCCGACCGAGGGACACAACTATGTTCCCACCATGCCCCCAGAAATGTCCAGCTATTCCACACCCACCCCAATCCCCCTTGTGACAGTTTTCCGTCAGTAGCTCCCTTCCACCCCCACACAATTCACACCCCTAGAAAACTTCAAAATCCCACACTTAACTCGCCCTCTCATGACAAACAAAACCACCAAATCCATATAAACTCCAAACAAACCGTCACTGCCACCGACAAAACTCCCCAAATTCGTCCTTCTAACCACCACCAATCCTTACATCATTCCTCCCCCAATAACCCATATTCTATACCTCACCCTTCCCCCACCAACCCTCCACAGTCCCTCCAACAAATTCCATTTTCTAACTCCCTCACACCGCGCCCCACTGATCCTCCCACACGCGCCGTTAATCCCCCCCTCACGCGTGACCCTCACCAAAGTGACCTTTCCCCCCTTATGTGTACCAAGCACCTGCTCGCCAGTCAATCCCCCACCATCATTAGCCCAGCTGTAGTTCAAGATAAATGTCAGATTCCCCCCGCCATCAAAAATGGGTGAACCTTCGACCCATACCCCAAACTCACATGATATTTTCCCCCACTACCACGTCCACCAACCCCAATCGTTGCCTCTTACAACCCGCCATCATTTCCGCTCGCATCAACCACATTCTCGTGGCAAATATCTCCGAGGAATCCCTGACATTACCAAAATGTCTCATTATAGGAGACCTCGAAACTTTTGACGACCTCCCCATAGATTTTAATGACACCCCTACCAGCCTCCAATTGCCCCCTCTCCCGGACACATTATCCGACCACCAAAAAAACGGCATGTACGACCTATTGCTAGAGTTCAGTGACGTGTTTGCCCAACAACCCACCGAAATCGGACAGATCGATGTAGAACAACACATCATTAACCCCTAACTAGCGGCGCGCAACATGAGTCGAGTATAATAAATCTGGACTATCTGGCGGCGCGCGACATAGGTCGTGTGGCAATTTCAGCACGTAATGTTGCTGAGAGAGAGAGACAAGTGGTGGCAGGAGAGTAGCGAGCATATGACTGCTCCAGACCACCGCGGCGAACCTACTGACACGAAACCCACCTCCTCCCTCCCTCTCTCACTCGCTACATACTGAATTGTATGGGGAAAGTACCGAATTACATGCTTTTTGCACTCGTGTTGCGCGGTTGTTGCAAGAAAACTAGCGGTCATAAAAGGATCGTTGTGGTGTCATTGGAAAGCTCTGTTTATGCCCTTTCAGGGATAGATACTTGTTTTACGCTCTGGGTCTTATTTAGGCATGAAAATGATCATGTAAACAGCCCTATTTTGGGTAAAAACACCCCGTTGGTGGCTACATATTATATACCGCCTAGGCCACTCTTAAGGTGTTAACACCACAGGTCCCCCATACGACAACCATCCCGTAGAAAAAATCCCATCCAACGTCAGGAAGAGGAACGCCAAGTCCAAGAGATGTTAGAGGCCAGTATTGCCACCCCGTCCATTAGTCCCTGGTCTTCCCCTGTTGTCCTAGTCAAAAAGAAAGATGGGTCAACCCATTTTTGTGTCGATTACAGGAGGTTGAATGACGTAACCATTAAAGACGCTACGCCATTAGCCCGGATAGACGATTCCCTTGACTCCCTACACGGATCCAGATGGTTCACTACCCTCGACTTGCAAGCAGGGTATTGGCAAGTGCCTATCAAGGCCGAAGACCAAGAGAAAACAGCATTTTCCACTAGTGGTGGCCACCACTACGAATTTAACGTCCTACCTTTTGGCCTCTGTAACGGACCCGCCACTTTCTCCCGTTTGATGGAAGCGGTATTACATGGCCTAACCTGGGAAACCTGCCTAGCCTATCTAGACCATATTATTGTGTACTCACCAACCTGGGAAGAACACCTCCTCAGGTTGAGACAAGTCCTTCAAAGAATCCGAGCCGCCGGGTTGAAATTAAAACCCTCAAAGTGCGAGATTGCCCGAAATAAGGTAGATTTTCTCGGCCACGTAATATCTGAACATGGTATTGCACCAGACCCAAAGAAACTTCAAGCCATACAAAACCAACCCCCACCCACCACCGTTAAAAGAGTACGTTCGTTTCTAGGTTTAGCCACATACTACAGACGTTTCGTACCACACTTTGCCACCATAGCCAGACCCCTCCACCAACTCACCCACAAAGACACCCCGTTCACCTGGACACCTGAAAGAGACCTCGCGTTTAACACTTTGAAACAAAAGCTAATCCAAGCCCCTATTGTCGCTTTCCCTGATTACCATAAACCGTTCCGTCTTTATAACGACGTATCTCTGTACGCCATTGGTGCAGTTTTAGCTCAAGTCAGAGACGGAGAGGAACATGTGATAGCGTATGCCAGCTCCACCCTCAACCAAGCACAACAGAATTATGCAGCCACCAAGAGAGAGTGCTTAGGGATCATTTGGGCCCTCAGCCAGTTCCGGTCATTTGTGTTGGGCGCAAAACTCGATATAATAACCGACCATCAATCTTTACAATGGCTGCGTAAGTGCGAAACCAACTCAGCCATTTTGGTACGTTGGAGGGAGACACTAGAGGACTACGACTTTACAATACAGTATCGTCCAGGCAAACTTCACACCAATGCAGACGCCCTGTCACGTTTGCCAGTACCAAAAGACCCCCCCACCAACCTAGCCGCCTTACAACACACTGAGCTTTTATCTACCCCCATCCCCCAACATAATTCCCCCTCAGCCCCCTCCCTAATTCAATCTTGGGAAGCAAGAATCAGACCACCCTGGATACCGTTAAATGTCTTCAGGAAACTGACTCGCTGGGGAGATCAACTTGCCACAGACTCTGGTCACATAATCTTAGACCCCACCATTGCCCACGACTACATGATTGCCATCCACGAGGGAAACGGCATACACCTTGGACAAAAGAAGATGTTAAAAATCTTCACAGATCAATACTGGACCCCCAACCCCTCCAAAATTGCACAACGAGTGACAGAATCCTGCAAACCGTGTTTATTGGGGAAGGATAGATCACGCACCCCAGGCCCAGCTGGTACCATGTCTGCTACCAAACCGTTCCAAGTCCTATCCCTTGACATCATGGGCCCCGTTTCCTTCTCACGCTGGCAAACGCTATATCGTCACATTTGTTGACGTATATTCAAATTTTTTAATAGCCTGCCCCGTTAAAGGCCACACAGCCACCACAGTCGCCACACTGCTTGCCACAGAAGTATTCCCTATATTCGGCCTTCCCCTTGCTCTTCTATCCGACAATGCCCCCGAGTTTAGTGGACACGTTTGGCAACAGTTCACCCAACAATGTGGTATTAAGATTAAACACTCATCCCCGTACTGGCCTCAAGGAAATGCTATATGCGAACGCAGCCATCGCACCATCAACAATCAGTTACGGACAAAAATTATTGCTCTTAACACCTCAGACTGGCCATCACAACTAAAGATGATACAATGGGGCATGAACACCTGTCCCCGAGAAGACGGTATTTCCCCTCATGAACGTGTTTACGGCGTATCCCCCCTGTTACTGCCGTTCCACCATCACGCTCACCTCCCCTCCACCACCTCCACAATTGACCCATTGCAACATCTGCAAAACACCCTCCATACCGCCCAAACCTGTCAAGACACCAAAACTGATAACCCCGATGACAAAAACCCTTTCGCCATCCATGACACCGTAATGGTAGCCAACCTCCCTATCACCAACAAATTAGGCCCTCGCTATGTCGGGCCCTACACCATCACACAAGTCCCAAACGCATATCAAGTCACCATCGATTATCATGGCGTGACTCGCACGTTCCGAACTAGATTCGTCCGAGCGTTTAAACCGCTCAAACCACAAGACAATACCCCACCCCACACGTCTGAACTGGAATTAAACACCCCTACTAACCCTTCCACTCAGGCTATGAATATTCCCACACAAACCCCTAAGGACCTAAGCCCTCCGACACCGAACAGACAAATCATTCCTCAACATATCCCCCAAACTAACCTCCACAAACCCCAAGCCCCCACTATCACACCCTCCTCCACCATGACACCTTCTTTCACTTCTGATAGTCAAGTACCTCCCCAACTTATCCAAGTACGAAAACCTCCACCCACAACCCCGACCACAACAGAAACTCTCCCGTCTAGCCCTGAGATACCTCCCCCAGGCACCACAGTAAGAAACCCCCCCCCCCCACCCAAAACCAAGTACACACCCAAACACACCACACAATCTACCGCAGTAACCTCACGCTACAACTTACGCCCACGACAAAAATCTTTTAAAACCTCCAGAAAACACACCCTGCTAACCAAGTTCTGTAGGGCTGCCAGACCACTACCCTCCTCCTCCTCCTCCTCTTCTTCTTCTTCGTCAAATTCTCCTCCACAAAGGGAAAGAAGACGAATAATCACCAGTAAACACCATAAACCCTCTAACTATATTCCAGAAGTAACAACCCCCACCCCCCCACGAAAACACATACCTTCCTCTTCAACCTCATCCACTCCCCACCCCCACCTCATTACCCCGAATGACCTGCTAGATCTACCCCCCCCCCACCAAACACCCATAAAACCGCCTACGTCCACCACCAGCAAATCACCGACCTCACCAAAGAACACACCCCACACACGTCCCTACCCCCAACCCTCCAACTTAAATCTACACTCCCTACCCACCCGTCTAGCCCCCCCCACATCCACCCCCTTCCCCTCCACTATCCCCGCAACCACACCCACACATCAACCAACCTCCTCATCTCATCGAACACCCAACCAACCAACCCCTAAAAAATCCCCCCCAGTCACCCCTGAGAGAACCCCCATACATACCCCCACCAAATCCTCTTCCATTCCGCCTACCACCCTCACCCAACAAAAACCTCCACAGGCATCTACCTCTCAAATAACCCCCAACATCGCCCCCAATAGATGCCCTTCACCTGTAAAACGTTCTTCCCCTCAATATAAAACATCGTCGAGCAACTCAAGCCCCACGACAAACATCTACCTTCCCACCAGGACCTCCAGAGGTAGAATAATCAACAGACCCATCAGATTTAAAGACAGTGATACAAAAACAACACCCCGTTCTGACACTAAAGACCCAAGCCACACAACACACACACACCCTCCTTCTCACACACCTCCTTCACCCACCTTACCTAAACCGATCTTGCGCATTGCCTCACTATATTTTCCCAGCCTACAACACCGCCCAAGAAAACCCCAAAAACCCCAGACTCATATCCCCTCTTCATCCCCAGCTCCGTTTTCGCGCGGTAATCCCTCCCCTTCGGTTAGTAACCCATTCACCACACTAAACAGACCTCCTGTCAATCCCACACACCTCACTCCGACCCCCACGGGGGAAAACTACAAACCATTCATACGAAAGGTTAAAGTAAAAAAAAACACAGGGCGCTTAGCCCGCCTACAACGCCCACATCAAGCCCGGGCAACCGCCCTCCACAACACAGAGGACACATACCTACAGGTATACATTGACCTGCAAAAGAAACCTGACCCTCGCTCTCTTGCTTAGTGGGACACTTCTAAATACCCTCAAAATTACCCACCATGACTATGCTTCTTTTTACTTCACCCTTGAGGCTCGGGGACGAGCCTACAATGAAGGAGAGGGAAGTAAAATGCCCCAGAACGAGAAGCCCACCACAGAACCCACGAGCGAACACCACACAGAAACACCCGAAAGAAAGGTCCACAGAACGAAAGGACCAGCTGACCGAGCCAACCAGTTCAGACAGGCCCAAGCCCGCAGGGCTAAGCAGCTCCAAACCACACCTGCCTACCCCTTCTAAACACTGACCTTTCCCCCACCTCACATACACTACCCTTCGTGTCCTACACCTCTACCTACATGATGACGAACCTAAATACACCTTAAAGTTAATACACCCATGCCCTGTCCCTAAGTCTAGGATATTAATATCAACATACAGCCGTGGTGGTCAAGTGGTGAGCACGCTCGCGTGTGAATCTGAAAGACCCGGGATCGAATCCCTGCCACGGCGGACATTTAGTGGGTGCGATAGTACGTCCTAGCATGTTTCACATGCTTGCACCCAGTCAGGGGACATCCTGACGACGTATACAGACAAAACACACATAACAAAGCCACTCCAACACCTTCCTCTCTCTCCAATACCCCTTCTCCCCTCTCAACACTCTTCTCTGAGCTATTGCCGATAAAAATGGCATGTTCAGTCCTGTACAGAATCGTAAGATTCAGAGTCGTAAAGATTCCAGGACGAGCTCATCAGCGGCGGATCCCCAGATCGACCGTGGTGATTGTCACCTAAACATCTACAAAACAAACAATACCCTAAAATACCTTGTCTTGCCAGACTAAGTTTCTGAAGACCAATCGCCCCCATAAATCTATGTATGCAATCCTTAGGTTAGTTATTAATATCAACATACCCTAAAATACCTTGTCTTGCCAGACTAAGTTTCTGAAGACCAATTGCCCCCATAAATCTATGTATGCAATCCTTAGGTTAGTTATTAATATCAACATACCCTAAAATACCTTGTCTTGCCAGACTAAGTTTCTGAAGACCAATCGCCCCCATAAATCTATGTATTCAATCCTTAGTTTAGTTATCTTTATCCGCCATTGTGTTCATCTTTTCCATTTACTTTTCCACAATTGTTATACGTCTTCCACTCACCTCCTTTGTATCCACAGTCCACACTACTCCATTTTGCTTCGTGTCCTACACCTCTTACCCGCCAGACTCTACTTACATGATGATGAACAGGAATACACATTCATATTAAAACACCCATGCCCTGTCCCTAGGTTGAGCCAATGCCAACCAGTCAGACAGCCATAAATCTATGTATGTTCTTCCATCCGAGAAGTAGTATGTTAAAACCCCATGTCCTAATTGATAAGACACTAAGATACCCACGGGTACACCAGTGAGATAAAACCATTGCCCCTGTAAGACCTAGACAGCCATGACTACAGATGTTAGCCACCATGCTATAACTTAATGCTTACCCCAACCAGAGATTGTATAGATAACCTTTTTTTTGTCCATTGTCTATCATAGTATCACGAAACAATAACGAAGTACCCCTACGAACTGCCGCTTTTCTTTGGTCTATATTTCATAGAAAATGCAGTTCCCAGGGACAACTAGACGTACAAGAAATCGTGTCAAATAATAGTGTCCATAACCCCTCGTATTGACGAGTAATAATACACCATGTTTTTCCCTACTTTATCCACAGTCAAGCACACACCTACAGTTAACCTCCTTCTCCCCCACAGCCCCACAGTCCACATGATTCTATCTTTTCCAGACTCATATACCACCCCATAGTTGCATCCCCCGGTAGCATTTGGCTAACGTACTTTCACTGTCCTTTCAAACTCCAATATCAACTGTAGCCTAATGCCACCCCCACGCCCGGAGACCTTAGGGTCAAATTTCCACGTAGCCCCCCTGAACTCTCTCCCTCTCATTAACACCCCGCGCTCTTCGACTCTTTTCCGACCTAGCCTCTCCCTCATACCTCTTGAAGATCCTTGATTTTTCCGTTGCTAACGCTCTCCAACCTTTTATATATATACTCCTATCCAGCCTACCTTCCCTTAGTAGGCCGGAACAACATTAGAACTTTACTAACCCCTTGCATGTCATCTATTCCCTTACAACCCATTCACAACCCTACACCCAATGATCGTCGGTGCGAGGCTAGCCGCCTCGCCAGTAACTAACTTCTATTGCCATACTTCCAGATAGATGTGGCAGAGTTAGCAACCCAGTCTCCACCACATCCAGCAAACCATACAATTAACAACCAACCGATTAAAACCAGCTAGCCAAGGCACCTTCGGTTTTGGTATTAAGGACACCCACTTCTGTCTCATAAACAGAGGGTTATTACAAACACTTGTGATATAGCAAGCCCCTAGCCACAGCCGCCGGACGACCATCCCAGAGAGATGGCGCCCAGCTACCCCTTTTTACCCACCCGAGGAGGGAGACCCCCACCCCTGCGGAGGTATACCTGACCCCTGTTTTGACTTCCGGGTCATTGCCAGGTAGCACAGGAATTCTTCCTATCAATGAACTAACCATGCATGACTAACCCCCTTACTAACCTCTATTAACCCACAATAACCCATTCACCTTTCTTGCATACTCGGGTAATCAAATTAGCACCTCAGCTATACCATAGAATAAAGACTGAACAATATAAGAGAGACGCCCCTATCACAGCTGTCCCAGTCCTCCCCGCAAAGTAGATCCGGTCTCCCTCCCCTCAATACTTCCAGTATAGCCAAAATAGTACCTCTTACTAAGGCTCAGTTATATCACATTATGAAGGCTCCCTATAGCCATGTGTCACAACAGTAATCACCACCTTACCTAGTCCCCATATCTTTTGAGAGCTCAAATAAGTCCATAAGACTCGAGATCCCTATGGCCTACAGGGTCCAAAACCGAGCCTATAAACCCAGCTCCAGCCCCCAGTGAAATCAGTTGAAAGATAGACACCAACCAGTGGCTAACCCCCTGAAGTTAACCTCTAGCTCTGCCCTTGTGTTGTTCCTGAGTTGTGAGATTCCAGAGCCGGCAGACTCCGTGGCAGATTTAAAATAGAAGCATATGTCCACGTACAAGTATCTACGTGCACCTTATAACCTTCACACACACTAGTGGGTATATAAGCGTGTAGCCAGCACCGATCACCAAGAGATCCGACTTGAGAACTTCCTACATTTGGACCACCTGGACGGCCGCGGAACCAGTCGTTAGCCCCCAACATCACGGACGCAAGATAACCAGGACCAGACCAACAAAATACTATCCAAGATTCACTTTATTAGTACTAACATGTTATAGTACTAATTCGAAATTCACTTATTTATCTTTCTATGAAGTGGCTATAACTTTGCCCAGTGTAATTCATATATAACCATTCCATTTGGGAAGTACTAAGCGTATCAGTGTTCATTAATTAACAGGCGACATTAACTCTCGTAATTACCTTTATCCAGATATTAAAACCCTAGTGATATCTAACGTTCGCCCACTGATTTGTGTTCTACGTATTTCTGCCATAAGAATATAAAACTTAGATCAGTACCCCCCTGAGGTTACTAGAATTCCCGTGCTCTAAAACATACGCGTGTCTAATTCTAGTCTGTGAACTACTACTTGTGCACCAGACCTGCCAGTAATAAATCTAATTAGTGAAATTGAATCCATAAGTAACATTGAGGTCTTCCAGTATATAAACTTGCGAACCAAACCAGTGATCAGAAGAGTATACCTGAACGTTGGAAGTGGGAGACTAGGCTCCATCCAGATCCACTAATGCTAGCGGTTCATTTCTATCATTTGTCTTGTACGAGTATTCCTATTTTCCTATGCTCCCTATTAACCTACTTAAATAAACGTGATCGTGTGTCTTGTTACCGTGTGTTTATTTTGTGTTCTCTATTCCTCATACCTTGTATTGTGCATGCAGCCTTATATACCCAGTCAGTTAGAACCCACATTACCCAAGTTAATCCTGTAGAAAAACAGGGCATAACATTTTTCTTGCAATTTAGGTAAAAACAAATTGAAAACCATAGCACTGCAGAAAATTATAAACTCCTACAGAAATCCCCATAGCACATGTTTTATGTGATCAAACAACTCACAAAAGGTGTACCTGTAGTTGCTATAAAAAACAACTCACAAAAGGTGTAGGCCTATCTGTAGTTGCTATACAAAAAATATATATATATTTTGTGTATTTGTTCGATTTAGGTGATTACGGATTCAGGCGAATATATTTATAGAAAATTACAACTTTGACGACATATTGTGAAAAAAAAAAAATACTAGAGTAAATTGGCTTTATAGGCCTTGTAGTGTTTTTAATTACCTTTCCAATGGTATATACACCATTCCTATAGGTCCAATAATAACTGTAGAATAACATCCGATAGTGCGACAATATAGGTTCTGAGAAAAACAGGTGAAAGTCTAAGGTAATTAGGTGAAAATTTTTACTTTTGTTTTTTAGATTTACAATATTTTACACAGGAACATGGCAAAGTAGAAGATACAGCGTATGGTAGGTTGTAGAGTAGCTTACGCTCTTTCGATTTATATAGGTATGCTCCTCGCACGACCAGTAGTTACTGAGCATGTTAATTTCAAAGTTTGCTATATAACGTTTTAGAATTACAGTTAAAGTTTGGAAAACATAAAAAAAACTATTTCCAATGGGTTTTCACTAATAACATTTCACTGGCTTATGAAGGGATGTTGACTCTTGTTGAGTAAACACCTATTGGTATTTTCAGGATTTAGAGTTTTTTAAGCCTAAATTAACCGGTCGGTCCCCTTAACCTAACCTAACCTAACCTAACTTAAATTAACCAAACAGTTGAGCCTAAATAACATAATAAAAATAGGTGACTGGACGACTCGGCCCATGGGACAACTCGGCTCGGACAGCTCGGGCCACTTTTGGACAACTCGGCCACGACGGCGAGACAACTCGGCCCATTATTTGAGACAGCTTGGCCCCATGTTTTGCTATGGGGCAATTTGACGAGACCAGTCAGGATTAGGATGGGGAGAGCTAAGTGGAGGGTTTATGGGTGAGGCCATGTATGCAGCACCAAATCCTGTCCTCTGCGTATGTGCGGCCTTTTCCCTAATATTTTTATTATGTTATTTAGGCTCAACTGTTAGGTTAATTTAAGCTAGGTTAGGTTAGGTTACGTTAAGATAATATAATAGTATAACTATAAAGGAAAAAAAAATCGTGCCAAGGGGCCTAAGATTCTCACGCATGCGCAGAGGACAGGATTTGGTGCTGCATACATGGCCTCCCGTTTATGGCGTGTGTGTAATGTGGGCGAAATGTTAGTTTTTTGTATAATTATGTCATAGGCTAGTTCTCTCGATTCATAATGTGTAGGTTAGGTTAGGTTAGGTTAATTAAGAGTTAATTAAGAGGTTAATTAAGAGTTAGGGGAGGTGTGGCGGAGTGGTCTTGCCACTGGACTGGTAATCCAATGGACCCGGGTTCGAATCCCAATATGTCAATGGGAAGATATTATTGGGATGGAATTTGTGCTGTACCTTGTATCAGTGCATTACCACAGCACACCGAAATGCCAAAAAAATACCCTGATTGTTCCCTGATTAAATAGCATTGTATGAATATTCCCATATTCAAATATATGCTACAGGGGGGCAATGCCTAGTGAGTTAATTGCTCAATAGGTGGCATTCTGAGAGTGAGGGTCCGAGTGTGGGGGATGAGACTGTGAAGCGCAGAGGCGAGGCGGTTTCAGAGATGCAGTTGCTTCGAGCCGTGAAGCTTCACATATCTCACTCCCTAGACTGGAACAAGACCTCACGGGCCTCACCGTGTTCAGCGGTAGAGTGTAAAGGCTATCAGCCTATGCCCGAGAGGAAGTAGTTGGAATATAGAAAACAAAACAAAATATTAACACGGGGCCGAGCTGTCTCGTTTTTACTGGGCCGAGCTGTCTCGCCGTGGGCCGAGCTCTCCTGGCCGAGCTGTCCCATGGGCCGAGTAGTCTAGCATTCATAAAATTATTAGGAAAAAGGCCGCGCATACGCAGAGGACAGGATTTGGTGCTGCATACATGGGCCTCATCCATAAACCCTCCACTTAGCTCTCCCCATCCTAATCCTGACTGGTCTCGTCAAATTGCCCCATAGCAAAACATGGGGCCGAGCTGTCTCAAATAATGGGCCGAGTTGTCTCGCCGTCGTGGCCGAGTTGTCCAAAAGTGGGCCGAGCTGTCCGAGCCGAGTTGTCCCATGGGCCGAGTCGTCCAGTCACCATCGATAATAGCAGAGGTAAATTTTAATTTAATAAATGAATGAACTGTGCATAGGCTACAACTATGTTTGCATATCTGAATATTCTTACTATATATTTTAAGTACATACACGATAAATTAGGTAAAACTGAGAGGTCAGGAGTTTATTTAAAATTTATTGTTATGCCCTGTTTTCTACAGGATTAACTTGGGTAATGTGAGTTCTAACTGACTGGGTATATAAGGATGCATGCACAATACAAGGTATGAGGAATAGAGAACACAAAATAAACACACGGTAACAAGACACACGATCACGTTTATTGAAGATGATTAATAGGAAGCATAAGAAGGTATGAATACTCGTACAAGACAAATGATAGAAATGAACAACTAGCATTAGTGGATCTGGATGGAGCCTAGTCTCCCACTTCCAACGTTCTTCTGATCACTGGCTTGGTTCGCAAGTTTATATACTGGAAGACATCAATGTTACTTATAGATTCAATTTCACAAATTTGATTTATTACTGGCAATTCTGGTGCACAAGTAGTAGTTCACAGACTAGAATTAGACACGCGTATTTTTAGAGTACGGGAATTCTAGTAACCTCAGGGGGGTACTGATCTAAGTTTTATATTCTTATAGCAGAAATACGTAGAACACAAATCAGTGGGCGAACGTTAGATATCACTAGGGTTTTACTTCTATGTAATAATATCTGAATAGGGTTAATTACGAGAGTTAATGTCTCCTGTTAATTAATGAACACTGATATGCTTAGCACTTCCCAATAGAATG
Organism: Paralithodes platypus; assembly: GCA_032716605.1. Classification (NCBI taxonomy): domain Eukaryota; kingdom Metazoa; phylum Arthropoda; class Malacostraca; order Decapoda; family Lithodidae; genus Paralithodes; species Paralithodes platypus. The sequence continues at coordinate 16,662,088 of CM064582.1, forward strand.
GTTGTATATGAATTATACTGGGGCAAAGATATAGCCACTTCATAGAAAGATTAATAAGTGAGTCTCTAATTAGTACTGTAACACGGTAGTACTAATAAAGTGAATCTTGGGTCGTATTTGGTTGGTCTGGTCCTGGTTATCTTGCGTCCGTGATGTTGGGGGCTAACGACTGGTTCCGCGGCCGTCCAGGGGGTCCATATGTTACTTACTTACTTGTTACTTGTTACTTGGTGTGGAGTTTCTCAGCTGCGCTCCGGCACTAGATGTGACGCTCGTCGCAGCTGCCCTTTAAACCATCTAGCACTTGTAGTCTTGTCTCACAGTGCCATCTTCTAAGTCATAACACTCCCTGAACAAATGTGTTTTAAGTGACTTTTTAAAGGCCTTTATGTTCGCACACCTTTTCACATTAACTGGTAGATTATTATAAAGTCTCGGTGCACTCTTTTCGAAGGCCCTAAATCCAAATTCATGATTGCACCGTGGCTCATTCAATTGATGCAGCACGTTGCCATGTCTCAGCATCATATCAGTGCCAACATTGAAGTCTTCCAATAAGTCTCGCACATATTCCGGCTTTCCAAAGTTCAAAGCTTGATACACTATAACACACAGTTTGAATATGATCCTCGCTTTCACTGGCAGCCAATGCAGGTCAATTAATGCCGGCGTTATACTCGCACGGAATGGTAAACTCTTTATTAATCTTGCTGCTCTATTCATTATAAGTTGTAGTTTTCGTAGCAAGTAATTTGGTAGTCGATAATATAGAGAATTACAATAGTCTAATTTACTAATTACATGATTGTGGATCAACATTTTGGTTGTATTAATATCCAGATATTTTCTCACAAAAGCAATATTCCTCAGATGATAGGCAGAGATTCGCACTGTTTGATTAATCTGGTTTTTAAATGACAGTTCACTATCAACCAAGACTCCCAAATCCTTCACCACACTACTCACAGTCATCACACTATCATTGATATTGAGGCTTTGCACGCCCAGTCTCTCAAGGTTCACCCGTCTGCCTACTAATAGGCATTCAGTTTTATTTTCATTTAATTTCAGTTGCTTTGACTCCATCCACTTCCCAATGTCTTTTAGTAAACCACTAATCTTCTCCTCAACATTCACCACGTCACTTAGTGCCAGATAGAATTGGGTGTCATCCGCAAACAGCTTGAATTTCACTCCATGTTTCATTAATATGCTAGATAGTGCAATTGTATATATACAGAATAGAATTGGTCCAAGAACACTCCCTTGAGGGACGCCCCTCTCTAGATGCTTCATCTCTGAGAATTTATTACTTATTTGCACACAATAAGTTCTGTTAGTAAGGTAGCTCTGAAGGTATTCCAGCGCATTACCATCAATACCAATAGCTTTACAGTCTTCTATTAGTAAGCTATGCACCACTGTATCGAATGCAGCACTCAAGTCCAACAAAATTAAGATTCCACACTTCGCATTGTCCATTTGCACGAGTAAATCATTAATCACAGAGCACATCGTGGTTTCCGCAGAGTAAAGTCTTCTATATGCGGACTGGTTGTCTGGGAGAGCCTTCACTAAACTCAAGTGATCCCATAACTGACCCAGAATTACATTTTCAGTAATTTTTGATAGAAATGTTAAATTGGAAACAGGCCTAAAAGAGCTCAAGCATTGAGAATCAAGGCTCCCTTTAATAATAGGCTTCACAATCGCATTCTTTTCAGACGATGGAAATACATTATTTGCAATGCTACAGTTTATTATGTCAACATATATGTCCAGAAAACTGTTAAAATTTTTACTGTGCACTATTTCACGTATCGGTATAGGATCATTACTACAATGGGTAAGTTTTGCTTTCGTAACTATGGATTTAACTGTATTCAGATCCGTCATAGTAAATTCTGTTAACTTAGTCACAGTAGGCTCAGCTACAACAACGTCTTGAGTCTCGACTACTCCAAAATTTCCAACAATGGCATTAATTTTATCACAAAAAAAGTCAGAAAAATCATTCGCCAATGTCATATCCGGAATCCCTTCTGGTAACTTATTTTTCTTCTTGTTTCCCGTCAAGTTGTCAAGTACCACATACAGCTTATTCATGTCAGATCCAGCTTCTTTTGCTTTATTCATATAGTATTCACGTTTTCTAAGCACAATGAGCCTGTTTTCTATATTCCGAGCTCTTTTATAGTTATCTCTTGCCTCTTCGGTTCGTAGACGTCTCCATAGCCTCTCATATTTCTTCTTGGCCTTTTTTGCTCTTTGAATATCAGCATTAAACCACGGCGCACTATCAACTATTACTATTTCCTTTTCAATAATGGGGCACATATCTTCGTATTTTTCTCTAGCAATGCTGTTATACAGATTAGTGAAACATGACGTACAGTCATCTATTAATTCACCGTGAGCACAGTGTTCTCTTTTCTTAATTAGTATTTCATTCGCAACAGTCGATATTAGTAGTTGTGGCTCAAATGTTCTTTTTGACCTACACTTTATTGTCTTATATTGTCTAGGTTTACTTACAAACGGCATGTTAAAAGTAACTAGTTTATGGACCGGCGAAATACAACACTCATCTTCAATATACAGCTAATTTATCATATCGCTTTCTCTATTCGTAAAAACCAAATCTAATGCATGACCACCTCTTGAAGTTGCAGTATGCACTTTATTTATCAAGTGGAAAGACTCCATCAATTCTATAAAGATAGTAGCATAGTAATCATTTGGAACATCCACCCACAGATTAAAGTCACCAAAGACGAATGTATTCGTACTAACCATATCAATTGTTTCCAAATATAATCTAAAATCATCAATAAATGTACTGGCACTTAAATTTGGGGGTCTATAAACAACAATAAAAGTACATTTCCAGCCTCCAATCTCACAGCCCACCTGTATATGTTCAAAACTACCGAACCTTGCAGATTTACATATTTTCGTCTTCTTAAACGTGTTTGTAAGAAAAATTCCCACACCACCACCTCCCTTCCCTTTTCGTGGATTGTGCAAGAAGGTATGCGTTAAAGGAGTCATTTCAAGTATTTTAGCAGTATCGTATTCACTCAGCCATGTTTCAGTTACCGCTAGTACATCATATTTTGCCTCATTAATTAAGTCTCGAATTTCAAAGGTTTTATTTCCCACTGATTGAATGTTTATCAGTCCTCCCTTTATCTTTATTAAAGCACTAGATTCCATGATCAGTTAGGTCTCTCACCTTGACTATCTCACTCGAAAAGACCGGCACCGGGTATCTGATGATGAATGATACACGTCTTGTTTCCCGTATCTCATACAATTTATGCACTTTCTCACAGTCACCTTACAATCCTTCGACCTATGTGTTCCAGCACATTTAAAACAAACAGGCACATCACTGTTTAGTTTAGCAGCACACTTATTTTCTGCATGCCCAAATCTCTGGCAATAGAAACAAGCCAATGCATGGTACCTGTCTCTTATATTATATATTCCCCATTGAAGTTGCACCTTGTCTTTATATTTGTAGAGAGCCGCACGGACTTCAGGCTCACATTTCAGGATATAATGGACTGTACCTCCAGCAGCTGGTTTATCAAAAATCATGGCAATCTTTCCTTTAATATCATCAATCGAATTCAGAAAATCATTCCTTGCAATTAATGTATCAATTATCTCACTCTTGGACTCTTCAGGATGAACATTGCAAATCATCACTTTTGGTTTTAATTTTTTCACACTCCTTGTAGTAACAGCCGGCACCTCTACCAACTTTTTAACTGCATCATTCAGCATATCCACAGTGCCAAAATTCATCACCATGTTCCCTTTAGGGGTAAACTTCGTATCCTGAATTTGAATCCCCTCTAGCGCCTGAGAAATTTCTCCTCTCTTGTCAGTTGCCTTTTCATTCTCATCCGTCGCCTTCAGAATGAGTAGATTCTTCTTTTCTTTCTTCTTTCTTCTCCCCGCCACCACATCCGACCACCCAGGCAAGTCAGAAACCGCTGACGTTTGCGAGGGGTCAGCGCTTATAGCATCAACAACATTTCCCATACCACTAGTGACTCCTTGCATCTCCATCTTCACTACTTTCAATTGAGTTGAAAGTTCTTGAGTTATACCGTCTAGTCCTTGGGTCATCTTATCATTTAATTCACTCCTGATGTTTTTTAGTTTATCGCTCATTACATCAAAACCTTGGGTCATCGTTTCTTTGAATTCAATCAATTCTTTCATCATTTCTTTCTTTATGTTTTCCATTTCATTCTTAAATGAAGTTAACACTCCAAGCTTTGTCTTACATGGATCACAGACATAGTTTATGTGCGCTACGTTTTCAGTCTTTATGCCAATCAAGTGTTCACATTTGATATGGGCCCAGTTTTTGCAAGTTGAGCATCCAATCCACTTTAACTTCTCTCTCTCCCCATCAGTTTTATCGCATTTATAACACTTTACGTCAGGAGCCATCCCAATAGCAATTAAAGGTTTCGATAGAACAGTCTTTGTAACATGGGAGGCAGAGCTCAGGCGGCACACATCTACTCTGCTCCGCGCTAAGTTGGTAAGTTCTGTAGGAAGTTCTCAAGACGGATCTCTTGGCGATCGTTGCTGGCTACACGCTTATATACCCACTGGTGTGTGAAGGTTATAAGGTGCACGTAGATTTCTTGTACGTGGACAGATGCTTCTATCTCAAATCTGCCATGGAGTCTGCCGGCTCTGGAACTCAAATCTCAGGAACAACACAAGGGCAGAGCTAGAGGTCAACTTAAGGGGGCCAGCCACTGGTTGGTGTCTATCTTTCAACTGATTTTACTGGGGGCGGGAGCTGGGTTTATAGGCTCGGTTTTGGACCCTGTAGGCCATAGGGATCTCGAGTCTTATGGAATTATTTGAGCACTCAATAGATATGGGGACTAGGTAAGGTGGTGATTACTGTTGTGGCACATGGCTATAGGGAGCCTTCATTATAGGTTTGACTCCTGTAAGGAGATAAAGAAAACCTAATATTTAGTAGTGGCCCCGTAATCATTGACGAACATGCCTATTACATAAGGCACCCTCTTCAAACACTCATCCGCCGTAGTTTGAATCTACCGCGCAGAGCATAAAAAATTGAGGAGCCTTCATCATGAGCGCACGCACCCTCACTCATGGCTTCAGTCATTATGAATTGGGTTCTCACTACAAAAAAACTTTGTAAAAAATAAAAACAAAAAGAAAATAAGAATAACTGTTCAATAAGCTTTCCATAATATCGTGGATGTACTTGTGTGGATCTTTGACCAGACGCTGACTCGGGCGTCATTCCTCCTTCACTGACATATCAAGTAAACCAAAATCCTTAATACATCAACGAATGGGAAGGGGATGGTCGGGAGGGCCCCAGTTGTCAATGATTACGGGGCCACTACTAAATATTAGGTTTTCTTTATCTCCTTACAGGAGTCAAACCTATAATTTATTAGTGGCCCCTCCATCATTGACGAACATGCCTGATAGACCAGTCAAAGTAGGGCTGGACTTAGAACAAATTGCAATAGAAGGTTTTTTGGCTTTAACTTGTTTATTAGGTCCCTCTGATGAACATATAAAAAGTCTCCAACTTTTGGACACCTGGAAAGTGGTTAATTTACAGCCAAAAAACCTTACAGCCAAAAAACCTTCTATTGCAATTTGTTCTAGGTCAAGCCCTACCTTTACTGCACATTATTGTCTATTACATTTTGCCTAGGCCTATACTAATCCCATCATGAGTTGTATTTACTCAACACTTCACTTCGTTGCTGCGGAAAGCCATCGCCAGGGAACGACGCCAATGCTGACATTCGACCAACCGCTTTATTGGAAAGCGAAGACGATCATTGTTCATGAGAAGGAAGGAAGCGAACTGAAACCCATTGTTTTGAACCTTGGTGGCTTTCACTCTGTGATGAGCTTTTTGGGATGCATGGGCCATGTTATGGAAGCATCTGGGCTTAAGGAGGTTTTGGAACTTATATACGCTGAAAATGCTGTGACCCAAATGCTGAGTGGGAAAGCCTATGCACGAGCAATCAGAGGCCACTTCTTGGTTGACACAGCCTTGAGTTCGATTGTGTTAGGCAGGGCATACGGTGTCAACCTCTCAATGGTAGATGAGGAAAGTGACGCATGCAAGGACTTCCAGGAGGCTGCAGATCTTTTGGATAAGCTGTTGCGTGAAGACGTTTCACCGGATGAAGTCTGCAGTAAAGACGTTTTCAACAGAATTTCTGAAAAACTTAAAGCTGAGAAGAGCTCCTTAGCAGAGCATAAGATGGGAAAGCTATGGATTCAATACATGGACATGATTGACCTGCTGCGTCGCTTCCTGAGGGCACTGAGAATGGGCGATTTCCTACTGTACCTCGGAACACTCCAGGAGATGTTGCCGTACTTTGCAGCGTGTGGTCATAACAATTATGCCAAGTCAGCCCATGTGTACATTCAAGACATGATTGAACTTGAGCAGCTCAACCCAGACATGTTCTGTCAATTGAACTCCGGTCTATTTGTGATCCGCCGAAGTGATCGGCTGTGGGCAGGACTGCCAAGCGACTTGGTTATAGAGCAGGTTTTGATGCGCTCTTTGAAAACGAATGGTGGATTGACACGTGGTAGGGGCATGGAGGAAACGCAACGCCTGCGCTGGTTACTTGCTATGCCAGCCTGCGCTGAGGTGAGTGAAGTTATGCAAGAACTGACAGGGAAGCATTTCCACACCTCTGAGCAGCACAAAGAAATGACTGAAGCAAGGCGTGAACGAGATAGGAAGGACACAGAGAAGGTTCTCGCATTCTTCAAGGATTATGATCCATTTCAAGAATCAAATGAACTCAGGAATATTGCCAACGGTGTGACAGGACCAGCCTCGGCCAATCCTCATTTACTGTATGAGGTTGGTATGAACATTGTGCAGAAGATGGAAGGTAGCAATGCTTTTGACTTTTCATTTAGGAAGAAAGATCAATCAGTGCTGAAAAAGTACCAATCGACCCACAGCTCCTTTTCCAGAGGCTCCTCATCTTTGCTAATAACAGGGACTTAGGTGTTGAAGAGGTCTTTGCGTATGTGTTGTCTAGCTACCCTACTGCTCTGTTCGATAAGTGGGGGAGGCTCAGGGAAGCCAATAAACCACAGCTAGGAGATGAGATAGCTGCTGTTGTTCCCAAGTCGTCATTGGAATCATTTGAGGAAGAAAGGACTGTGACCCATGTTCTGGATGGTGGTTCCTTATTGCAAAGGATTCCATGGAAGAAGGGTGACACATTTGAGGACATTGCAAGCATGTACATGAAGCATGTTTCCAAAAACTTTCTCAACCCGGTGGTTGTATTCGACGGTTATAAATCAGGACCTACTACCAAGGACATGACACACAATCGACGATCAAAAGGAGTCTTTGGTCAAAAGGTGATGTTCACTCCAACCATGCCCCTTCGGTCAAAAAAGGAAAACTTCTTGTCAAACTCGGACAATAAGCAAAACTTCATTGACTTATTGTGTGAAACATTCAAGGCAAATGGAATTGACTGTGTCAATGCGCCAGCAGATGCAGATGTCATGATTGCGAAGAAGGGAATTGAGCATGCAAGGGAAACCGTGACATATGTGATAGGTGAGGACACAGACTTGTTGGTGCTGTTGTGTCATTATGCGGAACGAGGGATGAATGATTTGTACTTCAAGTCGAGCAAGGAAGGTGGGAAATGTTGGCATATTAACTCAGTAGCAGAAGCTCTCGGTGAAAGCATCTGTCGTGTCCTGCCAGTTGTCCATGCACTCTGTGGATGTGACACAACCTCACGACTGTATGGTATTGGTAAAGGGCTGCCTTGAGGAAAGTGAGGGAAGACAACGGTTTCTTGAAATGTATAGAAGCATTCTGTTGCCAAAGTGGAAGTAAAGACGCGATATCATCAGCTGGTGAAAAGGCCTTGGTTTATTTGTACGGGGGAAAAGGAAATGACACCCTTGACGGACTGCGAAAGACAAAGTTTTGCAACAAGGTGGCAAAAAGTTCAACTACCGTTGAAGTTCACAGCCTTCCCCCAACAACCGATGCAGCCAAATACCACTCGTTCCGAGTTTATTGTCAGGTCCAGGAATGGATGGGGAACTGTGTGGACCCCGAGAAATGGGGCTGGTGTCTGCGGAAGGGACAGCTTGAACCGAAGACGATGGATTCGCCAGTGGCTCCTGATTCACTACTGAAATTGGTCAGATGTCAGTGTAAGGGCAACTGTGACACTCAACGCTGTAGTTGCAAACGGAATGAGCTTGAATGTTCCAGTGCATGTGGTCAATGTAAAGGACTCTGTCAAAATAGCAACTTTGATGCAAGCACCGATGATCCAAGTGAATACGAACTCCTATCATGAATTACATAATTGGCTCTGAATGACGTCATACTACGTCATGTTTTTTTTTTTTTTTTTTTATAAAAAAGAGGGACAACAGGTCAAAAAACCCATACAAGCACAAAGTGCCTGTGTCACCCCTTGTGAAAGAGACAGTTCAGCCTGTCTGTAAGGTTTTTCGGCTGTAAATTAACCACTTTCCAGGTGTCCAAAAGTTGGAGACTTTTTATATGTTCATCAGAGGGACCTAATAAACAAGTTAAAGCCAAAAAACGTTGTTTGTAATACATTTATAGGGTCTAGGAGCAACCAGAAAAAAGTTATCTGTAAATTGAAGCTTTGGACGGCGGCCATCTTGAATTTATGCAAATTAACCACTTTCCCAGTGTCCAAAAGTTGGAGACTTTTTATATGTTCATCAGAGGGACCTAATAAACAAGTTAAAGCCAAAAAACCTTCTATTGCAATTTGTTCTAGGTCCAGTTAAATGATTGCTAGATTTACTGGACTGGATACATCTTGCAAAATATATCCAATGCTAAAAATTAAATTGCTTTCACAGCTAAAACTTCTATAACAACACTGTTGTTTGTACTACCATTGTACTAGCACAATTTCCTGCACTGAATAGTACAGATACATTTTCATATCACACTACTCATAACTAGTATCACAGCTCTTATACTCCAGCGGAGTCTAGGGTGTCCTATGTTACACTGACTGCACCCCCCCCCCCCCTTTTCCTTGAAATTAAACCAAAAGTGACTTAAGGGCCATCTAGACCCTCTGCCTTAAAGCTATACATGGCAAGGAAGGTTTGTCTAGAGCTACTGACAGGTATCGAGTCAAAAACGTATGATTAGAGGCCCACAAATGTGTGGACGTAATATCTTCCACAGAAAAATTCTTAAGGAAACGCAAAGAGGCTGCCCATTTGCATAAATCGTGGGCCCTACCCACAAAGCCGGGATTACTCTCTTTAATGACCTCGACCAAAAGAGAAGCCAATCTACGTTTCAACAAGCGCTTACCCGTACTTGCCACCCATAAAGCGCCCTGGAGGTTTAGAGGAGCTACTCTCAAATATTTGGTTAGAGCCTGCACTGGACATAAATTATGGTGCACCTTTCCCCTTTTCAACGCCGGCACAGTGAACTCTGAAAACACGTGTTCACTGTGCTCATTCTTGGCTATGAACCCTGGGGAAGGTGCAATGTGAATACACTCATTAAGCCTACCAAACCTGAGGCAATTAGGTGTGTTGCTCATCGCCGCCAGCTCAGACACTCTGTTCCCGGTGGCCAAAGCCAAAAGGAATACAGCCTTTTTTAAGATTAATGTAAAGTCTGCAGTATTCTGGTACAGACGGGAATGAAGTAAAGACAATGCTTTGTCCAGAGACCAAGTAGGCATGAGCTGACGGGGAGGTGGACGGAGTTTAAAACATGCCCTCATAAAACCTGTTTCCTCCGCGACTGGTATGGTGAGACCGGTAAGGTCCCAAAATGGCATCCTAATCGCTGTTAAGTGATTTTTTAACGTTACCACAGATAACCGTTTCTGCTCGAACAGATAATTTAAATAATTAAAAACTAACGCCACCGAGGGCACAGTTTGTTCTGTCCTAAGGATCCAAGAAGTAAAGGCTTGCCAATGTGATTGATACTGTTGTTTTGTAGACTGAGTATATTGATTCATTAATTTATTGGTCACGTCTCTACCATACGGTGCTAGCCACTTGGCCTCCTGAATGTCCATAATGCAAAAGTCAGCGAGGTCGCTAGGTTGCCAATCGTGTCTAAGTGGAAAAACCCGACCGGGAGCGACACCGGGTGCGGGCACCACGTTTTCAATTGCTGGTACCACAACTGCGCCGGCCACAGGGGCGCGATTAGCGAGACTAAGCCCCGATAATCTCGTAGTTTGTTTACTACATGGCATATTAGAGACGCGTCTGGCGGCGGAAACAGATAGATGGAACTCCACCTGTTCCAGTCTGTCACCAGGGCGTCTGGCCCCCCTGCCGGCGTTATCGTCCGGCGGGTGAGGTACATTGGGAGTTTGTGAGTCTCCTCGGACGCAAACAGATCCACTTGTGGATGGTAAAGCTCCGCAATCATTAGGTTGAAAATTGGTTGCTTGAGCTCCCATTCTACTGTTGTGCTCTGTCTCCGAGACAGAGCGTCTGCCCAGACGTTTGCTACGCCTGGGAGATAAGATGCGTGAAGATGAATGTCCAGCCTGTTGGCTAGAATAAAAATATCTTCTGACACGTTTAGCAACTTCCGAGACTTCGTCGACCCTTGTTTCTGAATACAGTGAACTGCATTCAGATTGTCCATTCTGAAGGCCACCGACTTGCCCCGTAAAGTAGAGCCGTGAGCTTGAAGGAAATATAAGGGGACTAGTAATTCTTTGACATTGATGTGGGAGATTTCTAAATGGGACCAAAGCCCTTGACCCTGGTGCCCTTGGTTTGACTGAAAACCCCAACCTATCGTTCCTGACGCATCCGTGTCTACCCATACCGTCGGCGGAGGAGAGGTCCATGACATTATTGAGTGCAACATTTCCCTCTTCGCCCAGACCGCTAGTAAGGTGTGGATTAATTTTGGTATGGGCCATAATTTTTCCGCCGTTAATAGTGGAAAATATTTGTTGCCCTCCAATATTAAACGCTTTACTTTCAACCGGCCCAACATTACAGTTAGTTGAATCCAGTTGAGAGAGCCGACCAGAGACTCCCAGAGTCTCTGTGTCGTAGTCAGACTGTGAAGGAACAGGAACAGTTTCCTGCGAAACCTGTTTCGATTGTCCACACTCTGACTCAGAGTGAGAGCAGCTGTGTCCCAAACCAGCCCTATCCACTGAACTACTCGTGAGGGAACAAGGTTTGACTTTACCAGATTTACCTTGAACCCTAGAGTTTTGACATGTTTTAATGTTACGTTGACATGATTTATGCATACTTGCTCCGTCTCTGCCACCACTAGCCAGTCGTCTAGGTACCACAAAATCCTGATCCCTTGTTTTAACAATGGCATCAGGGCTTGCCGGACTAATTTTGTGAATAAGCGAGGTGCCAGGTTCAATCCGAATGGCATCCTCTGAAAAACATAATTTTGATGCCTGATCCGTAAGGCCAGAAATCTTTTAAATCTTTTGTTTACCGAGACGTGCCAATAAGCGTCTGTCAGGTCTAAGGAACACATCCAACCTCCCGGCGGAAGTGTTAGCCTGATTTGGTGCACTGTTAACATCCTGAATGACTCGTTGTGAATGTGAAGGTTCAGATAAGACAGGTCTACGACGGGTCTCATCTGAACACTGTCCCTTTTGGGTACCAAAAATAGCTTGGATGTGAAGACTGGGTAATTTTGAGGGACCGGGATGATGACATTCTTGGCTATCATTTCCTTTATCAGTGACTCCACCTCTAATGAAACTAGATTCGCCGTTGTCGGCTGACGTAAACGAGGTCGCCGGAGCCACTGCCAAGTGATGCCTTTGCATACCACCATCCTTGCCCAAGTATTTAACGGCCATGCTTTGTGACACGTTCGGAACGACCCAGTTAGCAGACAAGGGTTCGCCGGCTGTGCTACCCTCGGATCCACCCGCCTTGAGACCGGCCCCGGGAGTGAGAGAGACTTTAGTTTTTTGATGGTGGTGGAGGTGGTGGTGGTGGACGCTTAGCCGGCTGGCCGGCGTCGGCAGAAGACGGGCCTTGACCTGGTTTGTTATAGCCTCGTCCTTTCTGACCTGTAAACTTACCCTGTTTATACCTGTACTGACCTTGGGGGGAGGAGGACTTAGGTAGGTGAAAGGGCTTAGTTCCCCCGGCTGTGCTTTTGCGACTGGCTTGGGTTTGGGAAAGTTAAAAGGTTTCTTAGAAGGGGTGGGACTTTGTTTAAAGGCCTGAGCCATATTGAACACCGTTCTCCACACATCAGGGGACATTAAAGAGGGAGTTAGCACTGGTGACATGACCACCTGATTCGCAATTCGATCAGGAAGTTTCCGCACCATGGACATCCTGAGATCTTGTCTCGCTCGTACTGCCTCAAGTAAGGCTGTGCGGATATCACCCAATGACTGAATTGACATTTGAAGGAGCAATCGCCGAGACAGTTCAACCGATCTTCTGGCATCCGCGTCTGCGATTGCCTGAGTGGATCGGAGCATCGATTTCGCCACCTGGTGCGTCACAATGTACTGGGAGAAAAGTCTATACGCTTTCCCCCGTAGCTTAAATTCCCGGTCTAGGTGAGTTGGAGAAGGAGTAGTGAAAGGGTCCTTGAGTTCACATAGATTGATTTTGGGGGCAGCTAAGAAAGCAAACAAAGCCGAAGGGACTCCGCCGGCAGAACACACTGGCATAGAGAACCAAGAATGACTATCCTGAGGAATTTGGTGGGAAGATTTTGAGGTGAAGGTGGTCGCAAAGTTTTGAGCCTCCGTCTCTCATTCCACCCAAGGTCCCGGGCCCAACTGCCCCACCTTCAACACTGGATTAGCGGCTGTGTCCGTGACAGTTTGCAAATCTAATTCTGGAGTGAGAGCTGACAGTGTTTTTATGTCATTAAAACCATCATGCTTGGACCAGTCAGAAAACAGTTTCGAAGCTGAGGCAGGGGGCAGGGCAGGTGTAGCAGTATATACAAAATAGTCCTGGTGATAATAATTAGGAATGGCCTTAACGTTAACATCTAGTACATTCCCCAAAGTATCCAAGGCCCGTAATTTTTTAGATTTATTGCCTTGGATTACCCACTCTCGTGGCACTGGAAGATCCCCTGACAAGGTAGGTTGAGCGACCTCTGGTTTAGTGGGGATCAATTGTACCCATGACTCGTCGGGACCGTACAATAGGGGCATTGCTACCTTTCTTATTGGTGCTTTATCTAAAGGGGGCGGATTGACATCCATTATAACCCTTACATTAGAAGTAGTCAGTGCCGCCGAAGCAGGCCTAGTGACCACAGATGGTGATATAGAGGAAGGGTGAGGAATCTTAGTCAAAGCAATAGAAGTCATCAGAGGCCGAACATTAGAACTTGTCATGGAAGCTCCCAGGTCCACTGTAGGAGTCTCCGGCTGTTGGCCAAAAAATTTAGTTAGAGCATTAACCAGTAACCCATCTATTTCCTCCGCCGTGACAAATTTATTCGATGATGAACTCAAAGGTGAATCATTCCGATCCTGTGCGTCGTCTACAACTGAACCCGACTCTTGCACTTCCATGTCCGAGATAATAGATACTTCGTCTTTGTCATCTGGCTGCCCGTGAGAGGATTCCGCCGAAGCCGGAGTCCCGTCGTGTTGCCAAGACAAGTCTGGAATGGATGATGGGATCGCCGCGTCCCGGTGGACATCAGCCACTGTTTGTGTATCTTGAGCCAGACGTGGGCTTTCAGTCCATGGTCGAGAATACCGCCATACACCTAGGCCTTGGCCTGCACTCCCTTGGGAGTCTGATACACTCTCAATAGGACGATCACTGTCCACCGAACTCTCCAATTCTAAGGTTAGAATACTAATTGGCAAACTATATTTGGTTGCTGACACTACACTAGCCTCATCCGATTGAATACTAGCTTTGTCGGGGTGAGAGGTATGATGAGAGGCACTAGACTCCGGTGAACGCCGGGAGGCCTTTCGATCATGTGAGTCTTTTCTAGAAGATTTATGGCTACGGTGCGACCTAGAACTTCCTTTGGACTTTGACGATTTCTCGCTATAACCACTGGTGGACCCCTCTGTCTTGCTCTTCTTACTCGCCGGCGAAGACGAGAGACTAGGCGGCTGCTGCCGAAGAGGGGACCTGGACCTGGATCGCGCCCATGACGCCGCCACCGGGGGCGTAGGTTCTCGCTGTCTCTTAGATGTGCTTGGGGCTGGAGAAAGTGTAAGACCCTGTCCAGTCTCTGCCGACCTTCGTACAGTTACTCTAGAGGGACGTTTAATGGGGGGGTTCTCAATTAGTAACTTATCCCAAAGAGGGACGTTATCGCATTGAAGTGACTTATGAGCCACGGTAGTAGTATAAGTGGTCATCTGCTGCCTGACCTCCCGTAAAGCGACCGCTGCGGTCTTATCATTATCTTGAAGCACTTTATGGCTTAATTGAGAGCAAAAGGTACAGTTCCTCATAACCCACAGACCCCTTGAGCGGTCGAGACATTTAACACATTTAATGCAAAGGGTGTGTGCAAAGATAGGGATACCTGAACAGGTGGGCGTAATGCACAAAGCAAAGACAGGGGCAAAGGTAGCCATGACAGAGACTGGTGGGAAACTTACTCCAGGTTCTGTATAGACCCGCCGGGACCCAGCTCTGGAAAAAAATAAAATTTCCAGGAATTAATGCTCATAAGGTTAACCCAACATGTTCGCACACAAGTGTTAAAATAACCCGCCGGGTAACGAGACGTTATACTTAACGACTACAGCTCGCTACGCGGTGGGGTTCCTAAGTAAAAGATTTCAGAATATCTTAACTTGTCCAAAAGATTTATGAATACCCTCTGACATAATATAAAGACCAGCATGGCGTTTATAACTGATTTAGTCTTTCCGGTGGAGTTTGTTTCAAGATGCAACGAAGGAAAAAAAAAACTAAAAAGACGCCGGCCCCCGAATTATCTCGCAGATAAAAAACTGGGAAGCCTGACAAATATACGAGATCTGACTTCTCCCGAAGTGTCTTTTAGATCGCCGTATGTTGAAGGCGGCGATACAAAACGTATCCCTCAATTGTCTGGTTAAATAACTGAATTGTAAATTCGTTATTCCCACCCTTCCAAGGAGCACCCGCTGGGTGTGAATTTGAGTTAAAAAACGTTAACCCCAATTGTGCCCAAAAACGCCGTATGTTGAAGGCGGTGATACACAATGCATCCCTCAATTGTCTGGTCAACTAAACTGATTTTTTTGAAAATTCGTTTATCCCACCCTTCCAGGATGCACCCGCCGGGTGTGATTTTACGTTTATAAAGTTAACCCCAATTGTTTCGATCCCAACTTCTTTGTAAAAGATCGCCGGGGAGGAAAGACAAACAACAACAGATTAGTTTTTTATTGGCTTTGCAAAACCGGGAAAAAACTACAAACAACACGTGTCTGCATGAACACTGTTAGATGGGTACAACCATTCCGCCGGGAATCATAAGGAGCCTGACACAGGCACCAGACACGCAGTCCTGGAGAGCCACAGACACCCACTCGCCGGGGAAACAAGCCTGTTTTTAAAACCACGCGTGGCCAAAACTCGGCAACCAGCCGGGTATTTCACGGTGTAACCGAGAAAAACCCGCCGGAAAGTAACCCACCCCGTCCAGATACCATCCGAATGCAACACCGGACCGAGGCGTTAGCCAAAACACAACTAACGCCGGGCCCACAAATAGTCCGTGGAAATAGCCAATACACAACTATCCCAGGACACATAAATAGTCCGTGGAATTAGCCAATACACAACTAAACCAGGACACACATGACACAGTAGTACATATTTATAAAATAAATCAATAACACTTGTACATGTGGTAAAGCTACGAGAGGCTGGTTAGGCCTAGGCAGACGGATAAAAGTAAACATGTCGGAATATAAATAAAAAACACTGAATTATATCACAACAGGAACCACCGCCAACACACCACTGTAGCAACACTTCCGGCAAAGGGAAGAACTGACACGGGACCCAGAAAAAAATTCACTAAGTGAAGAAAAATACGCTGGGAACGTCAACAAAAATAAGCTACCTCATCAGAAAGATAAAAGGAAGCAATAATAACGCGTAATGAAAGCCGCCTGCATCACAAAGCTAGCTAACTGTGAAAAAGTTCACATGTCCACAACAGGACCACGAGGGTACACCCGAAATAGATGCCCCAAACACACGACCCAAAATACACTGCACTGCGGGCAACTAGCCCAGGACACTCCTGCTACGCATATCCTAACCTTACTCGATACATCCCGGAGTAAACAAATGAGAAAAAACTCACTAGGGACGCAACAAATGCGGAACCAGCGGAGCGTGGGGAGACACGTCCGGGCAGGCTGAGCGCAGAGCAGAGAAGGAGGAATGACGCCCGAGTCAGCGTCTGGTCAAAGATCCACACAAGTACATCGACGATATTATGGAAAGCTTATTGAATACTTATTCTTATTTTCTTTTTGTTTTTATTTTTTACGAAGTTTTTTCGTAGTGGGAACCCAATTCATAATGACTGAAGCCATGAGTGAGGTTGCGTGCGCTCATGATGAAGGCTCCTCAATTTTTTATGCTCTGCGCGGTAGATTCAAACTACGGCGGATGAGTGTTTGAAGAGGGTGCCTTATGTAATAGGCATGTTCGTCAATGATGGAGGGGCCACTAATAAATAATGTGATATAACTGAGCCTTAGTAAGAAGTACTATTTTGGCTATACTGGAAGTATTGAGGGGAGGGAGACTGGATCTACTTTGCGAGGAGGACTGGGACAGCTGTGATAGGAGGGTCTCTCTTATATTGCTCAGTCTTCATTCTATGGTATAGCTGAGGTGCTAATTTGATTATCCGAGTAGGCAAGAAAGGTGAATGGGTTATTGTGGGTTAATAGAGGTTAGTAAAGGGGTTAGTCATGCATGGTTAGTTCATTGATAGGAAGAATTCCTGTGCTACCTGGCAATGACCCGGAAGTCAAAATAAGGGTCAGGTATACCTCCGCAGGGGTGGGGGTCTCCCTCCTCGGGTGGGTAAAAAAGGGGAGGTGCGCGCCCTCTCTCTGTGATGGTCGTCCGGCGGCTGTGGCTAGGGGCTTGCCATATCACAAGTGTTTGTAATAACCCTCTGTTTATGAGACAGATGTGGGTGTTCGTAATACCAAAACCGAAGGTGCCTTGACTAGCTGGTTTAATCGGTTGGGTTGTTAATTGCATGGTTTGCTGGATGTGGTGGAGACTGGGTTGCTAACTCTGCCACATTTATCTGGAAGTATGGCAATAGAAGTTAGTCACTGGCGAGGCGGCTAGCCTCGCACTGACGATCATTTGGTACAGGGTTGTACAAAGGAGTACAAAGGAGTACAAAGGAAATCAAGCAACAACAGATCTAGTGACCCTTCTAGGTTGCTTGTCCTCCAAAACACTGAGGATCAAGTGTCCAAACAGTGGTTTAGCGGGGGTAAGGAAACATTGGAAAGGGAATTACTGCCCTGGAACTAATGTCCGTGGCAGGATTAGGAAGTTAGTAGGGGACAGAGGGGTTAGTAACTGAGGGGGGGATAAAATAAAGTTATTCATTTACAAACGCAGTCAGTCGCGGGTTTGATGCGAGATATTTGTCTAGGCGGAGTTTAAATGAATCAACGGTGATGCAGTCTATAACGTTTCGGGGAAGCCCATTCCACAAGTTGACAAACTCGATTGAAGACGAAATTCTTAGATTCGTGTGAGTTAAAAGATTTACCAATAATTTTGCAACCGTTTCCCCGCATGTAATTAGATTGGTCGATAGTGAAGTACTTACTACAGTTCATATTGTCGATGCCTTTGATGATTTTGAACACTTGAATTAAGTCACCTCTTAATCTGCGCTGGGTTAAAGGAAATAGATTTAATTCTCTAAGACGCTCTTCGTATGGTTTGTTCTTTAGGCTAGGTATCATTTTGGTAACTCTACGTTGAACTCGTTCTAGCTTGTTTATATCTTTTTGGTAATAAGGGCACCAGGATTGAACGCAGTATTCCAGAAGAGGGCGGACTAAGGAATTGTAAAGGGTTAGGATAACGTCTTTGGATTTATGCACAAATGACCTGCCTACCATATATAAAGCCAATTATTTTGTTTGCCTTCTTAACAACTTCTGAACATTGTTGACTCGGTTTTAGGTTACTCGATATTGTTACTCCCAGATCGGTTTCTCTGTTTACATTCTTAAGCTGAGTGCCATTCATCGAATAGTTTGCTTTCTCATTTAGGTATCCGATATGTAGTACTTTACATTTATCCGCATTGAAACTCATTTGCCAAATTTGGGCCCAACATGACAATTTATCTAGATTGTGTTGCATATCGTCAACTTGTTCTTTTGAGAGTACGCTATTTGCAATTTTTGTATCGTCAGCAAATTTGAGATTGTGCAGGTGAGACCCTCATCTATGTCGTTGATGTAAATTAGAAAGAGAATTGGTCCTAGTACCGATCCCTGGGGTACCCCGCTACTTACATTGGTCCATTTAGATGCCTTACCGTTTATGACTACTCTTTGCTTTCTGTCGCCGAGCCAATTTTCTATCCATTTCAACACACCGTCTTGTATTCCATGCGCTTTTAGTTTTAGCAGTAAACGTTTGTGGGGAACTTTGTCAAAGGCCTTTTGAAAATCAAGGTATATAATATCTACAGCTTTACTCTCATCGTAGAGGTTGAGGATATCGTGGAAGAAGTCTAAGAGGTTTGTTAAACAGGAACGTTTTTTACGAAAGCCGTGTTGAGTATCTTTAAGTATGTTATTTTCCTCTAAGTGATTTACGAGTCTGTCTCGTATGACCGTTTCTAGCATTTTACATACAACTGAGGTTAAGCTAATTGGACGATAGTTACGGGGTAGGGATTTGCTGCCTTTTTTGAATATCGGTGTTACGTTGGCTAGCTTCCACTGATCAGGCATAGTTCCAGACTGCAAGGATTTATTGAATAGTAATGTCAGTGGTTTGGAGAGCTCATCCTTAGCTTCCTTTAGAACTCTAGGCGAGATTGTATCAGGTCCAGGCGTTTTATTTACCTTGAGTTTATCTAAACAATTCAATACTTCTCTCTCTGTAACGGTGATATTGCTTAAAACATCTGAATTATCAATCTGAATCGGCGATGGTGTAGGGATATCACTGAGGTCTTCTGTTGTAAAAACTGATGCAAAAAAGGTATTCAGGGCATTACTCATTTATACTTCGTCTTTGGTGTATTCTCCATTTTCATCGACTAACGGTCCAACAGTTGAAGTAACTACTTTTTCTTTCTGATATAACTATAGAATTCTTTCGGGTTTGTTTTACTTTGATTCGCAATATGTAACTCTAAGGTCTTTTTACTTTGCTTAATTAACTTTTTGGCTTTGCGTCGTAGCTCTACAAATTTCACCTTCTTCGTCATTTTGTGAAGATTTTAATCTATCATTAGCAAATTTTTTAGCAAGCAGGCAGTTTGAAATATCTTTATTCCACCATTTGGGCTTATTATTATGGCCTGGACGCCGTATTTTCGATGGTATGCAGTCTTGCACTGCTTTTAGGTAAGTGGTTTCGAATAACTTCCAAGATGTATTTATGTCGTTATTGTTAATTAAAAAGCTCCAGTCAGTTTCTTTAAACATAGCTCTAAGTTTATGGAAGCTTGCTTTCTTGAAATTAGGGACTTTTTCGATGCTACTATTTGGTTCGTTACTAGTAAAATTTAAAGTGAAAGTTATCGTACGATGGTCGCTGTTACTGAATTCATCACCAACATTCAAATTCTCTATTAATTCTTCTTTTGTTGCAAGTACAATGTCAAGAACGTTATTACCACGGGTTGGCGTTCGAACAAATTGATAAAGCGAACTCTCTTGCAAGTTCGTATACAAGTCATGTCCGGAGTGTGAAGTAAGGGTATCGCCCCACTTGGTCACAGGTAAATTAAAGTCGCCAAAAATTACGGTATCTTGTGAGTTACTTACATCTGCAATTTGTTCGTAAATTTCTCGGTCAGTTTGCACTGATTGAGCTGGAGGTCTGTATATTAATGCAAGTATTATTTTTGTACCTTTATTATTCTTTATTAGCACAAAAGATGCATCGACGTTCACAATTTGAGGTTTTGACAAGAGGGTAGGGTTAAGACTTTCTTTGATATAAAGTAAAACGCCACCTCCATTCCGATTTATTCGGCTTTTCTCAAACATTACATAACCGGGAAGTGAATACTCTGCTAAAAAGTCTCTATCTTCTGTATTGAGCCAAGATTCTGTTATGCCAATCACATCATAATTTTCTGTAAACACTAGCTCCTATAAATCTGAAAATTTATTGCGTATGCTACGAGCGTTTGCATAGAAAACCTTTAAATTTGTTATTTTAGAACTCACGGAACGCTCTTTAATAATATTTTTGGTTCTTGTCGGATCTACATTTATGTTCATGGCTGTCCTCGGTCCTCACTGTCTTCGGTCCTTATCGCTGGTGGTCCTCGGTTGCCTCTGTTTTTTTCTTGGCGTTGGATGATTTATGTCACTGCTGCTTCTTCTCGGATGGCGTTTTTTGATCCATGGGTTGTGAATGGGTTGTGAGGGAATAGATGGCATGCAAAGGGTTAGTAAAGTTCTAATGTTGTTCCGTCCTACTAAGGGAAGGTAGGCTGGATAGGAGTATATATATAAAAGATTGGAGAATGTTAGCAACGGAAAAATCAAGGATATTCAGGAGGTATGTTGGAGAGGCTAGATCGGAAAGGAGTGGAGGAGCGTGGGGGGTTAATGAGAGGGAGAGGGTTCAGGGGGCTACGTGGAAGTTTGACCCTAAGGTCTCCGGGCGTAGGGGTGGCATTAGACTACAGTTGATATTTGAGTTTGGGGGTTAATGACAGGGAAAGTATGTTAGCCAAATGCTACCGGGGGATGAGCAATACGGGGTGGCATATGAGTCTGGAAAGGATAGAATCATGTGGACTGTGGGGCTGTGGGGAAGAGGGGGTTAACCCCTTCTTTACCGCATATCCAAAACGTGTACTACCGTACTCGCAAAAAAAGTTTGGCTGAAGAACCGTGACTCGGTCTCGTGTACTATGGTACACGGGACCCTAATAGGAGTCAATGAGGCTTCATATTTTGCGGTTTGGGTGCTATTATGATCCCCATGTGTTGGCAAATGGCATCTATGCCAATGATGCCACACATCATTGTCATGCCCCTGTCATGGGGCATAGAGTTATGCCAATGACTCAAATATTTGTTTTAGGTCATTGTACCCTATATAGTTTAGTGTTTGTACATATAATAACCTATATTATGTGATATAATATAACATGGAAATAACTAACATGGCAATGGGGTGTCTGGTTGCCAGTCACGTGGCCTTGGGCTTGAGCCATGAGGGTGGGGAGGGAGGGAGTGACGGAGTCAGTGTATCTCCGACAGGCGTCCGTGAGGGTGCCACAGGATTATTACCAGTGCCATGGCGTCCTTACCTAGTGAATCCGACCAGGAAGTGGACCTGTACAGTGACTTAGATGTATCAGATGACAATGAGGAACACTCAGACATCTCCATTAGTGACGAGGATGAAGATTATTTACCCGAGAATGACAGTGATGTTAGCGGTAGTGAGGAAAGCGAAACTGATGATGATATCTCCCCACCATTGTCCCCCACTCCCACTGACGCCGCTGGCCCTCCCGCATTTCATCTCCTGGCAGATCCCTTTGCCGACCAGCGGCCCACCAATTTACCACAGGTTATTGAAGATTTTGAAGATGTGCATCCAGCTATTATTCAACAACATGAGGCAGAGGAAATGACTGCCTTGGATTGCTTTGAACTATTTATTTCGAAGGACATTGTGAATACTTTATGCCTGTGGACCAATGAGAGGGCTAATAAGTTCTTCAGGGAGAACCCTACCAAGAATAGAAAAAGATTTATGGGAAGGAAGTGGGTAGACATGAAGGAAGATGAGATGTATGTGTTTATTTGCCTTCAATTATTGATGGGGGTAACCAAATTGCCCAAGATATCAGATTACTGGAGCACCTCCATAATGTGTAGAGGCCCTCCTGTGTACCACTCCTCCATCATGAGTAGGAACAGGTTCTCTCAAATCATGAGGTTCATTAGATACTCACACCCAGATGATGCACAGCCCAAGATGCCCATGACCAGGATTGGCAGTTTTTTTTCATTGTTGCAAGAAAAAACTACCTTGTATTTCTCTGCTGGAAGCAATTTCGCAGTTGATGAAGCTCTCATACTTTTCAAAGGCAGATTACACTTCAGACAATATATAAAAACTAAGAGAAAACGCTTTGGGTTGAAGCTGTTTGCACTTTGCCCAAGTTCACCCAGTGCCAGGGGGTATACATGGAACTTTTGCCTGTACACACCCCGCCTCTATGACAGGATGTTGGATGACCCTGAACTACAGCCCCTCTCGAAGTCAGAGCGAGTACCTGTGTTTCTGATGTTGGACCTCATGAAGAAGGGAAGGCATGTCATCCTTGATAACTGGTATTCTTCCCTCCACCTTGCTGAGTACCTGTTGGCCCGGGACACTTTGACTACAGGCACAATTCGTGCAAATCGAGGTGTACCCAAGACTGTGAGGGATGAAAAACTTAAAAAAGGGCAAACCTTGTTCGCCAGAAAAGATGAGATTCTGCTGGTCAAGTTTCATGACACGAAGGAAGTGAATGTCATCACCACCAAATATGAGGCAGGTTTCGTGGAACGTACTCGCCATGTGAGGGGGGGTAAGGAGGAATTTATCAAGAAACCAGTACCAATCCAGCGCTACAACGAACAGATGGGTTCAGTTGACTTGGTGGACCAACTTTTGGAGCCAACTGACCCCACCAGGAAGTCGTATGCATGGTTCAAGAAGATCGGCCTACACATGATCTGCAGAATGTTGCTCAATTCCCGTACGATCTACATGAATCTTCGCCAATATACCAAGTGGATGGAATATGGAGATTACATAAAACTTGTCGCCCATGAACTTCTCTCCAAGTACTCTCTCAGCTATTGTGCTCTGTGTGTGGTGCAAAATGAGGAAAGATCGCCTAAAAAGAAAGAGAAGAAGAAGGCCAAGCAGGGAGGGGGGGCAACAAGGGAAGGTGAAACTGGTATCTGCCATGGACTGCTTGTAATACCTGCCAATGACAACAAGAAAAGACCTCAAAAGCGTTGCCGAGTGTGTTCCGAAGAGGGTAGGGCAAAATTCAGTAGGAAATATTGCCCTGCCTGCCCTCAGCAGCCTGGTCTGTGCTCGGTGGAGCACTATCAGGCTTGGCACTCCCAGTAGCACTCTGACACTCATGGTGCACCAGCCTCGGAGTGCACCACCTCACCTGCCGCGGTGCGCCTACCTTTGATCGCACCGCCGCGCCTACCTTTCATCGCACCGCCCTACTTCACCTACTTTCTACCTGTACCTACCTCATTGTCAATGGATCTCATCCACACTTACAAGGTGAGTAATACAATCATTATTGTCTTCATTATATATGTTTTTATGTCTCCAGCCATTATATTTATCTGTATAGTAAAGGATTAGTAAAGCAATTTGTTACGCATGTAATATTATATGTAAATTATTTTAACATATGATACACACATCTCATGGTCAATATCTACATGACAACATAAAAAAATAAGAAATATAGCCAAAATTAACGATGTAATGATAAAACATAAACTACCCCACGAACGAGCGGGAGCGCGGGAAAATTCGGTTTGGGAAGGGGAGGGTAGGACTCGCGCGGGTATGGTCCTGCGGTAAAGAAGGGGTTAACTGTAGGTGTGTGCTTGACTGTGGATCAAAGTAGGGAAAAACATGGTGTATTATTACTCGTCAATACGATGGTTATGGATACTGTTAATCTGACACTATTTCTTGCTGATCTAGTTGTTCCTGGGAACTGCGTTTTCTATGATATATACACCAAAGAAAACGACAGTTCGTAGGGTTAACTTCGGTATTGTTTCGTGGTGAAAATGCGTCGAGACAATGGTAACAGAGGGTTGTATATACAATCTCTGGTTGGGGTAAGAATTAAAGTTACTGCATGGTGGCTAACATCTTCAGTCATTGCTGGCTAGGTCTTACAGGAACAATGGTTCTATATACACTGGTGTACCCGTGGGTATCATAGTTTCTTATCAATTAGGACATGGGGTTTTAACATACTACTTCTTGGATGGAAGAACATACATAGATTTATGGGGGCGGTTGGTCTTCAGAAACTTAGTCTGGCAAGACATGGAGGTATTTTAAGGGGGTGAACATATTACTTCTCGGATGGAAGAACATACATAGATTTATGGCTGTCTGAACTGGTTGGCATTGGCTCAACCTAGGGACAGGGCATGGGTGTATTAAATGAATGTGTATTCATGTTCATCATCATGTAGGTAGAGTCTGGCGGGTAAGAGGTGTAGGACACGAAGCAAAATAGAGTAGTGTGGACTGTGGATACGAATGAGGTGATTGGAAGACGTATAACAATTGTGGAAAAGTAAATGGAAGAGATGAACACAATGGCGGATAAAGATAACTAACCTAAGGATTGAATACATAGATTTATGGCTGTCTGAACTGGTTGGCATTGGCTCAACCTAGGGACAGGGCATGGGTGTTTTAACCTGGGAGGAACATACATAGATTTATGGGGCGATTGGTCTTCAGAAACTTAGTCTGGCAAGACAAGGTATTTTAGGGTATGTTGATATTGACATCCTAACTTAGGGACAGGGCATGGGTGTATTAACTTTAAGGTGTATTTATGTTCATCATCATGTAGGTAGAGGTGTAGGACACGAGGGGTAATGTATACGCGAGGTGTGGAAAAGGTCAGTGTTTAGAAAGGGTAGGCAGGTGTGGTTTGGAGCTGCTTAACCCTGCAGGCTTCGGCCTGTCTGAACTGGTTGGCTCGGTCACCTGGTCCTTTCGTTCTGTGGGCCTTTCTTTCGGGTGTTTCTGTGTGGTGTTCGCTCGTGGCTTCTGTAGTGGGCTTCTCGTTCTGGGGCATTTTAGTTATCTTACCGTACGAAAGTATAAGAGACGAAGCGAAACATGGTGAACAAACTGACGAGTGATAAATGTGCCACTTTATCTAATATGTTTCCCAATAATAGCCCCATGGAAAACGAAGGGATGTCTTACCTACTGTATATCACATAATGATTCATATATTACTAAATTAAAGTAGAGAACATTGGAAATAACCTAAATTGTCCATATAGCCGGAAATAATACAATTGAATTGGGGTTTCGATTCTCGCTGGTATCCAGTTAAAATTATCCTATGTATGGTACCATTCACAGATCGAGTTTCCAACGGCCACCAGACTTTTGCCTTGCTCGAATTCTACGTAAATTCTCGGTCATTTCGTGACATATTCCATTAACCTGACAAGCGCGAAATAGACCTAGGGGCTAGGGTAGTTATTTGTGCATTTCTAGCCTTGGATTCTGACAGAATTCGTTATATTTACAATATAGAGCATTATTTGTTTTCGGTATGCTTTTATTTTACATATATGATGTATATATGAACCTTCAAGAGTGCTAAAATAAGTGGGAAAAGCATTTGGGAGGTGAAAAACGAAGATATTGGCCACCCGGTCATAATCTCAGGCGAGAGAGAGCCACAGGCAACCCTCCTCTCTCGCTGTCTGTGAGGTAACTGAGACGAGCGGAGCGGTGTGGGCCGGTGTCTGGGTGTTACATAACGATCTTTTCTGCAACCCACTTGTGCTACATTATCACGGGAGAGAAAAATAACCGATAAATGATGATAATAAAAGGAAAAATAGGTGATAATTGAGGAGGGGAGGGAGGGGGGAATAAGGTGGGGAAGGAGGGGAGGGGGGTGGGTGAGATTTACATGGATGAGTACTGGAGGGGAATTATCTCACCTAGAGAAAAATTCCTTTGTTTTGATAGGCCCTTTTTTTTTTTGGAAGGCTTTTTTTATGGTCTTGCTTCCGTGAGGCCTATCGCGTTCCCTATAGGAAGCCTTCCGTGAGGCCTATCGTGCTTGCCGGGTTAAGACTTCGTTCACAGATGCATTCTGATGTTGTGTAAGCGCCAATTACTATTATGTGTGATATAGCGTAAATTAGGGAGATTAATTTGTATTGCTATGCTACTTATTAACCCGGGAACTGCGGGAAGACTCTTAAGAGTTCCCCCGGCGGACTGCGGGAAGACTCTTAAGAGTCAGAGAAAAAAAAAAAAAAAATTAAACATTGAAAAAAAAAAAAAAAAAAAAAATCACCTCTCTACCTCCCCTCCTTCCCCACTTTCCTCCCCTCCTTCAGTTATCACCTATTTTCCCTGTTATTCCCTTATTCTGAGGTATATTGTCATGCTAACATTAGCGAGTTGCAAGCAGGGTATTGTCATCACTGTTAGCAAGCGAGTGCAAGAGAGAGAGAGAGAGTATCGATCGACTGTGTCTCAGTAGCCTTGGGGGAAATTGGCGGGAAAGCAGGTTGCCTCGCCCATACATTATATAACTCGCGGCCTGTATCTCCGATTTTGACCATCCAAACGCTGTTTTCACTCGTTTTATTGTTGTAACAGGTTAATACCTTTATAATCAACCCATAATAGGCGCGTATGGATAAGTATTAATGCTATTTATGGTAAAATTAATATTTTAGTGATGGAAACAGCTCAAATACATGCGCACAGGCAGAGGTGTCTAATTAACCCCATGCGCACTTAAGAGGTTAATTTCAATATTTCTAAAAGTCTCTCATAAATGCTATTTTAAAGAAAACGTTGCTGTTTGCGTTATTATAGAAAACGAATTGAGTAGGATGAATGAGAAGTTATAATTCGTTTATTACCATGACCGGTAGCCTACAGTAGGCCTATACTGTATTTAGGGCTCAAATTCGCTTTGACCTAACTTTGCTGGGAACCTATCTCTCGGTCTTATTGGGGGTTGACTGATGTGACTAACCTTGTGTGAAAAGCAGAAACAACAAAGTATTATGTTATAACATACTAGTACCGCGGAGTCAAGATGGCGTCTAGATGCAACACCTGGCGGTAACCCTACAATATAAACTTACCCATAGTGGTCATTTCAAAGGGCTAATCTTTTGAACAAACAGTAGTGCCAATGTAGCATATGTATTGCTAAATCTGGAGGAATTTACTTCGATCTAATAGCATTTTCTTGCATCCAGTGACATGATTTCTAGTTTTATTTTAGGAATATTAGCGATATTGAACAATATTAGAGAGATCATGGTATTATTCTATATATTGTTGCCAGTATTTCACTATCTAGCGACATTCTAGCAACTTTTGAGAATGGATGTAGCACTATCTTGTTTTTAGTTTTGGTAACCTGGGACCGAACTGGTTATTTATTTATCTCTTGCATATTTATTATCAACTGTCCAAGGCTGTAGGTGGGTACAATTGACAAAGGTGAAGGTAAATCTGGAGTCATCCATAGAATATAAGCTAATTAGCAAGAATTGGAGCTGGAATGAGTGTAACATTGGTTAGTCTGTAAAACAAATCCAGGCTAACTTGTGAACCACTGTGAACTGGCCTTAATTTCGGCTGTGTTTTCAAAGGTGGCCCTTCAACCCTACCCCCCCCACCCCCCCCTTCAAAATAGAAATATCTATTGTGAATTTGTTTTCTAATTTAGGGTAAAAATTATACAAAATCAAAGCACATGTGCATTATATGTGAAATTAACATGCTTTGAAGAGTGACAAAAACAGGATGAGATTTTTGGCGAGCTATGCCTTTAACCCGGCAAGCGCGATAGGCCTCACGGAAGGCTTCCTATAGGGAACGCGATAGGCCTCACGGAAGCAAGACCATAAAAAAAGCCTTCCATAAAAAAAAAGGGCCTATCAAAACAAAGGAATTTGTCTCTAGGTGAGATAATTCCCCTCCAGTACTCATCCATGTAAATCTCACCCACCCCCCTCCCCTCCTTCCCCACCTTATTCCCCCCTCCCTCCCCTCCTCAATTATCACCTATTTTTCCTCTTATTATCATAATTTATCGGTTATTTTTCTCTCCCGCGATAATGTAGCACAAGTGGGTTGCAGAAAAGATCGTTATGCAACACCCAGACACCGGCCCACACCGCCCCGCTCGTCTCAGTTACCTCACAGACAGCGAGAGAGGAGGGTTGCCTGTGGCTCTCTCTCGCCTGAGATTATGACCGGGTGGCCAATATCTTCGTTTTTCACCACCCAAATGCTTTTCCCACTTATTTTAGCACTCTTGAAGGTTCATATATACATCATATATGTAAAATAAAAGCATACCGATAACAAATAATGCTCTATATTGTAAATATAACTAATTCTGTCAGAATCCAAGGCTAGAAATGCACAAATAACTACCCTAGCCCCTAGGTCTATTTAGCGCTTGTCAGGTTAATTAACCCGGCAAGCGCGATAGGCCTCACGGAAGGCTTCCTATAGGGAACGCGATAGTCCTCACGGAAGCAGGACCATAAAAAAAGCCTTCCATAAAAAAAAAGGGCCTATCAAAACAAAGGAATTTGTCTCTAGGTGAGATAATTCCCCTCCAGTACTCATCCATGTAAATGAGTAAATCTCACCCACCCCCCTCCCCTCCTTCCCCACCTTATTCCCCCCTCCCTCCCCTCCTCTATTATCACCTATTTTTCCTCTTATTATCATCATTTATCGGTTATTTTTCTCTCCCGCGATAATGTAGCACAAGTGGGTTGCATAAAAGATCGTTATGCAACACCCAGACACCGGCACACACCGCCCCGCTCTTCTCAGTTGACTCCCAGACAGCGAGAGGGGAAGGCTGCCTGTCTCTCTCTCTCGCCTGAGATTATGACCGGGTGGCCAATATCTTCGTTTTTCACCACCCAAATGCTTTTCCCACTTATTTTAGCACTCTTGAAGGTTCATATATACATCATATATGTAAAATAAAAGCATACCGAAAACAAATAATGGTTTATATTGTAAATATAACGAATTCTGTCAGAATCCAGGGCTAGAAATGCACAAATAACTACCCTAGCACCTCCCTCTATATCGCGCTTGTCAGGTTAAAGAGGAAATACACAAAAGCCCAATTTCGAATGATCGTGAATAACTTTACTTTGGCGTATGTTTGTTTTAATTTAAGACTACATTTAGATAGATATATTTTTTTAACACTCGCCAATGAAATATGATGACTTGCTTACAGATATATACGTAAAGCCCGAATCGGATTGACTTAAACCCAGTTGTTCACTTCCTCAAGCCTGTGTAGGAGCAGGGTTGAGTTGGCTTGATATTGGGCACCCTTTTATGGCATTTGGATGTGAAATACGACACCATTTCCAGTCTATCGGAGATAATGATGGTAAAGGAAAATGCGGCTTTTATTTATGATTAGATAAGATAGTTGGAAAGTCTTGTGGTGTATTTGAAGTGAATAATACATTAGCCTTACCTTTTATAAACGAATAGGCCTATGCCTATTGTATAGCGGCGCTTCACTTCAGTTAGTAGCCTAGCAATTTGACTTACGGTATATTGTTAATGTTTTCTTAACCTAAACTAATTTCATTATGCTAGGCCTACCCTAATCCCATCAAAAATGCCTCAAAGCATGTAGGCTAAATATTTAATATACAGTATATAGGCCTAATGACTGACTCATATTATCAGCTAGTGTCAAATAGAAAGTGTTAATTGTGAAAGTAGTATATATGAAGCCATATTTTAAGCATAAGATTACAATATATTTATTTTATTCTGATCTGAAGTTATATTCTGAGCATCATAATGAATATAGGCCTAGGCTACTTTCTATTTAATTACTTAATCAATCTTAAGTAAACCTATCTATATATTGCCATCCCCAAAGGGGTGGCCACGAATAAATCGCCTCCTTGCACCTCTGTGATCTGGCGTACCTCTTCCCGAATGTTGCAAAATTGCTAATACTGATTATTACTGACCCGAAAACAATTCGCCCCAACGTTTTATTGCCCATGTCGGACAAATGAAGTGGCCTATGCTATAGGTTTAGGCTATTATATATATTTTTGTTAACCAAACATAACCAAAACGGGGCAAGTTCCTTATACAAAATGCAGGACAAGTTTTTGGGGCGACATCTCCAGTAACCTAGGCTAAAATAAACTGTAGGCCTATTAAACTTTAGGTACGGTAAGAGTTGTGTTAGCGGGTGGGTGTACAGTCGGTTGGGCCGCGGCGTAGGCTACTTGTTATTTGCCCCCCTACTGGCAATATACATGATGATAATAAGTCATGAGGGGGGGGCAAAGCCCACCTCAATCCATTACTGTATCCCATGGCATTATTAAAATGTATATCCTTGAGGTCACTGGAAGTTGTGCAACACTATATTTAAGTAAATATATATATTTATTGACATTAGAGGCTGATTTTATTGATTTACCCTTGATTCTGTTAATTAATTTAAAAATATGGAAAACGTTTGCGTTTGCATTTTTTGCAATTGCGATCCAGAAATTTCACAAGGTTTGCACATTTGTGTTTGCTGAAGTTATGTTCTGGGTTTGCTGATTTGAGTTTGCTGATTTGACTTTTTGTTTGTGTTGCCCAGCTCTGGCCATAAACAATGTTAAGGCGCATCGTCAATGATGAAGGGGCCACTAATAAATAATATAATTTCTATAAGAAGTGTATTTCCTTTTAACAAAAATTATAATTAAATTTCTCGGCAGTGTTTGCCTTACCTATCAATCTTGTCAACCAAATGTTTCTATTAGCAAGTCCTAGGTTGTTCTGTTTTTCATACAACTGATTGGCCTTACGGCTAGACTGCCGGGATCTCAGAAGAATCTCATTTATTCCCTCAATCGGTAGGTAAAATACCTTTTCTTGCCGTCTTGAGTTTAGGGAAGCTACTCCACAGATTTCAATAATGCACTAATTTTTTCATAAGTTATAAGATTTGTAACTTCTATCTAGCTAATAGTTTATCGCTTTACTAACAAGTAATAACTGATACCCTAAAAATCAATAGTCTCTTATTGCATCAATTATAGTCCATTCTTCTTTGTCTATTTTTTACCTAATATTGGTAACATCTATTTTTAGCTTGCCTGGGTCATTGTTCGTTTCTTTAAGACATCTACAGGGCTAAGAGGTCTCATAAATACAATATTGATCTAGTCTAAACTCTAAAAGTCTGCTGCAACAGACAACAGTAGGCTACAGTAGCTTCCTCCTGTTGTTCTCCTTAGCTGATCAGGTTTGGCCACCAGTATTTCTCCAGCTTTTCTTCTTCTGTCACACTTCCAGTCAACCCCTGCAGCTTCTGGGATATTTGGTGCAGGCAGGCGATGTGTGCACAGGCTCCTGGATACTGTAGGTGTATCTGGACAAATGGTAATACAGTTATTCTTTCTCGAGATGATTGATACTGCCGCTCTCTATTTGCCAATCCATTCACTCTTGGGCTGCCATCTATTCTTTGAAAAGGGATTCCTCCAGGGGATCAACGTTGTAGATGCGAGATGCCTTTGGCTAGGCTCTGACCCGGCTAGTGGCGTCGGTTCAACTGAAGCTATGCTTCTCCTCCTGCCCTTTATATACCAAAGTGTTACATCAGGGAGCATGCTGATTTGCTGAGATGGGCGACAGATACTTTCTCCTTCTGTCAGGAGGAAAATAAATGCCAAGAATACTAAGAAGAGATGAAAGATTAATTTGTGTACAGTATTGTTGAAGAGTAAGGGATAGTTGTGTGGAAGAATGTGACAGGTAGATAGATGGAGAAATTGGGGTTTGGAACCATTGAAAGTGACAAGATTTTCTCTGCCCCAATTGGAAATAATCAGAAGATAGGCGTGCTATGGCCTCATCACATCAGTTTTGGAGTGATTGCATGGTGGGTCGTTGTGGAAAACTAGCTGAATAGTGTGAGGTAGAGTCCTCAGCATAGGAGTGGATAGTACTGGAAGTCCAGTTGAGAAGATCAATAACTCAAAAACGGCGACCTTCTTCAATAGAGGTTTTTCTGGTGCACTGCGGTCGTCCTCAATAGATCCATAGCATAAACAAAAAAACTTAGAAAACACCCCAGTGGCACTCAAAACAAAGACATTTGTGATTAGGTGAGATAATTCCCCTCCATTACTTCCTACCACTCCTACACATGTGTCCCCCCCTTTAACCTTGGCCTTTAACATGGATAATGCACTAGGTCTGTTTATTACAGTGCCACACATGTGAAAGATATAGCTTCGATTCGCAAATAATTTGTTATATCTACCCTTTAAAACAATATTATTGCACCATATGTGCATATTTTTCTAGTACTGTATAACGAACAAGTGAAGATCAAAGAACGAGAAAATAGGTATAAAGAGCAAATAACCAGCGTTAAACTGGTTTATTGTGACAGGAGCGTGATGGAGGGTTAGGCGGCAGAGTGGCACACCTCTTTCCTCATAGGCTCTCGCTACACTCGGTCTCGTTGTTCTCTCGCATCCTGGATGAGGGGGGGGGGGTAGAGGAGAGGGATTGAAGGTATTTGAAGGGTGAGGAAGGAAGTTTAGGATGAGGGGGAGAGAAGAATTAGAATAAAGGCGGGGGGGGGGGAAGTTGAGAGAGAAAGAGTGGGTGCGAGAAGAGGGAGGGAAGGGGTGAGACACATAAAAGAGGAGGTGATGGTATGGAGACATGCCACCTAATAATATATTGCATCCATTATCCCGGCACTGGCTTTTTTTTTTTTTTTTTTTTTTTTTTTTCCTCTTAAATGTAAAATACCGGAATGAACGTCGCCTTCGCTCAAAATAACATTGCAAGAGTAACGTCGCAGTTTATAAGTTGAGTAAACCATTCTGGTAATCTGAAAGTAGATTATGAGAAGACAAATGCTTAAGAAATTATATATTAATAAAAAAAAGTTATGCAAGAAGAAATAAGAGCAATTGGATAATAGTTGGAGGGTTGAGAGCGGTCACCCTTATTTTGATCAGGTTAAATAAGAGCAAACTTCTAGCAAGACAGGAAGATGTTAGAGGAAAGAGAGAGACAAAAGAGTTTGCCTAGGCAGGGAGTCAGCACGGAAGAACAGTTTTGAGTACAACAGGAGGAACACTATCTGGTCCATACGCCTTTTTAATATTAAGCCTAGAGAGGGCAGAAAGGGCATCCTTGAAAGAGATTAAGATATTAGGCATAAGTATGAAAGAGGAGGATGGAGAGGGAGGAAGAACACCGGAATCATCCAAGGTGGAATTTTGGGCGAAAGTTTGAGCGAAGAAAACAGCTTTGTCAGAGAAAGAATGACAGTGGTTCCGCTGTAGTGGAAAAGAGGAGGGCATGACGAGGAAGTAACATTTTTGGAGAGGTTTTTGGCTATATGCCAGAAAACTTTGAAAAAGCTAAAATGTGAAAGCTCAGTATA
This sequence comes from Paralithodes platypus, assembly GCA_032716605.1. Classification (NCBI taxonomy): domain Eukaryota; kingdom Metazoa; phylum Arthropoda; class Malacostraca; order Decapoda; family Lithodidae; genus Paralithodes; species Paralithodes platypus. Next base: position 16,695,641 of record CM064582.1, read on the forward strand.
TATTTTATTGAGGAAAGACTATTTGGCAAGTCTAAGCACATATTTGGCTTGATTCTAGGTAGAAACATATAAAGTAGGCTACTAGATTCTTGAGTTTTAAGGCAATGGCAGGCCTACTGTTTGAATGTTTCCTCTTTATTGTGGACAGCAGTAGAACAAGTGTGAGTATACCAAAATTTATATGCCTTAGACTGAGAGAAAGAAAATAGAATGTATGCCTTCATGCCCGAGATTATTACCTTGGTGATGTGTTCAGCACACTCCAAGGGTTCCCAGCCATGGAAATAAACAATAATTCCATGGGAAACCAAAGAAGTACTGCCGGAGAGCCTTCCAGTCGGCAGCGCCAAAGTGGAGGATGGCTGGAAGGATTGGATGGCCGTACTGGAGAGATAGGACAGGTGACAGAGATAGGTTTATGGTCGGAGGAGCCCAAAGGAGAGAAAAGATCGACAGTATAAGAAGAAGGGTTAGAAGTTAAGAAACAAGTCAAGAATGTTGGGCCGATCTCCGAAGCAATCCAGGATATGGGTAGGTTGCTGAACTAACTGCTCTAGGTCATTTAGGATAGAAAAGATGTAAGCTTGTTCACCAGATTGGTCAGAGGAATGAGAGGAGAGCCATTGGCGGTGGTGAACACTGAAATCTCTGAGAAAGAAGAAATGGATAGAATGTGTTCCACTTTAGAGTTTAGATAGTCAAAGAATTTGGAAAGTTGGTAGAGTTAAGGCAAAGATAGCAGCACAGAAATATTTAGTATGAGAATGACAGGAGAGTTTGAGCCATAAAGTTGAGAATTGTTTTATTGCTGTTACATGTTAATCTCTTCATATTAAACAAAAATAGGCGCATCTGAATAAGTAATAACGATATTTATCGTAAAATGACGATTTTAGGCGGGAATGAAGCCTAATATCGTCGCTTGGCGGTAGGGTGTGCACTACCAATAGCTCGTGGTTAACGGGTTAAAACAACCTAGTTGCACTCAAAACAAAGCAATTTGTGATTAGGTGAGATAATTCGCCTCCATTACTTGCTACCACTCCTACATATGTGTCCCAACCTCTTCCCCTCCTTCCCCCCTCCTCAATTATCAGCAATTTTTCCTCTTATTCTCCCTTTTATCGGATAATTTTCGGTGTAAATTTCCCTCTCCTGATCTCTTTAACACGGGCGAGGCAGCTAGAGATCCTTGCAACAGAGAGACATCTAGTGCAAGGCCTCAGTGTCGCTCTACAGCTCAGAGAGGGAGCATATACGCTGCCCTGGCTCTCGCCTCTTGATACGATCAGGCGGCAATAATACTATAATAATAATAATAATAATAGTTCTTAAAGCTAGCGCATGATAAGCTAGCTAAGGATAGCTCAATAAGGCCGATTAGGCGTATTTCCATTGGGGTCCTGTACTACTACCCCATCCCTTTGCTCATGAGGGATGGTAACGACTCGGTGCTTGTGAAAAATCTTTAATGCGCCGAGCGTGGGCGCGAACCCGGGCCTTCTGGGTGGAAGTCCGAGACGCTAGTCACTACACCAAGCGAGCCGCCATCCTCCATCATTGACGAACTACCTTAACAAAGTTATGGCCTCTCTTTGAACTCATGGCTCGCCATTTCAAATGTCCCGCCAATGAGCCCAATCAATAGAGATTAACCATATCATCGTAAGCGAACTCTCAAAACACTAACGGATTCGTCCATGTATGATGCGGATGCTATTACTGAAAAAAACGATAAAAAATATGGTAAAAATAAAAAAATAAAAGAATAATCTTTATCTATACCAATACTTCGCTTCCCGACAGTCTGATGTTTTATGGCGGCGTCCTCTAGCGTCAAGCGCCACAAGTAGCCCTCTCTGCTCCTAGGCGTCTTCTGGAGCGGAGGTGTTTGTGTCCTCTCTTCATCCTTCATCCTACCTCCGGACTTGTAAGTCATTTTGCTCATTTGTACTTGTCTGTGATGAGCTAGAGTAGTCTTCAGGCTAGATAGGATATGTGCACCATCCTGTGCCTTAGGATTTTTTTCCATGGGTGTCGTGTCAACTTCTACTCCGGAGACCTTCGCTGTGATAAGGCAAGGATCCCACGTTGCTGTGTTGTGAATTTTTCCCCTGTGTTATGTCTACTAGCTAGTTTAGGCATGAGGCTTCTTTGTTTAGCTTTTTGGGGCCCGCTTTTCGGCCACCCAATTGGGTGGCAGTAAGCGGTATGAGGAGAACCTTGTGCTTTTCAAATTATCTTAATTAGTAAGAAATTTGGCTACAGGTTTTTACGCTATATGCCTACGTTCCTGTTTTACGTGATGGGGGAAGGAATACCTAGTCTTTCTAGGAAGGTGAGTGTGCTTCGACATTACGTCTGCCTGACGCCTACCTGCATTGGTTAGTTCATTTGGCCTCCTTGCAGGTGAAATGTTTATGGCTAGGATGCATTATTATTATATTGATTATATGCTTGTGCCATAATTTGCATGTCGTGTCACTTGCTTGGGTTTCGTAACCGTCAGGCAAAGAGTGGTCAGCCGGGGACTGCGTTTGACGTGCCTCTAGGCCCTCCTAAGCCCCGTACATTTCGTAATGTAGGGTCTTGTGTGGTCACCTAGAGTAATGTGGAATTCGGTGTATCATTAGTCTGTGGCATGATGAGGCAAAATGTTTGTTTATTGGATGAAAAGCTGATCTTTTCAGTGCGGCGGGTAACTCTCGTTGGGCAAATTTTGCGCGTCAGAAATTAAAGACATTCCGGCGGGCCCGGCGTAGTCGATATCCAATATACCCGTTCGTAGCATCGAGCCAACGAAAGATATCCCGGCCGAATGAAGGGAGCCTGTTCCGCCGGCCATCGGCGAAGCCGAGGACTCACCTAAGCCTATCTTGGAAATTAAGTCTGGTGCTGATTGACTCTTTGCCCGCCGCGGGTTGCCGGGTAACGTAAAACTGGATTCAAACCGAATAAGGATTTAGGTCAGTGTTTGTCACTTAGGTAACCCAAGAACGGCGAGCGTCCTCAGTGTGCACCCACACGATGGCGCGAGGGTTGAAGGGCGTGACCGTAGCTCTCTCCCTATGTATCATCCTTCTCAACATCCAGAGGGGATGTCCAGATATACAGGTGCAGAGGGGACCGGTAGTGTACCAGGTCAACACTAAGCAAGTATTGAGGGACCTCGTCACAGAGAAATCACACACAAGTGAAATCTTTGTCACCATTCCTGCCTGGGCATCTACATATCTCGGTAAGCCGCAGCGTCTTAGCAAACAGTCTGGCACAACCTCGCTACATCACCTATTGTGCTACACTCTAATTAGCTGCGGAGACATAGAGACCAACCCAGGCCCCAGCTCAACGTTGAAGAAACCTCACCACAAATCAAGTAAGGCAGACACCGACATTTCAACAGTCCCTAGCAGTAAAATTCGTTATAACAAACTGGACAAGCAGGCACCCCAGTCTCCCGTTACGCTTCAACTCCCAACCAAGACCGCAGGGCAACCGCCAGCACAGTGCCAACACTCTACCTACTCAACATTACCTTCAACTGTATCATCACTACCACAGATATCGGTGACCCAAGTAACACAACATGCAACCAGAACACCCAAAAAAGCAGGAAGCTCTAGCAAACACATCGACAATGAAGTAACAGCAACGAACAAGAAAGACAAGAGAAACACCCCACCCCCCACAACACGACGCCGCTGCACAACAAATCAACCAAACCTACTACAACACAACCCAACACTATCAGTGACCCAGGTAGCTCAACATGCAACCAGAACAGCTAAAAAAGAAGGGATCAGTCGCAACAACATTAACAATAAAGCAGCAACAACGGCCAAGAACAAGGACATCAAACAACAAATACAGGTAGGGGTGGGAGGGGGGCAAGGGGGAGCCACAACCTGTCCCCATCTCACGCGCTCACACACCAGCAGCCGCTCACCGCGCTCAGCTGATCACCACACCGCCAGACGTACGATGAACAGTAACAGGAAAATATGTATAGTGTGCGATATTGGATTCAACAAAAGGAGTACAACATCACAATGTAGTAGTTGTAATGAAACAGTACACGATCGATGTACTTACGTTACTAGCAGAAAAGAAGTGGAATGCGATAAATGTAGGGAAGTAGCTATTAAAGGTCCTAAAATCATTTGTGAAATATGTGAATCACTCATAACAAGAAAACAAAGGATCCTAAACTGTGTTAAGTGTAAAACTGTAGCTCACATGAAGTGCATCTCTAAGAAGACCAACAGTGAAGAACGGGAATTCCTATGCAACATGTGTGCCTTGCATTCATTACCGAATATTAATGTAAATGAACCAATTAGTATTAACCCAGCAAGCGCGATAGGCCTCACGGAAGGCTTCCTATAGGGAACACGATAGGCCTCACGGAAGCAAGACCATAAAAAAAGCCTTCCAAAAAAAAAGGGCCTATCAAAACAAAGGATTTTGTCTCTAGTTGAGATAATTCCCCTCTAGTACTCATCCATGTGTTTCTCACCCATCCCCCTCCCCTCCTTCCCCACCTTATTCCCCCCTCCCTCCCCTCCTCAATTATCACCTATTTTTCCTCTTATTATCATCATTTATCGGTTATTTTTCTCTCCCGCGATAATGTAGCACAAGTGGGTTGCATAAAAGATCGTTATGCAACACCCAGACACCGGCACACACCGCCCCGCTCGTCTCATTTGACTCCCAGACAGGGAGAGGGGAGGGCTGCCTGTGGCTCTCTCTCGCCTGAGATTATGACCGGGTGGCCAATATCTTCGTTTTTCACCACCCAAATGCTTTTCCAACTTATTTTAGCACTCTTGAAGGTTCATATATACATCATATATGTAAAATAAAAGCATACCGAAAACAAATAATGGTTTATATTGTAAATATAACGAATTCTGTCAGAATCCAGGGCTAGAAATGCACAAATAACTACCCTAGCACCTAGGTCTATATCGCGCTTGTCAGGTTAACAACTCAGAATCCAGCCAGGACACATTCAAAATCAAAGATGAATACAGAGTGTTCACCAACAAAGGGCTCCATCTTATCCACATTAACGCCAGATCAATGTACCATAAATTGTCAGAAATAAACTTGTTAGCTAATAAGGCCAAAGCTTCAATAATTGCAATCACAGAAACCTGGCTGGATTCAAGTATAAACGATGGTGAAATAAACATTCAAGGTTTCAATATGGTTAGGAATGATCGCAATAGGCATGGGGGAGGAGTATGTTTGTATGTAAAAAACAACCTCACACACACAACTAGGACCGACCTCCATGTAGAAAATCACGAAGCTCTGTGGATCGACCTACACTTGCCGAGGACAAGACCCATCACAATTATTGGGGTATGCTATAGGCCACCAGACGACACACAATTTTTGACCAAATTTGAACAAACTTTGTCATCGCTAGACCCTCGGAATGAATCCATCATACTAGGGGATTTTAACCTGTGTTACAAACAACGAAATAATAGGCTTGTACGAGAATATAGGCATATACTGACAATGCACAATCACAAACAACTCATCACAACCCCCACACGTATCTCTGAGAACACTGCCACAATATTAGACCACATAAACTGTAACAGAGAGGACAAAATATCCCAATCAGGGGTTATACAGACTGGGATAAGTGATCACTTCGTCACATATTGCACTCGGAAAACCACAAAAATTACCCTAGAGAATCACAAGGTTATCAAAACAAGGTCACTCAGAAACTACAATAAAGAAACATTTCTGGACATTTTATGGAATACAGACTGGTCTCCAGTGTTTGGAAGTACAAACGTTAATGACGCATGGGTTGGCTTCAGAACCATCATCACAAACATCCTAGACGAAATAGCTCCTCTGAAAGACATACGAATTAAAGCAAGGTCAGACCCATGGATCAACAATGACATACTACACCATCTGGAACACAGAGACAATCTGTTAAAAAGGCTAGCGAAACATAGACAGGATCAAGGTCTGAAACATGAGTTCAACAGGGCCAGAAATAAACTAAGTAGGAAAATAAAATCAGCGAAAACTAATTATTTTCACAATAAAGCAGAGGAATATCAGAATAACCCAAAGAAACTATGGAGGCACCTAAAAACAACAGGCTACAGCAACAAGACAAGGGATTCGTCTAACACTAATATTGCTCTCACCATTAATGATCAGGTTTGCCACGATAAACGACAAACTTCAACCTACTTCAACTCCTTCTTCACCTCCATAGCAAACACACTTGCACAGAACCTACCTCAACCTCTCAATAAATACACGACAACAACGGCCACCTTTCGAAATGTCTACAGAGATAAAGACATACACCCGAACACATTTGGATTGCAAAATGTTACACCAAAATACACCTTTGACGAGCTGTCTAACCTAAATGTACATAGAAGCACAGGACCAGACAAAATTCCTGCCAAATTTCTACGAGATGGAGCCATTGGTATAGCAGGCCCCCTAACCCACATCATCAACTTGTCAATTAACACCAACACTGTACCTGCTGAACTGAAGGAAGCTATTGTAACCCCTCTATTCAAGAAAGGAAATCAACTAGAAGTTGGCAACTACAGACCAGTTAGCATATTATGTATTGTATCTAAAATCCTTGAAAGAGCGGTATACACCCAAATTGAACACTACCTCAAACAAAATGATCTATTCTATAAGTTTCAATCAGGTTTCAGATGCATGTACTCGACAGACTCCTGTCTCATCCACTTAACGGATCACATTCGTAAAGAAATGTCTAAAGGTAACTACACCGGTATGGTTCTTCTTGATCTACAAAAAGCGTTTGACACAGTAGACCATGATATCCTATGTAATAAACTACAAGCAATGGGCATAGGGTCTGTGAACTGGTTTAAATCTTATCTTAGTGGTAGAACCCAAAGAGTCAAAATTGATGATAATATATCTGATCCTATGCCAATTAACTGTGGGGTCCCGCAGGGAAGCATCCTTGGTCCCTTACTCTTTCTCTGTTATGTGAACGACATGGAACTGAGCGTCTCATGTAAATTATTACTGTATGCAGACGACAGCGTGCTTCTGGTTTCAGGAAAAGACCCAATAAGTATTGCCGCTTCACTTTCCAAAGAACTAGCATCATGTAGTGAATGGCTAGTGGACAATAGACTATCTCTTCACCTGGGCAAGACGGAAGCCATCTTATGTGGAACAAAACGCAAACTGAAAAACATTGTGGGCTTCTCGGTCAACTGTAATGATATTCCTATAACAACAGTGTCACAAGTTAAATATCTCGGACTAAAACTGGACGCGAGTTTGTCAGGTGAAACAATTTTGGAATCTATCCTGAGTAAGTGTAGAGCACGTATAAAATACCTGTATAGACAGGTGGAATGCTTGTCCGCGGCGACCAAAAAGACCCTCTGCCAAGCGCTTGTTCAATGTCATTTTGACTATTCTGTGTCATCCTGGTACTCTGCATCATCTAAATCAGCACAGCACAAACTTCAGGTCACTCAAAATAAAATGGTTAGGTTCATGCTGAACCTAGGACCCAGATCACATGTTGGCCAGGAACAACTTCAGTCACTAGGTATGCTCAATTTCTCTGACAGGGCCAAACAAATCAGGCTCACTAATGCCTTAAACATTTTCTATGACAGAGCTCCAGAGTATCTAAAGAATGATTTTGTTAAAGCAAATGAGAGGAGTGAACATAATACAAGAAACAGGATGTTTAATTTTAAGGTCCCGAGAATCCAAGGACAGGGTAAGCAAACATTCTTCTTCACTGCCATCAAAGACTGGAACGACCTACCCCAGTCAGTCCGTGAAAAGAGAACACTGTATTCCTTCAGACGTAGCCTGAAGGAACACCTGAACCGGACAGCTGCGAGAAGGGAGCACCAAGCTTATGTCTACTACTAAATACGACATAAGAGATAGACAAACCAAACTGAAATGATTACTGAATACGGATTACTGATATTTACTATAGGATGTAAGGTATCTTAAAATAACCCCCTAGAAATACTTTCTCTAAAGTATCTATTTCTTTATCCTCCCCATTTCCCCATGCCTAATAAGGCCTAACAGCCTTATTGGGCTATCCTTAGTTGGAATTATGCAAGGCTGGTACATGTCATATTTGTAACATACTATGTGGTACCAACTCTGTAAATTGCTAACTGAATAAATATTATTATTATTATTATTATTATTAACCCTACGAGGGCGAGCATCCTCATATGAGCCAAGGCCTAAAAATTTTTTTTTAAAAGACCCCAGTATCACTCAAAACAAAGGAATATGTGATTAAGTGAGATAATTCCCCTCCATACCTCCTATCATTCCTCCATATGTGTCAAAACCTCCCCCCTCCCCTTCAATTATCACCTATTTTTCCTCTTATTCCCTTGTTTATCGGTTTATTTTCTGCGGCAATATCTCCCACCTGGTTTCAAGGTCATCTGGGACGCATATAGAGAGCGTGGGAAGAGAGAGACAGCAGTAGCGAGACATCAGTCTCGCTTCAGGCCTCGAGAGGGGAGGGTGTAGGGCTCACGCGCCTCTCACCTCATGACTGGACGGTCGGCAATAATTTCATCTTTTTCACCCCCCAAATACTATTCCCACTTGTTTTATCGTTGTTACGTGTTAATATCTTCATATTAAACGTAAAATAGGCGCATATGAATAAGTAATAATTATATTTATCATAAAATGACAAAATTTGTGGGGATTTACCCACAATACCTTCACCCAGCGCGACATTTTAAATACCATAGGCTCGCCGCGCTCAGGTTTTAAGAAGTCATAACTCTTTGACCATTAATAGTAACGTAAGGGGACCATAGATGATACTTGTTGTTGTACATTCTTTTTTCCTTGTGTGTAAATAATTAATGTAATGTTCCGCCATCATAGATTAGTACCTATGAGCATTGATTCTTGAAATTTTCCTCCTCAGGAGCGGTAGCCAAGTTTCAACCAGGAGACATCTAGGCAGACTGCATTTTCCGGCGGGGGGAGAGATGTAAAGTCAGTAATAATAGGTTAGCCTAAACTGAACAAGATGTGGAAATATACTTGAGCCGACCAGGCCAAGTGAGATATCTCTATTGGTCTAACTGGTAGAGTGACTGCCTCATAGCCCAAGAGTCCCGGGTTCAACTCCCGACCAAGGCATAGTTTCGGGAGACTATTTTCGCATCAAACAAAGTTTATGTGTGTTGGTAAAATTGTCAAGGTGGTTGAAAGTAAGATCGGAGCTCCATAACTCCTCTTTCGGGTATGGTGTAAAAACCTATCCCTACCGAGTCACGATGGAAGTCCATTTCTATACCAGCCGTAATTGCCCCAACCTCCCAGTGCCTGGCCATAAACAGTGTGTGTGTTGTGTTAAGTGTCTTGATCGCTCTAGGGGCTGAAGGCTTATTAAAACATGCCCCCAATGCTCTATATATAGAAACGGGGTAGTGACTCATTCCGATGACAAGTGCAAGACAGTTTTACTAGCCATTAGAACTGTTTATAAACTTTATTGCCGTGATATGGCGTAAAAGGCCCTCCCATTGGATGATCAGTTATTGTGGGGCTTCCTCGATTAGCACACCTTCGTCACCAGGAAAATCTCAAAGCTCGACTTCGTCGCGGCCTGTTCCACCTGCTCCCCCACCCCCAGAGGAAAGTAGTATCTAAAGCAACAGTATCGACGGATGATTCGTCTGACTCTGCAGTGTCTGCACCCTCTTCCCCCCGCTAGTCCAAGCGGACAAGGACCTCCAAGGAGAGGCAAAACTTGCCGGAGAGACCGACTCCATGACGCCAGTCTCACTTGAGGTCTCTTCCACCACAAAGATCCTCGTCTCCATCGCTGGCTCCCCCAGCAAAGAGACTTAAATCTGGCTCTCAAGCCCCGCCTCATCTACGTGCTACACAGTCTAAGGATAAAGGCCGCCCGGTAAAGAAGACAGCCTTGACACCTGGTGCTTTCAGGCCTCCATTGCCTAGGGCTGACCAACAGCAACTGTCTACCCCCCCGCCAAGGTGCCTCTACTCCTTCCGCTGAGCGTAGTGTTTTTGGCCCTCCAGTGTCGCCTAAGATGGTGTATGTTTCTCTGTCCACCCGTAAGAAGCCTTATACGATCCCCCGCCGGGCGGCACCGCAGGAGTCTCCCATCATACTTCCAGTTTTGCGGGAAGATCCCCGGCATGTCACACCTCTTACAGATGCCCAGGAGGCATCACAGAAATCATCTACAAATGAGCAGCTGGGTCACTCCTACCCGATGGACATTCTCCAATACCTGATCTTTGGAATGAACAAGTGCCGTTGCCTGGAGGTTCTGAGCCTGCGGCAAGTGACATAGCCACCCGGTCTGAGGAGGCCCGTTCAGAGGCCTCACCAGCCCCCTCAGCCTGGATGCCGGGTGTCACTCCGCTTTTTGAACAAACAGCGGATGAATCAGAGGATATGCCATCTGACCAACGACACACGTCCTCTACAGTAAGGAACGCAGGAATCTGAAGCCTCTCGTCCTCTGTCTACGACTGACCAAGGTGGATTTTTTGTGACGCATGAATTTTTTTTAGACTGGATAGAATTTGTTAAAAGTGTTAACGAGGAAAGAAGGCCAAGGTTTCCACTCCCTTGGCCCCGGCGGCGTGACCTCTGGGTCAAGTGCAAGTGCTTCCACAAGTTTCCCCCTCCATTCACTCCTATTGTTACTGAAGCGACTACAGCCAACGTTGTTGCCGTCGAAAATGAATCTGTTAACGGATATTACTCCACATCCCTTAAATAAATCCTCCCTTATCGCAAAGGGCCCTATGCCACTATTATACAGTCAAGATAGGTCATGGTTAGTCGTGAAGCCCACTCGCCCTGAGGTCGCGCAGCCTACGGTCATGGGAGAGATCCCTGTGAAGGAACATTGGTTTGTTGAAATGAGTGAGGCCAAGAAACTATGGGCCAAGAATCAAGCTGGTGACATTCCAGATGTTGTGATCAAAGCGATTCATAATTTATATAATCTTGAATATTTTGTTTACTCCCAGTCCTCGGCCCTACCACCCGCATCTTCTGTTAAATTGTATTCGGATTGGTCAAGGTCGGATGGTTTAAAGGATATCAAGTCATTGCAAGGTCTTACCCCTCAGTTAAAATCACATCCACGCCGGGACAATTCTGGATTGCCGGTATTGCATATCGAGGGCGTAAGTGCGGGACCGTGGACTGGGTGGCTGTTTGCCAGCACTATTACAAATAAGAGTAGCCATCAACTCCTGCCGGAAGATCATCACTGGTTTTCCATGCCAGTAGCGCAGGCGCATGGAGTCCCACAGTGTATTATTATGTTCTCCCCACTAACCAACTTTACTCCTAAACTCGATTAATGAAATTAACAAACACATGTGGCAGTCCGGGGATTCGAACCTAGGATGCTCACACCGAAAATCAACACACTTATGCGTTGCACCACGAAGACAGTTAAAGAATGTTGCACAAGCCTACAATTTATTATGCAGTTTCGAATCCTGCATACCAATCTTAGCATGTAAAATATCCCAACTGCACTATTGGAGACTATGCATAGGTGAATGGAAATAGTAATTAATGGGGCACTTAACCCTAGGGAAGGCCTCTCGATAACATACTACTGAACCTGAATGAATTATTATGTTCTCTCCACTAACCAACTTTACTCCTAAACTCGATTAATGAAATTAACAAACATATGTGGCAGTCCGGGGATTCAAACCTAGGATGCTCACACCGAAAATCAACACACTTATGCATTGCACCACGAAGACAGTTAAAGAATGTTGCACAAGTCTACGATTTATTATGCAGTTTCGAATCCTGCATACCAATCTTAGCATGTAGGCTACAATATCCCAACTGCACTATCGGAGGCTATGCATAGGTGAATGGAAATAGTAATTAATGGGGCACTTAACCCTAGGGAAGGCCTCTCGATAAACTACTACTGAACCTGAATGAATTATTATGTTCTCTACACTAACCACCAACTTTACTCCTAAACTCGATTAATGAAATTAACAAGCACATGTGGCAGTCCGGGGATTCGAACCTAGGATGCTCACACCGAAAATCAACACACTTATGCATTGCACCACGAAGACAGTTAAAGAATGTTGCACAAGCCTACGATTTATTATGCAGTTTCGAATCCTGCATACCAATCTTAGCATGTAGGCCTACAATATCCCAACTGCACTATCGGAGGCTATGCTTAGGTGAATGGAAATAGTAATTAACCCGGCAAGTGCGGGAAGACTCTTAAGAGTTTCCCCGGGCGACTGCGGGAAGACTCTTAAGATCCTGGGCCTTAACCCTTAATTAGCGGCGAGCAACATAAGTCGAGTTAAAAAAAGCTGGACTATGTGGCGGCGCTCGACATAGGTCGAGTGGCAATTTCAGCACGTAATGTGGCTGAGAGAGAGAGACAAGTGGTGGCAGGAGACTAGCGAGCGTATGACTGCTCCAGACCACCGCGGCGAACCTACTGACACAAATCTCAGCTCCCTCCTCCCTCTCTCACTCGCTACATACTCAATTATGTACTGAAAGTACCGAATTACCTGCTTTTTGCACTCGCGTTGCACGGTTATTGCAAGAAAACTATCCATCATACAAGGATCGTTATGGTGTCATTCGAAAGCTCTGTTTATGCCCTTTCAGGGATAGGTACTAGTTTTACGTTCTGGGTCTTATTTAGGCATGAAAATGATCACGTAAACAGCCCTATTTTGGCTAAAAACACCCCGCTGTGCGGTACACATAAATAAACCGCATAGGCCGCTCGTAAGGTGTTAAAAAATCCATTTAAAACACCCCAAAAAAACTTGAACCCTTTTTTTTTTCTTATTTTTTTTTGCCCCTGGGCCATGCCAAATTTCACTCCTCCACATCTCCTCCTTCCCCCCCTCCTCCCCCCTCCTTCAATTGTCACCTATTTTCCCTGTTATTCCCTGATTCTGTGGTCTATTTTCGTGCTAACATTAGCGAGTTGCAAGCAGGGCATTGTCATCACTGTTACCAAGCGAGTGCAAGAGAGAGAGAGAGAAGAGTATCGATCGACAGTCTCTCTCCAGACTTGGGGAAGAGTGGAGTGGAGGGAGGTTGCCTCAGCCATAAATTATGTAACTCCCGGCTTGTATCGCCGATTTTGACCATCCAAACGCTGTTTCCACTTGTTTTATTGCTGTAACAGGTTAATACCTTTATAATCAACGTAAAATAGGCGCATATGGATAAGTATTAATGCTATTTATGGTAAAATAACGATGTTAGTGATGGGAACAGCTCAAATACGTGCGCACAGGCGTGTGGTGTCTCATACCCCCCATGCGCACGTCTTAGGTTAACCCGGCAAGCGCGATAGGCCTCACGGAAGGCTTCCTATAGGGAACGCGATAGGCCTCACGGAAGCAGGACCATAAAAAAAGCCTTCCATAAAAAAAAAGGGCTTATCAAAACAAAGGAATTTGTCTCTAGGTGAGATAATTCCCCTCCAGTACTCATCCATGTAAATCTCACCCACCCCCCTCCCCTCCTTCCCCACCTTATTCCCCCCTCCCTCCCCTCCTCAATTATCACCTATTTTTCCTCTTATTATCATCATTTATCGGTTATTTTTCTCTCCCGCGATAATGTAGCACAAGTGGGTTGCATAAAAGATCGTTATGCAACACCCAGACACCGGCACACACCGCCCCGCTCGTCTCAGTTGACTCCCAGACAGCGAGAGGGGAGGGCTGCCTGTCTCTCTCTCTCGCCTGCGATTATGACCGGGTGGCCAATATCTTCGTTTTTCACCACCCAAATGCTTTTCCCACTTATTTTAGCACTCTTGAAGGTTCATATATACATCATATATGTAAAATAGAAGCATACCGAAAACAAATAATGGTTTATATTGTAAATATAACGAATTCTGTCAGAATCCAGGGCTAGAAATGCACAAATAACTACCCTAGCACCTACGTCTATATTGCGCTTGTCAGGTTAATGGGGCACTTAACCCTAGGGAAGGCCTCTCGATAAACTACTACTGAACCTGAATGAATTATTATCTTAGATTTCTTGTGTGCTCCAAAATTATCTGTGTGTCAGTTAGCGGAGCGCCGTTCTGTACACCCACTCAACTACAGGTCGACAAAGATTTTAAAATGAGACAACGTGCCTGGCGGTTACTGTCACGGTTTCTGATCAGTCTGCAGCTAGTAGAATCGCTTGCACGCACGACTGAAGCAGTACCGGAGAGTAACACCAACAAGGCATTATTTCTTACTCTGTAGAATTCGGTTCAGTCTCTTGGGGACGTTCGCATGGCTCTCTTTGAGGCCATACGAGTGTGCCAAGACTTGAGAGTTTATCTGGTCAAAAAACTTCCAGAAGAGATCGGTAGGAGGTTAATTTTATCTAATGTGTTAACTCCTACTCTTGCCTCCACAGATGCTTGGCACATAGTAAATTGCTTATTAGACTCTAACCATGCCACTGCTTCTAGACCGAAGAGTGATTCAGCACATAAAACAGCGCAACCTAAGAGTCACCCACATAGATTTTTTCAGTCACCTCAGTCTAGCAAGACTCAACCCCGGCCTGGAAGCAGTGGCACAGTCAGGGGCCGAGGTCAGGTTAGGGATAAAGGAAGGTGGTACCGAGGTCAGTTTAGAGGTACATCAAGCAATGATAGCAAAGCCTTTGGTCCCACTAGTCAGTCAGCTGAGTCAACCCCTTCCCAGTCATAAAACTGAGAAACCACGATGCTCTCTCACTCCCAGGGCCCAGGCAGGGCGAATCGGATACGAGTGTAGCTCTGCCGGACATACCCAGTTTCGAAACTGGAAGCTTCTGGGCATGTTACCAGGCATGGCCCAGCCAGACATGGGCAAGAACAGTGGTGCGCAAGGGCCTCTCCTGGAGGTGGACCCGGCAACCTCGTCTACATCAACCAACAGAGGTCAATCATGTTACATTAGAGGTGGGAAAGCTAATTCAGGAGATGGTAGAAAAGCACGTCATTGTTCAGGTCGACTCTGTTATGTGTGTCCCAGCTAACTCCATAGATGCACAACAGGCCTATCTTGGGTTGGGGAGTAAGTAGACACGCTGTAGATATATAGGTTCTTATTGAGAAGGATATGGGATACAGGCACGAAGCAGAGCCTACAGGGTGATAGCTCTGTCTCGTGGTACACAAACATGTATTGGCCCTCTGGTGAGAGGAGCCCCAGGCTTGAGTTGCCAGAGTGGCTATATGACATAACTAATATGACTGCCTGGATGCTAACATGAATCTTACTCATAGAGAGATATTACATATGCATAAGTGACTGTACTAGATATGAAAGTGATACTGTACAAGGTAAATCATATACATACACCTCCCTCCCCCCTCACGCTCGCAGTTCATTCTCGAGCGGACTCTTTCCTACTGAGCCGTTCTGATCGACGTGGAGTAACTTGGGGGTCAGAAGCTAAGGACTGTTCAGCGTCATTGAAAGGGGCCACAGGGTTGAGGGAGTCACCAGTTTGGGGCACGGGGCGGAGGAATCGACGGTTCCGCCACCACACCGGCCACTAGGGAGACGTACCTCATAGGCCCGTGACCTGCCAAGGCTCATCACAACCCCCACCTTGTCCCAGCGTTTCGTGGTCGGGTCTTGAATCCGCACTTGCTGACCGACACGTAACCTGGGAAGGGGTTGTGTGTGCTCATCGTACCGGGTCTTAACCTGCTCGGCACGGTCGGCTGCACGTCTATCACAGTCCTCGGCCTTGGCTTGCCATTCCGCAGCAAAGGACTTGGGATGGGCCGGGAGACATGTCCTAAGAGGATGACCATACAGGAACTGGGCTGGGGAGCGGCCTGTGAAGTTTGGAGTATTCCGGAGTTCCAAGAGACCCCGGTCGAAGTCCTCACAGTCAATGTTGCCAGAGGGTGCAGTCTTTAAGGTGAGGTGCTTGAGAGACTTCACCGCAGCCTCGGCATGGCCGTTCGCCTGTGGGTAATGCGGTGATGTTACCACATGACGAACTCCCCATCGCTTCATAAAGTCCCGGAACTCGTGGCTGGTGAATTGTGGGCCCCCGTCGGTCCTCAGACGAAGGGGCACACCAACTTCCCGGAAGTAGCGACAGAACATCCTGATGGTCGCAGAGGCGGTTGTGTCGCCTGTGCAGGGGACAACAACAGGCCACCCCGAGAGACGGTCGACGACTACCAGGAAAGACTTCCCGGCGACCATGAAAAAGTCGGCCGACACAGACTCAAAGGGCCTTGTAGGGTTGTCATCATTCATGAGTGGTTCCTTCTGGAGGCTAGGCTGAAGGATCTGGCACGACTCACACGCTTGAACAGTGATGGTGATGTCGGAATCTATCCCCGGCCAGAAGACAGCCTGCCTCGCCCTGCGTTTAGTGGCCTCCACACCACGGTGGCCGTCATGAAGATGCTGTAGGGTGCGTCGGCGGAGGGCTGCAGGAACCACAATCCGAGCTCCATACAGGACGAGGTCATCATCAGCGTAGAGTTCGTCCCGTATCTTCCAGTATGGGAGCAAGGAATTGTGAAGGTCGTATCGGTTGGCAGGGAATCCTGAGGTCACACAGTCGAGTAGACGAACATACGCAGGGTCCGCTCTTGCCGCGACCCGGAGATCCTGTAGCGTCCTGTCTGCGTCTGGTGCCGAAGATCGTGCCGAAGATCGTCCTGAGTTGATAACGTCCTTGGTTGTCACTATAGTCCTGAGGTAGGTGGCGGCGTCGGCACAAGCGATCTCATCCTCTGGCGTGGGGCGGCTGACCGGGGCTCGAGACAGGGCATCAGGGATGCAGAGCAACTTGCCGGCATGCCACACGGCCTTGAAGATATAGGGTGAGGTCTTCTCCTTCAGGCGTTGGAGGCAGGGATTCTCCACAGCATCCAACGTGTAGTGATTGATGATAGGGATGAGGGGGCGGTGGTCAGTCATCAGTGTGAAATCCTGTAGACCCTGTAAATACAGTCGACACTTGGACATGGCCCAAACAGCAGCCAACATCTCCAACTCGATAGTAGCATAGCGGGTCTCAGCGTCCGCCAGGAACCGAGAGCCACACTGGATGAGCCGCAGGTGGCCACTGCCGTGGTCCTGCAAGAGGGCATACCCAATGCCGTTGAGTCGCGATGCATCAGTCTGAAGAATGGTGGGTAGGTCTGGGTCGAAGTGTGCGAGAACAGGAGGACTGACAAGGGCTAACTTGACTCGCCTGAAGGCCTCATCGTGGTCAGGAGTCCACACAAATGTCCTCTTGGGGCTCATCAAAGGGCGGAGGGGCTGAGCGGCGGCGGCGACGTCAGGGGTAAACTCTGCCAGCTGGTTGACCAGACCCAGGAATGACCTGAGGTCGGTCAAGTTGGTTGGTGCCGGAAAGTCCCCGATTGCAGCCACGTTGCTCGTGTCAGCCGCATGGATCCTCATTGGTTGACCCACCATAGGCTTGAGGGGCACAGTCTTTAGGTCGTCTTTGGACATCAACACGTCGCTAAACTCCCGCAGGAAGTAATTCTTGGCTTCAGCAGGCGACGTGGAGACTGGAAGTGGTGTAGCCTTACACCTGTTGACGTGCTTGACCTCTTGTATGGGCGTCGGGAATGCCAGAGGTATGATGGCTAACTCCCTGCAGTGGCTGTATGAAAGCAGAGGAGTCTGGACACCCTCGTGCACATGGATCAGGGCAGTACACACTCTCTGTCCCAGGGTGAGGGTAGCCTGAAATACCCCCAGAGCAGGTGCCATCGGGGAGCCGTCCGCCGTGAACGTTGTCGTGGGCGAAGGGGCTCGCAGGCTGCTCATGGGGATAGCCAAATCCTCAAGGTGACGCCGGCCAATCACGGTGACGTCAGCGCCCGTGTCCGGTAACATCCGTAGGCGGGATGTAGCGTCGTCAAAGGAGAGGGTAACACAGATGGGTTGCGGCGTCGAAGCTGTAGAAGGAGTCGATCCCACCTGACGACAGCTATTACTCCTACCGTCGGGGGGCTTGCCAGAGTTGGAGGGGGCACCCGTATCGCCTGGGGGGCCACCTTGGCGTCTTTCCTTCTTCTTAGTCGACGGACAACACTTGTCATAATGCCCCAGAAGACAACAGATGCGGCACTGAACCTTGTGAGCAGGGCACTTAGCTGTCCGAGCCCAGTGACCGTGGCGCCCACAGTTGTTACAGGTGCTGCCAGCAGCGGGACACTTGTCAGGCCCGTGTCGGCGAACGCAACTCTGGCAGGCATCAGCTGCATTCGATGGAGGCTTGGGGGGTTGGGTCCTGTCACTGCCCTGTTTCTTGTTTTTCTTGTATGAAGAGACGGCCCTTACTTGTTCATGGGGCGCACTAATGGCCGTGGTCGCAGATTTGGCAGCCTCATACGAGCGGCACGTAGTGACGACATCCTGTAGTATTGACTTGGAGTCCAGGGCGATGAGTTTCTGGACTAACTCCTTGTCCCTGAGGATGATAGTCTTGAGTTGTGTCTCCACACAGATGGGTGAGTTACCAGGGCACACATCCACTTCTTCTGCGAGACGTTTGAGGCGGACGTAGAACTCTGCAAAAGTTTCCCCTTCATGCTGTCTGCAGCTCAACAATTCACGACGCCGGAGTGCCTCATTCCTTAGACTCTTGATATGAAGCTGCAGGGCGTCCAACACCTCTTCAACAGTCTTGTCTGTGGAGGGAGCGATCTGGAGGGTGTGTTCTAAGACACGCTGCGTCTCGAGAGTCAGGCACATGCGTAGTTGTATCATCTGTTTGGCCGCAGGCAGGTTGGACAGGTCCACCATGACAGCATAGTCGTCCCAGCGTCTCCTCCACTCCCGGAACATCTGGAATGTAGCGTCAGGCTTCAATGGTGGTGGTGTCTGGGCCGTAGCCTTCTGTGGTGGAGGATTGTGTGAGGGATGTGGAGAAGAATGTGGCTGCTGTCCGCCAAGGTGACCAGCAGGTGTGGAGGAGTCGGGAGGGGTCCTGGTGGGAGCCAACAGCTGAAATAAGCTCTGGAACTCCTGTCTCCTTATAGCCTCATCATGACTGCGAGACTCCTCCAGGACACGATCTCGGCGGGCCTCCTCCTCTTGTCTCCTCTGCTCATCATACCTGCGAGACTCCTCCAGGTATTTGAAAAATTGCAGGAAATCAGCTGAAGAAGGGGCTGAAGGTGTGGTTGGGGACTGAGGGTGCTGATAATAAGGTGTGTATTCCTCCCCATCATAAGGCAAGTTTGTTCCTGCCCCTTCGTCCTGTACATCACCAGAGTCTGACATCTTGTGTGGGTGACAGACAGACAGGGAGATAACAAACACACAGTTATTAGCCTCTCACATATACAAGTGGGGTATCAAAATGACTGGCAAAAACAGCAGAATATTTAGAATACACACCAGCTGTATCCTCACCAATGTATAAAACCCAATTACAATTAGCACTGAAGGGAATGCTTGGGTGATGAAATAAAAGTTTGCCAGTTGTGTGTGTGCCCAGTGTGTATGCGTGCGTATGTACCGAGCGGTGGAGCGGTGCCGGTGGTGCGCGGCCTCCCTCACCTCAGTATCTTGCTGGCAGTCAGAGGGGGAGGATCTCACGCCCCGCTCTCTCGTGGCTCGGACTTGTGCGGGCGTTATGCTTATGCCACACACAATACATATAAAATAAAGCACACAATATAGCACTGGCACATATAATATCACTGGCACTGCACTGGGAACGTCGGCACCGCACTGTTGAGCACTATAACACTGTAATCCAAGCAGTGAGACGGTGGCTGGGATGCAGGGTGTGTGGACAATGGCGGCTGGCGGCGTCTGGCGAAATCCACATAAACTTCTCATCCTACACACTGCGCCATGTTATGTGTGTCCCAGCTAACTCCATAGATGCACAACAGGCCTATCTTGGGTTGGGGAGTAAGTAGACACGCTGTAGATATATAGGTTCTTATTGAGAAGGATATGGGATACAGGCACGAAGCAGAGCCTACAGGGTGATAGCTCTGTCTCGTGGTACACAAACATGTATTGGCCCTCTGGTGAGAGGAGCCCCAGGCTTGAGTTGCCAGAGCGGCTATATGACATAACTAATATGACTGCCTGGATGCTAACATGAATCTTACTCATAGAGAGATATTACATATGCATAAGTGACTGTACTAGATATGAAAGTGATACTGTACAAGGTAAATCATATACATACAGACTCAGCCCACCCAGTCTATACATCCCGGCTGTTCTTGGTGCCAAAGAGGGACAGCGATCAGAAGAGGCCGGTCATAGACCTGTCACCTGTCTGCTCTGAACCGCTATATTCACAATCAGTCGTTCAGGATGCTGATGGTGAATCAGATCAGGCTGACACTGTCACCGCAAGGTTGGATGTGTTCCTCAGATCTAACAGATGCCTACTGGCATGTCCCCATCAACAAACTATTTCAAAAGTACCTGGCTCTGCACCAAGGGAATAAAACATTTGTCTTTCAAAGAATGCTCTTTGGTCTAAATCTTGCACCTCGTATAGGCCTATTCACAAAACTAGTCCAACAGGCTCTGTTACCATTGCTTCACCAAGGAGTCAAGATTATGTGGTATCTAGACGATTGGTTGGTGGTAGCAAATTCCGAAATGTTATGCCTCAAACATGTACAACTAGTCATTACTCATATTCAAGCTCTGGGGTTCAAGATCCAACCTTGTTCCCACGAGATCCATCCAGTGGGACACCGAACATTTGTCCTTGAGCCAGAGTGCAGACAACCGGCAAAGGTTTCGCAGGAAACTCTTCCGATTCCTGCACTGTCTGACTACCACAAGGCGAGTTTGGGAGTCTCTAGTGGGTTCACTCAATTGGATAAGATTGACGGTCCCATTGGGACGTCTGAAGGTCAAGAGGATAATTTTGGAGGGAAACAAACATTTTCCTCTCTTGCCGGAGGGAAAGCTACGGCTAATCCTGAAGTTAATCCACAACCTACTGGCGCACTGGGCGAAGCCAGAAGCATTGCACTCCACAATGGCATGGACAACTCCTCCGCCGACGGTTTGGGTGGATACGGATGCGTCTGGTACCCTGGGATGGGGGTACCAGTTGAATCTGGGCCATGAGTTCAAAGAGAGGCCATAAATTTGTTGGGACATTTGAAATAGCGAGCCATAAGTTCAAAGAGAGGCCATAACTTTGTTAACCCGGCAGCTACAGGAAGACTTAAGAGGTCCTCCTGGGTGGCTGCGGGAAAACTCTTAAGATCCTAGGCCTAAAAAAAAAAAAAAAAAATTTAAACACCCCAGTGGCACTAAAAATAAATCAATTTGTGTTTAGGTGAGATAATTTCTCTCCATTTCTTTCTACTGCTCCTACACATGTGTCCCAACCCCCCAACCCCTTTTTCCCCCTCCTCAATTATCAGGTATCTATCTATCTATCTATTGCCGGACGCCTTACTCCCCTTACAAGGGTGGCCATACACAGAATGCCCCCAAGCGGACCTATTCCCTGTGAGATGGACAACCCGAGCCAGTTTAGTGAAGGACTTACAGGATTGACCACTCAATTTAGGATCCGTCTGACTCTGAGGCCCTCTGTGTATCTTGTTAGCACTCTTTTTCTACAGTGGTGTTCAGCTAATCCATCCACTAGCCTGCCTTACCCTTAGGTAAGCAGTACGGATTTGTATCAGGTTTACTCCCCTAGACAGGTTGCCAACCAAGGCTGACGCGTCCCATCCACCCGGATTTGTATAAGGTTGTCTCCCCTAGATGAGTTGCCGACCAAGGCTAACGAGTCCCATCCACCCGTTATCAGGTATTTTCTCTATTATTCCCGATATTTATCGAGTATTTTCGTGGGAGGACGGGTGGAAGAGAGGGAGGAGGGTGGAGGAGTGTAACTCCGACCCTCCAAGCCAGTCTGAAAGCTCCCCTGGTCTCTGAGTGCCACACGAGACACGAGAGAGTGAGGGTGTTAGTCTCTCACTGCTCAAGGCCAGAATACGACCGCAGGGCTAAAATATACAATTTTCACCAGCCAATTGCTGTTACCTCTTGTTTTATTGCATTCCCATGTTCATATGTTCATATTAAAAGTAAAATAGGCACATAAGGATAAGTATTAATTATATATAAGGTAAATTAACGATTTTAGTGAGGAATGAATCAGAATACCTTCGCACCGCGGGCACATTCAAATACCATAGCTGTGCAGTTAAGAGGTTAAGGCAGTTCGTCAATGATTCCGGGGCCACTACTGAATATTAGGTCTTCATTCTTTCCTTTGGGACTCAAACCTATAATTATATATGAGATGGGGGATAAAAGCACAAAAGGAAAGAAAGGAAGCAACGAGGCCCCACTAACAACAACAACTCCTACCACGCCACCAAGGCAAGAGGGCACAAAAGCCTTCTCACAACGTCCTGCCTGGGTCACCAGCATCACCTCGCCTCTTCCCCCGACCCCAGGAAAAGACATTCAGATAAGAGTCTCCACAGACAACCACATAACAACGAGAGATGTCCAGCTTAAACACCAGGAAGGAGAAATTGTCCATAGACATAAACACACCATGCGCCCATCTTGCCCGGAGACGCACCACCGCCATGGCGCGAATTCCGAGAAGGGCTACCGCCGTCGACCCAGACCCTCCTCCAAGCACATCCACCCTTCTAGCAGCGAGATGTATAAACGGGGGGAACGACGGAATTGGTAAGACCTCACCAGCCCACCTCATCATCGACACAGTTGGAACGATATCCTTGACCGCACAGGCAGGCTAGGTATCTGGAAGACTTGGGCTAATTACCGAGAAAATCGCCTTGAGGGAGTAAGTCACTGGTGAAACTACTTGACGCGTTTTCTCGAAGATACCTTGGATTTACGCATATCTTTGTTGGGCCACACTGGTGCAACCCAACATCGAGAACTTTGCCTTGGTATAGGAATTACTATAGCTAGAGTATGCAGCACTGGCCATGCGCTTTAGCTTTAGTAAACCTACAAACACAGTAAGGCTGGTTGGAAGAGCGTAAGACACTGGTGAAACGGCTTCCTTCTAAGTCAGGACATGTAGTGGAGGGTGTAAGACACTGGTGGAACAACTCCCTACTAAGTCCTTATGATATGAGAGCGTAAGACACTGGTGGAACGGCTCGTACTCATAAAAGACCCAAAATTCCAACATATAAAGTTCTTACCAAGACTCCTACAGAAGTCTAGGTCAGGATTATAGTGGAGGGTGTAAGACACTGGTGAAACGACTCCCTACTTAAAGTCCCATGATACAAAAGCGTAAGACACTGGTGGAACGGCTCGTTTTCACGTAGGACCTCAACATCAAAGTCTTCAGAAGATCATCGAGGAAGTCTTCCCTACCTTCTGTCACCGTCACACGACAGGACCTATAGCTGCCTAATAGGTTCCATCACATCGGACAGTCCAGGCAAAATCCGGGCTAAGTAATTTACCATGCCAGCCAGTCTCTGTACTTCTGTCACATTCTGAGGGGCTTTCAGTCTTACAATAGACTCTATCTTATCAGGGTCTGCCTTCAGCCCTGCTTTGGATACTTTATGACCTAGGAATGATATCTCACAACTTTTGAGTTCAGTTTTACATTTGTTAAGTCTTATACCCTGGTTCCTACATCTTTCCAGCAAGTTGTACACATTACTATCATGGTCTTTGTTAGCATGTTCATCATTCTCACCAACACCATATACCAGGATGTCATCAGCTACACAGACGACTCCCTTCAGGCCTTCTAGGGCAGTATTTAACCTTTTTTGAAAGATTTCACTGCTTATGTTCAACCCGAAAGGTAACCTTACCCACCTGTACCTTCCTAGAGGTGTCTGGAATGTAGTAAGAAAACTTGAGTTGTTATCTAACTCGCAGTGCCAGTAACCATTCTTCAGGTCAAATTTTGAAAATACCCTGGCCTTGGCCAAGTCAGGTAAGACATCGTCGATCACAGGAAGTGGGTGTATTTCTCTCTTGAGTGCGACATTTAATGCTTGAGGATCAATACAAATCCTTATGTCACCATATTTCTTACTACCTACCACCATACGACTTACCCATTTCGTTGGTTCATCCACCTTGGCTATTACATTTGACCTTTCCAGCTCATTGAGCTTGTTACACACTTTATTCTTAAGACTAATAGGCACACGACAAGAAGTTATGGCAAGTGGAGTTGATTCAGGATCCAACATCAGCGTTACTACACCAGGCAATGAGCCTAGTTCATCTGAAAACATCATTAAAATCTACAAATGTGTCATGTACCAGACTGATATTCTCATAATTGACTGTGATCAAGTTCATCTGTTCTGAGTTTTTTTTACCTAAAATTGGAGTAAACTTTTGCTACAACAAATTCTACACTGTATTTCTTCTTGTTCATAGTATTAGTCATTATAATTCTACACTTCCCACTAGAATTCCACATGAACAAAGTGGTATTGCAAGTCTCCAGTCGAGCATTGGGTATCAGGTGTCGTGGTAGAACATTCACACTGGCACCACAATCTACCTGAAACTTTACCTCTTTACCATCTACCTCCATGGTCGTCATTATCGCCTTCGATGCCTTGCTGCTGGATCTTGCTGCGATATTCATGATGTACTGGATTTCCTCTTGGTCACTTTCTCCCTCCTCCTGTATGCTGTTGACTTTGTTGGGCTTGTGCTTCCTGGGCCTGGGAGCTTGCTTAGTCTTGGACAAACACTTGACGGCAAAATTATTCTTGTTTCCGCAGGCACTGCAAGTCTTCCCAAACGCAGGACATGCCTCCTTCTTCCACATATGACTCTGGCCACAGAACTTGCATTCCTTAGCAGCTAGGTCTCGGCGATGATGCTGTCTTATAACTGGAAGGCTCCTGTACTGAAGTGTTGTGTCACTTCGGTTTTGCAGTCTGCTTGTGCGTCATTTTGTTGATTGTCTCGCTGCCCTGGCCACGGAAAACTGCCATTTGCTTCCTGGACGCCTCAAAATCGACACAAATCTTGACAGCTCCAGCAAACGTCAGATTCTGTTCCTCAAAGAATTTATCACGTAGAGCATCTTCCCGACAACCAAATACAAGCTGATCCCTCATGTCATCTTCTTTACGTGTCCTATATTCACTCCTTGCACACAATCTTAATTTTAGTGATAAATGCATCCAATGACTCCCCTGGCTGCTGCACACAATGTCTAAATTTGTATCTGTCAGCTAATAAATTCTTTTGTGGAGCAAAGTGAACATCACACTTATCTAGGACTGTCTTGAACACTTTAGATGGGTCTGGCTGTTCTCCTACTGCTTCAGGAAATTCAAATGAATTGTACAATTCTAATAGTTCATCTCCTCCAAGAGTTAAAAGAAGTGCTACTTTCTCCTCATCAGACCTCTTCTTATAACCACTAGCCAGCATATAGAGCTCAAACTTCTGCTTAAACAGTTTCCAAGCATATTCAGTGTCACCTGTTAGGCTTAATTTCTGGGGTACTGCTATCGACGACGCCATCCTCTTGGCTGCCAGGCTGGTTACCTTCTTATATCACCTCAGTCAACACTACTGCTGCTTGTTACCTCTTGAGTTTGGCTCTCATGCATCACTGGGTCTTGTAGGTTGTTTTACCGCTTGCCATCATGTTTGTAGAGGGCCTCGGGTTGCAGGATGATGATCATAATGTGTAGGGGTGAGGGAAACACATGTGGTAAGGGGAGGCCATGGAGGCAGCTCTAAAACCTCTCCAAAACTCACCATCTGCGCATGCGTGAGAATCTAGGCCCCTCCCTTGGCCCGCCCCGCGTTTAAATAATGCCTTCAAACCGTTACTGCCAGAATGCTCCGTAGCTCACTCGGTATAGCTCCCGCCTTCCATTGACAAAACCAGTGTTCGATCCCACTCGAATTTAGTGTATTTTATCATTTTTATTTTGTTATGTTTGTTATTTTTTATATTTTTTTTATATTTTAGGGTTAGGTTAGGTTAGGTTAGGTTAATCTAATCTAATCTAATATAATAGTTGTACATTTGAGGGGTGGGGCCAAGGACAGATTTTAGAGCTGCCTCCATGGCCTCCCGTGGTAAGGCTCTAGTTGTTATTGAAAAAGCCCCAGATGGAGGCGGTTACAGTACAAATGCTGGGAACACTTAAAACAGAAAACGGATGAGGGCAAACTAAAATAAAACATAACAATGGATATTGTAACAGTTATTGTGTTCCTTATTTCATTATATTCTTCACATTCCAGGATAAAATGTTCTAAGTTTTCTGAATCTTTTCCACATAATTTGCATTTTGTATCCTCCTTAAATCTTGTTCTGTCTTCTAGGTTTAGGGTGTTAGATCTGCATTTGAAAAGTGTGACTGAGGCTGCTGTTTTGTCATATACTTCATCTTCTCCCCCAATCTCTTGTTTTATTTTCTTATAAATGCTTAGACTGGTTTTTTATTCCATATCTTCTTGTCACATTTGTGTATCCCAGTCATAGACCTTCTTACACAATTCTGTCTTTGTCATCCTACTCAGTTTTGTTCTATTTATGTTATGCTCCTTGAGACACCTATTGCATTCTTTTACCCATTTATTATTATTCTCCTCTAATCCTTCTTCAATTATTTCATATAGCATTCTATTTCCATCACCGTTCATTATGCCTTGTAAGTATTGTAGTCTTGATCTCATTAGTTTTGATTCCAACAGGGATGCTCCTACTTCTCCTCGAAGACAGCTAATTGGAGTTTCTTAGATCCCCCCAATATCATTCTATAAACATAATTTTATATTCTGTGTAGCTTTTTTCTTTCTTCTTTATTGTACTCCAAAACACTATAAAGCTGCATATAGGATTCCGGGTAGAGCTAAACTTTTCCGGAATGTTTTTCCAGTTAGTATTTTGTTACAACTCCTTGCTGTTACTGAGTGTGTAAGATTTGCTAACCTTTGTGCTTTATTGATCATATTTTCTTTGTGTACCTTATAACAGTATCTTTTATTTGTGATGGTTAAAGTAGATAAGCCCTCCGCCAATCACGGAGCTCCCTTTTACTTACTTGCACAGCCAGCTGAGTTTGACAGCTCACGGCTACAACGTGCCACGCCCTGCCCACCAGCCAATCAGCGGCCTCCATTATCGGAGCGCGAAGCTGGACTTCTTACTCCACCTCAAAAGTCACTCTCTTTCTCTGCCCGAAGAGCTCCTTCCGATTATTCCTTAAGTAATACCTCGGTGCCAGCCCTGTACTCCCGTAAGCCGCCAAAAGAGGGTTATAATCAGCTTCCTGGGACTTATTTTGAAGAGAAGAAGGAGGAGGTGAAGCAAGCCAGAATCCAGAGCGAGCGTGTCTCGGAGCGTGCCAGTCAGCCAATCACAGCGCGGGAGAGCGGGAGGCCTGAGTATAAAGGCTGCCGCGCGCGGACTCTAGGGGTCACTCACCCCTCAGAGCCCACCGGGTTAACACACTGCAACTTAGTTGCTCTCTCTCGCCCAGGCACAAAGGAGAACCAGGAACCCACCTTTCCAGTTACCTTGCCCTCACCTAAAGTCACAACCCAGACCACCCCTGATCTCCCCTCATTTCGCCTACTCGGAGGATGCACCATCAGTATCCTGCCGCCTATCGTCACGTTGCTAGTCTGCACACATACAGTCAAGCACTTCAAGAGGGACGACAGAAGGTGGACGGAAGTGAGGACTTCCAGAAGGGCTACTGGCCAGCTCTGAGGTGGTAAAGCACAGTTCCAGACATACACACACCTGATCCAGCATACCAGAATATATTTGTTTAAGGACCCATATTGGGCCCGCATATGATAAAGAAAGAAAGAGAGAGTGGTTGACTAACCTGGTGGTTTCTATCAAAATTGATGTGTCCTTCTAGGACAAGACTAAAGAAAAAAGAATTTAGACTCACCTGAATATATAAAGATGATGTGTTATTAATTAGTTAACGGCGCCATGCCGAAAGAGTTATTATATAGGATCTGATAGGAGAGATTAAAGATTAAAAGAGTAAAAGTAAAGAGGGGAGGGAAAGAATACTTTTGTTAATAAATGAGGAAACCAGTAAGTTAAAAGAGGGAAACCGTTGTTTAGTTGCCTAATAGATTAGCTATAGCTAGGGAAGGACACTAGTCCATATGAATCATTCATTAAGTGGTGTAAAAAGGAAAATGTGAAGAAGGACACTAGTCCAATGTGAGTTGCGTTATTATAAAGTCTAAAAGAGCTATTCCGTGTATGCGTTTGAGGCACGGTTCATCTTTTGTTTGAACGATTATTGATTAAGGTGCAAGTTAACATAGCGTGTTTGTAATAGGGTAACTTGAGGGTAAATTCGGAAAGTGTCATTGAGATAAAGATTGTAAACCCATATGGTGGAGTAACTGGGTGACGGAACCCAATAGTGTCATTGAGATAAATAATGTAAGTCCACAATGACATATAATCGTACAAATTATCGAATGAGATTGCAAGGTCTCTCTCACATATAATATGGGTTCTGCCACCCAGTTACTTCACAATCTAGGTTCACAATCTTTATCTCAATAACACTATTGGGTTCCGTCACCCAGTTACTTCACAATATAGGTTTACATTATTTAACTCAATGACACTATTTGGTTCTGTCACCCAGTTACTTCACAATTATAGGTTTGACTCCTGTAAGGAGATAAAGAAAACCTAATATTTAGTAGTGGCCCCATAATCATTGACGAACATGCCTATTACATAAGGCATCCTCTTCAAACACTAATCCGCCGTAGTTTGAATCTACCGCGCAGAGCATTTAAAATCTGAGGGGCCTTCATCATGAGCGCACGCAACCTCACTCATGGCTTCAGTCATTATGAATTGGGTTCTCACTACGAAAAAACTTCGTAAAAAATAAAAACAAAAAGAAAATAAGAATAACTATCCATTAAGCTTTCCATCATATCGTGGATGTACTTGTGTGGATCTTTGACCAGACGCTGATTCAGGCGTCATTCTTCCTTCTCTGCTCTGCGCTCAGCCGGCCCGGACGTGTCTCCCCACGCTCCGCTGGTTCTGCATTTGCTGCGTCCCTAGTGAGTTTTTTCTCATTTGTTTACTCCGGGATGTATCGAGTAAGGTTAGGATATGCGTAGCAGGAGTGTCCTGGGCTGGTTGCCCGCAGTGCAGTGTATTTTGGGTCGTGTGTTTGGGGCATCTATTTCGGATGTACCCTCGTGGTCCTGTTGTGGACAGGTGAATTTTATTTTTAACAGTTGAGTTAGCTTGTGATGCAGGCGGCTTTCATTACGCGATTATTTCTGCTGCCTTTTATCTTTCTGATGAGGTAGCGTTGCTTTGCTGACGTTCCCAGCGTATTTTTCTTCACTTAGTGAAGTTTTTTCGGGGTCCCGAGTCAGTCTTCCCTTGGTCGGAAGTATTTTCTACAGTGGTGTGTTGGCGGTGGTTCCTGTTGTTATATTCCCAGTGTTTTTGTTTATATTTCAACATTTCTTGTGCCGTCTGCTTAGGCCTAGCCAGCCGCTCGTAGCTTTGCCACATGTACAAGTGTTATTGATTTATTTTATAAATATGTCCTACTGTGTCATGTGTATCCGGGTTTAGTTGTGTATTGGCTAATTCCACGGACTATGTTTCTTTCCTGGATTAGTTGTGTATTGGCTAATTCCACGGATTATATTTGTGGTCCCTAGGTTAGTCGTGCTTGGCTATCCCTCGGGTCCTATGTGCGTTCAGATGGTGTCTGAACGGGGTGGGTTACTTTCCGGCGGGGTTTTCTCGGTTACACCATGAAAACTCCGGCCGTGAGCCGTGTTTGGCCACGCGTGGTTTCAAAACAGGCTGGTGTCCCCGGCGAGTTGGTGTCTGTGGCTCTCCAGGACTACGTCTCTGTGTTGGTGCCTGTTTCAGGCTCCCTTTGATTCCCGGCGGATTGGCTGTACCCATCTAACATTGTTCATGCGGACATATGTTATGTAGTTTTTCTACCCTGTTTTACAAACCAAAGGAAAAACCGTAGCTGTTGTTGTGGTCTTTCCTCCCCGGCGATCTTTTACAAAGAAGTGGGGATAAGAACTTATGGGGTTAACGTTTACGACATCAGATCTCACCCGGCGGGTGTACCTTGGTAAGGTGAGATGAACGAATTGGTAATTCAGTTTAGTTAACCGGTCCATTTTAGTGATACTATATGTATCGCCGCCCTCACTCATACGGCGATCAAAGGCTCAATTAGGGTTAACGTATCAATTAGGGTAAACGTATTTTTTCATAAGTTGCCCACACCCGGCGGGTGCTCCTGGGAGGGGGAAAGACGGAATTTACAATTCAAGCTAGTTACCCAATTAATTGAGAGATACGGCTATGTATCGCCGCCTTCACCATACGACGATCTATGTGACAATTCATTAGAAGTCAGGTCTCGTATCAGCCTGCCCTGTGTTAATCTGCTGGATAATTCAGGGGCCGGCGTCTTTGTGGGGGGTTGTTTTTCAAAATTGAATCTTGTCACAGTCACCACCAGAAAGACTTTATAAACGCCATGCTGGTCTTTTATATTATGTCAGAGAGTATTCGTAAACTTTCTTAAGACATGTCTAGATATTCGGAAATCTTTATAGAACCCCGCCGCGTAATGAGCTGTAATCATTGTGAGATTACGTCTCGTTATCCGGCGGGTTATGAACACATGTATGCGATCATTTGGGTTAACCTTATGAGCATTAATTCCTGGAAATTTTCCTTTTTTCCAGGGCTGGGCCCCGGCAGACCAATAAAGAACCTGCAGTAAGTTCCCACCAGTCTCTGTCATGGCTACCTTTGCCCCAGTTTTTGCTTTATGCATTAATCCAACCTGTGCCGGTATCCCTCTTTTTGCGCACACTCTTTGTATCAAGTGTGTTAAATGTCTAGACCGTTCAAGGGGTCTGCGGGTGATGCGCAACTGTTCCTTTTGCTCCCAACTAAGTGTCAAAGTCCTCCAAGATAATGATAAGACCGCAGCGGTCGCCTTACGTGAAGTTCGGCAACAAATGTCAGCATATACTACGATTGTGGCTCATAAGTCACTTCAATGTGACAACGTCCCTCTATGGGATAGGCTTCTTCTTGAGCACCCTCCCCCTAATAAACGTTCCTCTCGAGTAACTAGTCATAAGCCGGCGGAGACTGGACAGGGTTCTGTGTCATCTCCTGCCCCTGCTACTTCGAAACGTC
Source organism: Paralithodes platypus (assembly GCA_032716605.1). Classification (NCBI taxonomy): domain Eukaryota; kingdom Metazoa; phylum Arthropoda; class Malacostraca; order Decapoda; family Lithodidae; genus Paralithodes; species Paralithodes platypus. The sequence goes on from CM064582.1 coordinate 16,726,917, forward strand.
ACCGTGAGCCTACACCCCCGGCGGCAGCCTCCTTGTCTCGGGCGAGATCGAGGTCTAGGTCACCCCTTAGACACCAGCCACCCAGTCTTGCCTCTTCACCAGCGAGTAAGAGGAGTAAGACAGAAAGTTCCACCAGTGGTCACGGCGATAAATCCTCCAAATCGAAGAGTAGTTCACGGTCACACCGCAGCCATAAATCTTCAAAAAAGGATTCCCATGATAGAAAGGCCTCCCGACACTCACCAGTTTCTAGTGCTTCTCGTCATACCTCTACCCCAGACAGAGTTTGTGTTCGGTCTCAAGGGTCCAGTGTAGTGCCTGTACCTAAAGATGATTTACCCATTAAAATTTTAACCCTGGAATTGGAGAGTTCAGGGAGCTCAGTGGTTGAGAGTGTTTCAGACTCCCACGGGAGTATAGGCCAAGGCCTCGGTGTTTGGCGATATTCTCGTCCGGGGCCTATCCACCCACTTCCGGCTCAAACTATTCACACAGTGGCTGACGTCCACCGGGACGCGGCGATCCCATCCTCTATTCCTGACTTATCTTGGCAAAAAGATGGTACCCCAGCTTCGGCGGGATCTTCTCAGGAGGAACAGGATGACAAAGACGAGGTTTCGATTATATCGGATATGGAAGGGCAAGAGTCAGGTTCAGGCTTAGATGCCGCACAAGATCTTAATGATTCGCCAGTGAGTACATCATCAAATCAATTTGTCACTGCACAGGAAATTGATGGGCTACTTGTTAATGCTTTATCTAAATTTTTTTGGCCAACAGCAGGAAACTCCCACAGTGGACTTGGGAGCTCACACGACAAGCTCTACGGTACGGCCTCTGATGACTTCTATTCCTTTGACTCAGATACCTCACTCCCCCTCTATGTCACCATCGGTGGTTACTAGGCCTGCTACGGCGGCATTGACCACTTCGAATGTAAGGGTTATAACGTATGTCAATCCGCCCCCTCTAGACAGAGCGCCTCTCAAAAAGGTAGCTATGCCCTTGCTTTACGGACCAGACGAGTCATGGGTCCTTTTGACCCCCACTAAACCAGAGCTCGCCCAACCTACCTTGTCAGGAGAGCTCCCAGTGCCGCATGAGTGGGTCACCAGGGCAATAAATCTAAGAAATTAAGGGCCTTGGATACTGTGGGGAATGTACTAGATGTCAACATCAAGGCTATACCTAGTTATTATCACCAGGACTATTTTGTTTATACTGCTAAGCCTGCTTTACCCCCTGCCTCAGCTTCAAGATTGTTTTCTGACTGGTCTAAGCATGATGGGTTTAATGACATTAAGACACTGTCAGCTCTTACTCCAGAACTCGATTTGCAAACCGTCACAGACGCAGCAGTTAATCCAGTCTTGAAGGTGGGGCAGTTGGGTCCAGGACCTTGGTTGGAATGGGAGACTGAGGCTCAAAACTTTGCGACCACATTTACTTCCAAAACTTCCCACCAGATCCCTCAAGATACTCATTCTTGGTTCTCCATGCCGGTGTGTTCTGCCGGCGGAGTCCCTTCAGCTTTGTTTGCTTTCTTAGCTGCCCCTAAAATTAATCTTTGTGAGCTAAAAGACCCTTTCACTACCCCTACCCCAACTCACCTAGACCGTGAATTTAGGCTACGGAGGAAAGCTTTTCGCCTGTTCTCTCAATACATAGTGTCTCAACAGGTAGCAAAGTCTTTGCTCCGGTCCACTCAGGCAATCGCAGACGCGGATGCCAGGCGATTGGTTGAATTGTCCCGGCGACTGCTTCTTCAGTCGTCAATCCAATCATTAGGTGACATACGCACTGCCTTGCTTGAGGCGGTACGAGCGAGACAAGATCTTAGAATTTCCTTAGTCCGAAAACTGCCTGATCGTATTGCGAATCAGGTGGTCATGTCACCAGTGCTCACTCCCTCTTTAATGTCCCCTGAAGTGTGGCGAACGGTTTTTAATATGGCTCAGGCCGTTAAACACAGTCCCACCCCTTCTAAGAAACCTGCCTTTAACTTCCCCAAACCCAGGCCAGTCGCTAAGGCTCAGCCGGGGGGATCTAAGCCCTTTCTTCCACCTAAGTCCTCCTCCCCGAAAGGTCAGTACAGGCATAGACAGGGTAGGTTTTCAGGTCAGAGAGGACACGGCTATAATAAGCCAGGTCAGGGCCCGTCTTCTGCCAACGCCAGCCAGCCGGCGAAGCGTCCACCACCGCCAACTCCACCACCATAAAAAAAATAAGGTCTCTCTCACTCCCGGTGCCAGTCTCAAGGCCGGTGGATCCGAGGGTGGTACAGCCGGCGAACCCTTGTCTGCTAACTGGGTCGTTCCGAACGTGTCACAAAGCATGGCCGTTAAACACTTGGGCACGGATGGTGGCATGCAAAGGCATCACTTGGCAGTGGCTCCGGCGACCTCGCTTACGTCAGCCGACAACGGCGAATTTTGTTTCTTTAGAGGTGGAGTCACTGGTCCAGGAAATGATTGCCAAGAATGTCATCATCCCGGTCCCCCCAAATTACCCTGTATTCACGTCCAAGCTAATTTTGGTTCCCAAAAGGGACAGTGTTCAGATGAGACCGGTCGTAGACCTGTCTTATCTGAACCTTCACATTCACAACGAGCCATTCCGAATGTTAACAGTACACCAAATCAGGCTAACACTTCCGCCGGGAGGTTGGATGTGTTCCCTAGACCTGACAGACGCTTATTGGCACGTATCGGTCAACAAAAGATTTCAAAGGTTTCTGGCCTTACGGATCAGGAACCAAAATTTTGTCTTTCAGAGGATGCCATTCGGTTTGAACCTGGCACCTCGACTATTCACGAAATTAGTCCGGCAAGCCCTGATGCCGTTGTTAAAGCAAGGAATCAGAGTTTTGTGGTACCTAGATGACTGGCTGGTGGTGGCAGAGACAGAGCAATTATGCATCAACCATGTCAACATAATTTTAAATCATGTCAAAACTCTAGGGTTCAAGGTAAATCTGGTAAAGTCAAACCTTGTCCCCTCACAAGTAATTCAGTGGATAGGGCTGGTTTGGGACACAGCTGCTCTCACTCTGAGTCAGAGTGTGGACAATCGCAACAGGTTTCGCAGGAACCTGTTCATGTTTCTTCACAGTCTGACTACGACACGGAGGATCTGGGAGTCTCTGGTCGGCTCTCTCAACTGGATTCAACTAACTGTAATGTTGGGCCGGTTGAAAGTAAAACGGTTAATATTGGAAGGCAACCAAATATTTCCCACTCTTACCGGCGGGAAGATTATGGCCCATCCCAAAATTAATCCACACCTTACTAGCGGTCTGGGCGAAGAGGGAAACGCTGCACTCAGTAATGTCATGGACCTATCCTCCGCCAACGGTATGGGTAGACACGGATGCGTCAGGCACGATAGGTTGGGGATTTCAGTCAAACCAGGGGCACCAGGGTCAGGGGCTTTGGTCCTACTTAGAAATCTCGCACATCAATGTCAAAGAATTACTAGTCCCCTTGTATTTCCTTCAGGCTCACGGCTCTACTTTACGGGGCAAGTCGGTGGCCTTCAGAATGGACAATCTGAATGCAGTTCACTGTATTCAGAAACAGGGGTCAACGAGGTCAAGGAAGTTGCTAAGCGTGTCGGAAGAGATTTTTACTCTAGCCAACAGGCTAGACATTTATCTTCACGCATCTTATCTCCCAGGCGTAGCAAACGTCCGGGCAGACGCTCTGTCCCGGCGACAGAGCATGACAGTAGAATGGGAGCTCAAGCAACCCATTTTCAACCTAATGATTGCAGAGCTCTACCATCCACAAGTGGATCTGTTTGTGTCCGAGGAGACTCACAAACTCCCTCTATACCTCACCCGCCGGACGGTAACGCCGGCAGGGGGGCCAGACGCCCTAGTGACAGACTGGAACAGATGGAGCTCCATCTATCTGTTTCTGCCGCCAGACGCGTCACTAATGTGCCACGTAGTGAACAAACTACGAGATTATCGAGGCTTAGTCTCGCTAATCGCGCCCCTGTGGCCGGCGCAGTTATGGTACCAGCAATTGAAGACGTGGTGCTCGCACCCGGTGTCGCTCCCGGTCGAGTATTTCCACTTAGACACGATTGGCAACCTTGCGACCTTGCTGACTTTTGCATTATGGACATTCAAGAGGCCAAGTGGCTAGCACCATATGGTAGAGATGTGACCAATAAATTAATCAATCAATATACTCAGTCTACGAAGCGACAGTATCAATCACATTGGCAAGCCTTTACTTCTTGGATCATTAGAACAGAACAGACTGTGCCCTCAGTGGCGTTTGTTTTTAATTATTTGAATTATCTGTTTGAGCAGAAACGTTTATCTGTGGTAACGTTAAAGAATCACTTAACTGCGATTAGAGTGCCCTTTTTAGACCTTACAGGTCTCTCCATACCGGTGGCGGAGGAAACAGGTTTTATGAGAGCATGTTTTAAACTCCGCCCACCTCCCCGTCAGCTCATGCCTACTTGGTCTCTGGACAAGGCATTGTCTTTACTTCACTCTCGTCTGTACCAAAATACTACAGATTTTGCATTATTCTTAAAAAAAGGCTGTATTCCTTTTGGCTTTGGCCACCGGGAACAGAGTGTCTGAGCTGGCGGCGATGAGCAACACACCTAATTGCCTTAGGTTTGGTAGACTTAATGAATGTATTCACATTGCACCTTCCCCGGGATTTGTAGCCAAGAATGAGCACAGTGCACACATGTTTTCTGAGTTCACTGTGCCGGCGTTAAAAAGGGGAAAGGTGCACCATAATCTATGTTCAGTGAAAGCTCTAACCAAATATTTGAGAGTAGCTCATCTAAACCCCCAAGGTGCTTTATGGGTAGCGAGTACGGGTAAACGCTTACTGAAACGGCGATTAGCTTCTCTTCTGGTCGAAGTCATTAAAGAGAGTAATCCCGGCGTTGTGGGTAGGGCCCACGATTTACGCAAATGGGCAGCCTCTTTACGTTTCTTGAAGAACTTTTCAGTAGACGATATTTCGTCCACACAGTTGTGGGCGTCTATCATACGTTTTTGACTAGATTCTTGTCAGTTGCTCTAGACAAACCTTCCTTACCATGTATAGCTTTAAGGCAGAGGGTCTAGGTGGCCCTTCAGTCACTTTTGTTTACTTTCAAGGAAAAAAAGGGGGGGGGGGGGGGGGTGCAGTCAGTGTAACATTGGACACCCTAGACCCCGCCGGAATGTAAGAGCTGTGATACAAATTATGGATAATGTGATATGAAAATTTCTCTGTTCTATTCAGGGCGAGAAATTGTGCTAGTACAATGTTAGTACAAACAACAGGGTTGTTATAGTAGTTTTAGCTGTGAAAGCAATTTAGTTCTAAACAGTGGAGATCGTTTGCAAAACATTTCCACGAATATTATGGGGTTTATTATGTGCACATGTAAACTTATAACTTGTTATTTTTGTCACCACTCGTTGAGTGGGGTGCCTTCGTAACTACAGATCTGTTCACAGAATCTCCAGAGTTACCCTTGTTTATCAAGCAGGCTTCTTTGAAGCACGCACCTGCTTGAACCCCTTTTTTGTATTGATATGGGCTGCGCCATATTTAAATATATTTTCAAAGTAAGAATACTATGTGGTTGTTTGATTATCTGCTTTTCTAGAGTTATGATATGATTACGAATGTCCCCCTCCAGTCTTAGAAATCAGGCATGTTCGTCAATGATGGAGGGGCCACTAATAAATTATAGGTTTGACTCCTGTAAGGAGATAAAGAAAACCTAATATTTAGTAGTGGCCCCGTAATCATTGACGACTGGGGCCCTCCCGACCATCCCCTTCCCATTCGTTGATGTATTAAGGATTTTGGTTTACTTGATATGTCAGTGAAGGAAGAATGACGCCTGAATCAGCGTCTGGTCAAAGATCCACACAAGTACATCCACGATATGATGGAAAGCTTATTGGATAGTTATTCTTATTTTCTTTTTGTTTTTATTTTTTACGAAGTTTTTTCGTAGTGAGAACCCAATTCATAATGACTGAAGCCATAATTGTGAAGTAACTGGGTGACGGAACCAAATAGTGTCATTGAGATAAATAATGTAAACCTATATTGTGAAGTAACTGGGTGACGGAACCCAATAGTGTTATTGAGATAAAGATTGTGAACCTAGATTGTGAAGTAACTGGGTTGCAGAACCCATATTATATGTGAGAGAGACCTTGCAATCTCATTCGATAATTTGTACGATTATATGTCATTGTGGAGGTACTTGTGTAGTAACGACGGTTGTGTCCAAGGAGTAAATAGATTCTATGTATTGAGGAGATAGATTATATGTGCTATAGCCTTGGTATTGAGAAAGGATACAGCAGGCTCAGTAAACGTGGGAAAACCTAAAGAGTAGAGGAAAGAATATCACGTTTGTTTTTAGTTAGGCAAAGAGAAAATGGTTCATTAGGCCCTGGTCTCAATAAAAGACACAGCAGGGTTTTGATTTAATTATTTAGGATTAATCACTAATAATGGGTCGTCGGATCGAAGCCGACTTGAGTCAATACCTGGGAATTCAGTTAGGGACTAACGGGAACTTTAGGGGTCCAAAGTGCAGCCTAGCATGAATCGACGTAATATTCAATCTGCGTCTTGAACTCATTTCATCTCTGTTAAATAAAATATACGAATTTCTAAATGACTGTCGAATTATCCCCCGTAGTAGTAGCATAACCGATTTAGAATTAACCCTTCTTTAGCAGGGCTCAACTTAAGTCCGTATCTAAAAATCTGGACTATGTGGCGGGGCCCGACTTAAGTCTGTGTGCAATTTTGGCGCAATATTGGCTCTGAGAGAGAGACGAGCGACGGGAGGAGCGTAGGTTACCTCATGACCGCTCGCCACGACCGCCGTGGGTCTACTGACATGTACTCCACACTACTCCACCCTCCCTCCCTCGCTACACACGTAATTATGTAACAAAATTACCGTATTTTAGCGATTTTGCCCTTCGGTTGCACGGTCGTTACAAGACAACCAGTGATCGTAGAAGGATGGTTCTGGTGTCATTGGAAAGCTCAATTTATGCCCTTTCAGGGATACATAATTGTATTACGCTCTGGCTCTTGTTTATGCATGAAAAAGAGAACGGAAACAACGCCATTTATGGTAAAAAAAAAACCCGCTGGGCGGTACTGTGAAATATACTCCACCAGCCGCTCTTTGAATGTTAAATACTACATTTTGGTGGCAAGCGGTGGGATTCGACAAATCATTTGGATTGAGTATAATTATCTAACAGAACAGATAGGATGACGGGCGTGTTACCATTCAGATTATGGGAAGAGGGGAAGGAAGAAATTGAGCTTTGGATTGAGCAGTTAGAATGTCAGTTCACATTATCTGACGTAGGGGAAAATGGGAAGAAAATCGCCTATGGAAAGGCACACTTAGGTACCCTGAATGATGTGAGAGTACGTTTGGAACGACTAGTATCGTGGGCCGAAGTCAAGAGCGCCTTAATCGAAGAATTTGGCCGAGAGACTTCCACCAGAAAAGCCAGAGACAAACTGAAGAGTTTGAAACTTGATGGCCAAAATGTGAGAGCCCTGAGGAGGGAAATCACTAAGAATGTGAAACTAGCGTATCCCCATATGAACCAAGAGAGCCAGGAAACTGAGATCAGGGAGATTATGATCCAAGCCTGCCCGGTAGAAGTTAGGAAACACTGCATCATTCATGAGGTTCACACTACCAAGGAATTGATGGAGGTAATTAAAAGATTATGGAGGCTAGAGAAGTAAAAGAGGAAAATCAAAAAGGGGAAGAGGAGAACCCAAAGAAAGGGTATCAGAAAGCCCCGATTCGATGCTTCACTTGTAGACAGACCGGACACCTAGCTAGGAACTGTACCAACCGTCCACAAGCCCCAACCCCTAGATTTTACCCCAGATTTGCACTCCTAAACGATCGACCTCTACCCAGGGGAACCGATCCGGACCGGAGAGGAATGCTTCCGGTAGAATACCGGGAGACAGAAAACCAGCCAAAAGTTACGATGCCGGAAGAGAGAGAAAATTTTCTGTGAAACCTCATATAGAAGGGCGGTATATTGAGGTCAATATCTTAGAGAGACAAACGCCTTGTGAAAATGTAGTCATAAATGGGAAAGCCGCGAACATGTTGATTGATTCAGGGGCAAACCGTAGTGGTCTCCTGGAGAATTTCGTAAAAAAAAATCAGCGAGAAATGGGCCCATTAAATCAAACCAGTATTCAGTTGTCAGGAGCCGGGGGTCAACCACTGACAATCCTAGGAAAAACTAACACGACGGTAGTGCAGTGGAAGGGAATTACCTTCACCACCGATTTTTGTGTTTTATCGGGAAAAGCCAGTAGTGGAGTCGATGGGTATCTGGGAATAGATCTCATGAGTCAGTTGGGAGTAACTACTCAGTTTGGGCCAAAAGACACAATGACTACTCTTCAACCTCAAATAGCTACCACAGGGAAATTATCTATTCCTCCTAGATCTTTGAAAATGATAGAGATTCACCCAAACCCAGGCATGACTGCCGGGATTTTTGAACCCGATGCACAGAATGGGGTGAGAATATCTCCCACCTTCATTACTGCTGACCAGAGGAAACTAGTTTTAGCTAATTTTGGGGATGACAAGATTAGTTATCAAAAAGGGAAACTGTTAGGACAAGTCACACCCGCTCAACCCACTACTGTTGGAACTGACGGACCCGTGAACTTACTTGAGATCCCAAAAAAATTAACCTCAAGTCAAGCCAGTACCTTACATGAATTGCTCTGTACGTACCGGGATGTGTTTGCTCAAAACGAAGGGGACCACGGATCGGCTCGAACCCGACACACCCATGAGATTACACACACAAGGGCCTCCTATTAGACAACCCTACCGACGACAAAACCCTATTATGAGACAAAAAGAAAAGGAACAAGTTGAAGACATGATTAAACAAGGGCTAGTAGTGGAATCATACAGTCCGTGGTCATCTCCGGTAGTCCTAGTTAAAACAAAAAATGGGTTTACTCGGTTTTGTGTAGATTATCGAAAATTAAACGATGTCACCATCAAAGACGCGCAGCCCCTACCTCGTATTGACGACTCGTTAGAATCCCTCAACGGGTCGACCTGGTTCTCTACCTTAGATCTCCAGAGTGGATACTGGCAAATACCAGTTAGGTCCGAGGATCAAGAGAAAACCGCATTTGCCACGAGCGAGGGCAAACTCTACCAGTTTACTGTCTTGCCGTTTGGAGTTTGCAATGGCCCCGCCAGTTTCACTAGAGTCATGGACGAAGTATTGAGGGGATTAACCTGGAAAACTTGTTTGGCATACTTAGATGATATCATAATCTTTTCCGCTAGTTGGGAAGAACATATTCACCGACTTCGAGAAGTGTTAGAAAGAATCAGGGGGGCAGGACTTAAACTGAAACCTTCAAAATGCCAATTAGGGGCCCGTGAGGTGGCATATCTAGGGCACGTGGTTTCCAGTAAAGGTATCCAACCGGACCCACATAAAGTGAGATCTATTGCCGAAATCTCACCTCCGTCCTCTGTCAAAGAGATTCGAGCGTTTCTGGGAATGGCCTCCTACTATCGAAGTTTCATACCTAACTTTTCTAAGATCGCTCGCCCCATGACTCAGAGACTAGAAAAAGGGAGGAGGTTCGACTGGGATCAGAGTTGTCAGGTAGCTTTTGATCACTTGAAGCAAAAATTAACCTCGAACCCCGTAGTTTGTCATCCGGATTTCACCAAGCCATTTCAACTATACACCGATGCTTCTGATGAAGGGCTCGGAGCCGTTCTGGCCCAGAAAGTGGATGGAAAGGAAAGCATAGTGGCCTGTGCTAGCCGGACACTGAATAAGGGCGAAAATAATTATAGCGTTACGAAAAAGGAATGTCTAGCTTTAGTGTGGGCTGTACAATATTTCCGTCCGTATCTAGCCGGGGTCCACTTTGAAGTTATTACGGACCACCATAGCTTACAATGGCTCCGAAAAATGAAAATGGAAGACGGACTATTTGTCAGGTGGAAGGGGATTTTGGAAGAGTACTCGTTTGAAGTTAGACATAGACCCGGTAAATTACACACTAATGCCAATGGCTTGTCTCAACTACCGGTAGCACCTGTTCAACCAACTGAACCCCACGGGGAAAAACATGACCCTAGACCTAGTAATAAAGTAAAGTTTTCGGAGGGAGCCTGGAGGAATTCTCAAGATCGGGTCGTACTTGATTATTCAGAGGCCAAACACATGATCCAAATCCTCCACGGACAAAAGGGAAGGGGGGCTCATTTGGGGCAGTCTAGGGTTCTCCAACAATTCAATGAAAGGTACTGGAACAAGAGGGCCGACCAGATTGTTAAAGAAGTCATTCAAAATTGTTTGGGATGCCAGAGGGGCAAAGATGGAAGGGGACCTAGACAGTTACCCGGACATATTACCGCTGGTACACCCTGGGCCAAATTATCGGTGGATATTATGGGACCTCTGCCCAGACAGACAAACAAAAGGTGCATCTTGACCTGTGTCGACAATTTCTCTAAATACACGGTTGCTTGCGCTATCCCGGACAAGAAAGTTGTAACGGTGGCCAAGGTTATCCTGGTAAAGATAATTTTTGTGTATGGCACCCCTGGAGGTATTCGCGATCTGAGTGACAGGGGAAAGGAATTTAATAATGAGATCTGGCAACACTTTGGAGAAACCTTGGGGTACCAGATACAGCAAACCTCCCCGTATTACCCTCAGGGAAATTCTGTCTGTGAAAGGAATCATAGGGTGTTAGCCAACTGCATCCGGGCTAGTCTGAGCTCACAAGGGGAGAAAATCGTCTGGGGTTGGCCGGAGCTTTTGCCTGAAATTGTCTGGGGAATGAATACCACAGTCTGTAGGACTACGGGGTATTCTCCCTATGAGATTATTTTTGGCAACATACCGAAATTGCCTCAAGAACGATTATTGCCATACCCCCATTCCTACACGCAGTATTCCCAACCCGGAAAATACTGGAAGGAACAAGGGGAGCGACGACAGCAAGTACATGATCATATTGTTCAGCAACAACCTCAGAAAGTTTCTCTAAATAATCCTTATTACCGGGGGGAGTATATTTTGGTCAAGAGACATGACCCCACACGAGCTGGTAAACTGGAGGAGAAATACGAGGCTCCTTTCAGGGTTGTCAAGACAAACGGGCCCTATCAAGTGTTATACTTACATTATGGAGATGTCGTGTCAGTTACTCATATTCGTCATACCAAACGATATGAGGGTAATCATCCCCCCAGAAACGAGCGAGTGGAGTAGCGAGGAAGGGAGCGAAGAGGAAACGGAATCCAGGGTCGACGACCCTGATACTTCCTCAGCTCGACCCAACGTTAGAGGTCCTACTCCGACTCGGGACTACCTAGAAGATTCTCCACTTTGGTGGTCACTTCGTCAAAAAAATCGAGAGGGTCTTCCTGAGGTTGAGTCAGAAGGAGACCTAGGAAGCGAAGAGATCGTATCTAGTGATAAAGACGATTTTTATGAGCTTACTGAGGAGGAAAAGTCTACGGTCCCAGACAGCGAAGTTTCAGTTTCCCCGAGAGATTTAAACAGGACTTTAAGTAGTGAGGAAGAGTGTCCTCGAGACGAGACAGAACCGCGAGGCGTATCTTTTGACGGCAACCGGATAAACGGTTCTCCCACAGCTAAAGTGAAAGAATCCAAAGGAACTCCTTTGCTTAACATTCCGGAGAAGACTCCTGCGAGAGCAACCAAGTTTACGGGCCCCACCGAAACTCTCACTCGTAGTGATAGGATTAGCCGCCCACCAATCAGGTACCCGGACGAGGCTATAAATAGGACCCCTGGGGCACGTGCCTGTCAATTGCAGGGCACCATGCCTCTCCCCTCTGACCCTCAGTACCGACTCCGTCGACTGGTAGCCATAGTCGACGGGCAGGGACAAAGAATTAATTCCACTCGAGCTCTCAAACAGTTTCTCAGCCAGCCCGGGGAAGTTTTAATAGCCAAAACTATCGTGGGAAATCAGAATCCTGCACTCTAGTTACATAAATGCCTCTGCGAGCATATAAGTGGACTGGTGGAGTGGCAGCCTGAGGGCATAAACTTTAAGGGAACAGTGTTGCGGCGATCAGGAGCTCGCTTAAATTTAGTAGGGGGTGATAAAGTAAATAAACCCTCCGCCAATCACGGAGCTCCCTTTTACTTACTTGCACAGCCAGCTGATTTTGACAGCTCACGGCTACGTTCCACGCCCCGCCCACCAGCGGCCTCCATTATCAGAGTGCGAAGCTGGACTTCTTACTCCACCTCAAAAGTCACTCTCTTTCTCTGCCCGAAGAGCTCCTTCTGATTATTCCTTAAGTAATACCTCGGTGCCAGCCCTGTACTCCCATAAGCCGCCAAAAGAGGGTTATAACCAGCTTCCTAGGACTTATTTTGAAGAGAAGGAGGAGGTGAAGCAAGCCAGAATCCAGAGCGAGCGCGTCTCGGCACGTGCCAGTTAGCCAATCACAGCACGGGAGAGCGGGAGGCCTGAGTATAAAGGCTGCGCGCGGACTCCAGGGGTCATCACCCCTCAGAGCCCACCTGGTTAACACACTGCAACCTACTTGCTCTCTCTCGCCCGGGCACAAAGGAGAACCAGGAACCCACCTTTCCAGTTATCTTGCCCTCACCTAAAGTCACAACCCAGACCACCCCTGACCTCCCCTCACTTTCGCCCACTCGGAGGATGCACCATCAGTATCCTGCCGCCTGTCGTCACGTTGCTAGTCTGCACACATACAGTCAAGCACTTCAAGAGGGACGACAGAAGGTGGACGGAAGTGAGGACTTCCAGAAGAGCTACTGGCCAGCTCTGAGGTGGTAAAGCACAGTTCCAGACATACACACACCTGATCCAGCATACCAGAATATATTTGTTTAACCTAAGAAGTGCGCACGGGGGGTAGTGGCCACCCCTCCCTGTGCGGAGGTATTTAGGCTGTTTTCTTCACTCAAATCGCCATCGTACCATAAATATCATTAACACCTTACGAGCGGCCTAGGCGGTATATAATATGTAGCCACCAGCGGGGTGTTTTTAGCCAAAATAGGGCTGTTTACGTGATCATTTTCATGCCTAAATAAGACCCAGAGCGTAAAACAAGTATCTATCCCTGAAAGGGCATAAACAGAGCTTTCCAATGACACCATAACGATCCTTTTATGATGGCTAGTTTTCTTGCAACAACTGCGCAACGCGATTGCAAAAAGCATGTAATTCGGCACTTTCCCCATACAATTCCGTATATAGCGAGTGAGAGAGGGAGGGAGGAGGTGGGATTCGTGTCAGTAGGTTCGCCGCGGTGGTCTGGAGCAGTCATACGCTCGCTACTCTCCTGCCACCACTTGTCTCTCTCTCTCAGCAACATTACGTGCTGAAATTGCCACACGACCTATGTCGAGCGCCGCCAGATAGTCCAGATTTATTATACTCGACTTATGTTGCGCCCCGACAGTTAGGGGTTAATACTTATCCATATGCGCCTATTTTACGTTGATTATGAAGATATTAACCTGTTACAGCAATAAAACATGTGGAAACAGCGTTTGGCTGGTCAAAATCGGCAACAGAGGCCGGAAGTTGTAATCATTGAGTGTGAGCCAGCCTCCCTCTCGTCCACTCCTCTCCATGTCTGGAGAGACACTGTTGCGCGATACTCTCTCTCTCGCTCTTTCCCACGCTTGGTAACACAGATGACCACGCCCTTCTAGCAACTCGCTAATGTTAGCACGAAAATATACCTAAGAATAAGGGAATAACAGGGAGAATAGGTGATAACTGAAGGGGGGGGGGGGAGAGGGAGGGATGTGGAGGAGTGATATTTGCCATGGCCAAGGGGCAATAAAAAAAAACAAAAAACAAAAAAACAATTGATACTGGGTTAGTTTAAATGTTTTTTTTTTAGGCCTTGGATTATATAAGGCTTCCCGCAGCACAGTGGTAGGCCTTATATATGTCTTGCCGCACTTGCTGGGTTAAGGACCCATATTGGGCCCGCATATGATAAAGAAAGAAAGAGAGAGTGGTTGACTAACCTGGTGGTTTCTATCAAAATTGATGTGTCCTTCTAGGTCAAGACTAAAGAATTTAGACTCACCTGAATATATAAAGATGATGATGTATTATTAATTAGTTATCTTTGTTAGTAACGGCGCCATGCCGAAAGAGTTATTATATAGGATCTGATAGGAGAGATTAAAGATTAAAAGAGTAAAAGTAAAGATGGGAGGGAAAGAATACTTTTGTTAATAAATGAGGCAACCAGTAAGTTAAAGAGGGAAACAGTTGTTTAGTTGCCTAATAGATTAGCTATAGCTAGGGAAGGACACTAGTCCATATGAATCATTCATTAAGTTGTGTAAAAAGGAAACTATGAAGAAGGACACTAGTCCAATGTGAGTTGTGTTATTATCACCCGAATATCTCTTTTTTACAAAAGTAAGAATACTATGTGGTTGTTTGATTATCTGCTTTTCTAGAGTTATAATATGATTACGAATGTCCCCCTCCAGTCTTAGAAATCAGGCATGTTCGTCAATGATGAAGGGGCCACTAATAACTTCATCTTTAATAAAGATATGCTTCATCTTTATGAGGATTCGGAAGATATGCTTAAAGCTTCTGGACAGGTAAAGATATGCTGAAATCTTTAATATGAAACTAAAGGACAACGAAAAGTAGTGGTGGAGTGCTACGGTTCGTTGACCGGCGGTTTTGAGGCACATATTTTGTCCCATTTTTTGGTTGTAACCCTATGAGCATTAATCCCCGGAAATTTCTCTTTCCAGGGCGGAGTACCGGTGTTGCACCAGGTGACCGGGTAGTTCCCGGGGGCGGGGTAGTTTTCCCCCAGTCTCTGTCGTGTTGGCACTTGAACCTCTCATTGACGTATGTTCACCGCCGTTAAGCTCAGGTAGCCCTATCTTATTTTTATTTGTTAATGAAATAATTTAATAGCTGAATCATAATAAACATATATATTTTCTATGATTATATTATGATAATATTGTGTTTATTTATAGAAATTTATTTTAATACAATTAAATATAAATTAAATTAATTAGTGTACTTTATGATTTTGCTCACCAGCTCGGCTTTCAATGTGTTAATGAGCTATGGGAGGTTTTAATTATCATAAACCTTTACGGGACTCGGACGAGGGCTCCCATTCAGGGAGTAGACCGAGCTCGCAAGCGAGGGACAGCCACAGCCAAGGTGTATGGCGATACTCACAGTCGTACCTCACCCGCCGGATGATAACGCCGGCGGGCGGACCTGACGCTCTGATGACGGACGAGAACAGGTTGATTTCCATTTATCTATTTTCCGCCGCCAGACGCGTCTCTAATGTGCCACGTAGTCAACAAACTACAGGATTAGCGAGGCGTAGTCTCGCTAATCGCGCCCCTGTGGCCGGCGCAGTGTGGTACCAGCATTTGAACACGTGGTGCCCGCACCCAGTGTCACTCCTGGTCAGGTTGTTCCACTTCGAACACAATTGGCAACCTAGAAACCTCGCAGACTTGTTCATTTTGGACATTCAGGAGGCCAAGTGGCTAGCACCATATGGTAGCGACGTGACCAAGATATTCACGAATCAATATACCCAGTCTACAAAGCGACAGTTTCCATCGCATTGGCAAGCTTTTACGTCTCGGATTCTTAGAACAAAACAAACTGTGCCCTCGGTGGCGTTGGTTGTTTATTCTTTAATTTATCTGTTCATGCAGAAACATTTATCTGAAAGTGATTTATGTGGGCAGGTTTTAAACTCCGCCCACCTCCCCGTCGGCTCAGGCCTACATGGTCTCTGGACAAAGCATCGTCGTTATTCTCGTTCCCGTATGTACCAAAGACTGCAGATTTTACAAAAGGGCAGTATTCCTTATGGCTTTGGCTACCGGGAACAGAGTATCTGAGCTGGCGGCGATGAGCAACGCACCTAATTGCCTCAGGTTTGATAGGCTTCATGAGTGTATTCACATTGCACCTTCCCCAGGATTCATAGCCGAGATTGAGCCCAGTGAACACGTGTTTTCAGAGTTCACGGTGCCGGCGTTAAACAGGGGAAAGGTGCACCATCTTTTTTGCCCAGTGCAAGCTCTTACCAAATATTTAAGAGTGGCACCTCTAAAATCACCAGGGTGCTTTATGGGTCGCAAGTCCGGGTGAACGCTTGATGGAGCGTACACTGGCTTCTCTCTTGGTCGAGGACTTTAAAGAGAAGAATCCCGGCGTTGTGGGTAAGACCTACGATTTACGCAAGGGGACAGCCTCTTTACGTTTCCTTAATAATCTTTCGGTGGAAGTTATTACGTCCACACAGTTGTGGACGTTAGGAGTTTTTGCCTCGATACCTTTCAGTAGCTCTGGACAAACCTTCCTTATCATGTATAGCTTTACGGCAGAGGGTCTAGGTGGCCCTTTTAGTCACGTTTTGTTTAATTTCAAGAAAAGGGGGGGGGGGGGGGGAGGGTGCAGTCAGTGTGACATAGGACACCTTAGACCACTCCGGAGTATGTGTTCGGAACATACGAGCTGTGACACTGGTTGTAGGCATTGTATTATAAAATTTCTCTGTAGTATTCATTGCAGGAAATTGTGCTAAAGGCCAATAGTAGTGTTACAACAATTCTTGTTGTAAGTAGCTTTGGCTGTGAAGCAATAGATTTTTGAGAAGTCTCGGTAGTTGCAACTACGACTTTTTCTTTTGCAGTAATTACTTCTGCATAAGTACACGAGTTCAGTACTTCTACGAATGTACAAGAATTCATTTATGTTTGGTTATATTTTTAGGAATATATCCACTAGTTAATGGGGTTTATATGTGCACATGTAAACTTATAAGTTTTTAGTTTTCACCACTTACTTTAAGTGGGGTGCCTTCTTAACTAGCAGATCTGTGCTCAGAGTCTCAGAGTTAACCCTTTTTCAAGCAGGCTTCTTTGAAGCACGCTCCTGCTTGTACCCCTTTTTGAAGATTTAGGCTGTATAAAGTTTATGCACCCGAATATCTCTTTTTTACAAAAGTAAGAATACTATGTGGTTGTTTGATTATCTGCTTTTCTAGAGTTATGATATGATTACGAATGTCCCCCTCCAGTCTTAGAAATCAAGCATGTTCGTCAATGATGGAGGGGCCACTAATAAATTATAGGTTTGACTCCTGTAAGGAGATAAAGAAAACCTAATATTTAGTAGTGGCCCCGTAATCATTGACGACTGGGGCCCTCCCGACTATCCCCTTCCCATTCGTTGATGTATTAACCTCTGAAGTGCGCATGGGGGTAATTGGAAACGTCCCCCTGTGCTGACGTATTTGAGGTGTTTCCGTCACTAAAATATTCATTGTGCCATTAATAGCATTAATACTTATCCATATGCGCCTATTATGGGTTGATTATAAAGGTATTAACCTGAAACAACAATAAAACGAGTGAAAACAGCGTTTGGATGGTCAAAATCGGAGATATAGCCCGCGAGTTGTATAATGTATGGGTGAGGCAATCTGCTTTCCCGCCAATTTCCCCCAAGGCCACTGAGACACAGTCGATCGATACTCTCTCTCTCTCTCTTGCACTCGCTTGCTATCAGTGATGACCACACCCTCCAATCGGATTTCTAATGTTAGCACGAAAATATACCTCAGAATAAGGGAATAACAGGGAAAATAGGTGATAACTGAAGGAGAGGAGGAAAGTGGGGAAGGAGGGGAGGTAGAGGACTGAGATTTTGCATGGCCCAGGGGCCAAAAAAAAAAAAAAAAAATAAAAAATAAAAAATATTTTTTTTTTTTTTTTTTCGATGTCAAAAGTTGATTTTTTTTTTCTCTGACTCTTAACCCGGGAGCTGCGGGGAGACTCTTAAGAGTTCCCCCGGCGCACTGCGGGGAGACTCTTAAGAGCCAGAGAAAAAAAAAATCAACGAAATTTTTTTTTTTTTTTTTTTTTTTTTTTTTTTTATTTTTTTTTCGTTTCCAATTACCCCCATGCGCACTTCAGAGGTTAAGAGTCTCCCCGCAGTGCGCCGGGGGAACTCTTAAGAGTCTCCCCGCAGCTCCCGGGTTAAGGATTTTGGTTTACTTGATATGTCAGTGAAGGAAGAATGACGCCTGAATCAGCATCTGGTCAAAGATCCACACAAGTACATCCACGATATGATGGAAAGCTTATTGGATAGTTATTCTTATTTTCTTTTTGTTTTTTATTTTTTACGAAGTTTTTTTCGTAGTGAGAACCAAATTCATAATGACTGAAGCCATGAGTGAGGTCGCGTGCGCTCATGATGAAGGCTCCTCAGATTTTAAATGCTCTGCGCGGTAGATTCAAACTACGGCGGATTAGTGTTTGAAGAGGATGCCTTATGTAATAAGCATGTTTGTCAATGATTACGGGGCCACTACTAAATATTAGGTTTTCTTTATCTCCTTACAGGAGTCAAACCTATAATTGTGAAGTAACTGGGTGACGGAACCCAATAGTGTTATTGAGATAAAGATTGTGAACCTAGATTGTGAAGTAACTGGGTGGCAGAACCCATATTATAATGTGAGAGAGACCTTGTAATCTCATTTGGTAATTTGTACGATTATATGTCATTGTGGAGGTACTTGTGTAGTAACGACAGTTGTGTCAAAGGAGTAAATAGATTCTATTTATTGAGGAAATAGATTATATGTGACATAGCCTTGGTATTGAGAAAGGATACAGCAGGCTCAGTAAACGTGGGAAAACCTAAAGAGTAGAGGAAAGAATATCACTTTTGTTTTTAGTTAGGAAAAGAGCAAATGGTTCATTAGGCCCTGGTCTCAATAAAAGACACAGCAGGGTTTTGATTTAATTATTTAGGATTAATCACTAATAACGGGTCGTCGGATTGAAGCCGACTTGAGTCAATATCTGAATAGTGGGAATTCAGTTAGGGAGTAACGGGAACTTTAGGGGTCCAAAGTGCAACCTAGCATGAATCGACGTAATATTCAATCTGCGTCGTGAACTCATCTCGGCCCGAGCCAAGAACCTATTATTAGAGTAGTTAGGAAGTCTTTTAAATAATATATACGAACTTCTAAATGACTGTTGAATTATCCCCCGTAGTAGCATAACAGATTTAGAATTAAATACTACAATGGTTACTCCCGAATATTTTATTGATTCTACTACTTCTATATCTTCTATGTTGTTTGGTTGTTCTTTCATATTAAATATCATAAATTTACTTTTCAATTTATTTATTTCCAGGCCATATTCTTTTCCTGTCTTTATAAGGTTTCTGATATTTGCCTTAGCCTCTGTCAGGGATTGGGAGAATTGCAGGCCATCGTCAGCAAAGAAAAGAGTATTAAATCTAATTTTATCATTTCTGAATCCTAGGCCTGTACTTTCTAATTGTTGAACTATTTTTAATGTAACACGTTTAAATAAGGTAGTTGACGCTGTACATCCCTGTCTTATTCCATTTGTTACTTCTATTAAATTTCCTTCTGTATATTTTTACTTAATTGTATTGTGGTCTTGTCCCCGACATATATTTCTTCTACTTTGTCTATTAGATTTTCATGTGTTCGTAGAGATTTGAGTGTTTGTATGATTTTTTCTTTTTATAGTCATAGGCTTTTTGGAAGTCTATTGCCGCTATAATTAATGGGAGTTTTTCTTTATAGCTTGATTCTACACTGTACTTTAAGATTAGCGAGTTATCCTCTATCCTCCTAGATTAAATGGGTAACTATAACTTCTTTCTCTCCTTTGCTTTCTCTTCCTTCTTTAGTTGTCTCGGAGTGTGTACAATGTGCCTAGTAGTGAATTGAGGTGCAACTCTAGAGATTATTAGTACTTCGCGTGAGTACCGATAAATCGGCCTGCTGTGGTAGCGGCTGAGATCTTAAGCCCTACTAAATTGAGCAGGTCTGGTAGTATCATCAGACGAACATATAAGCTTGATTTATAAGTCATTGTACTAACTGGTAGCCCACAGTATTATGATTATTTATATGATGAGTTTTGTTTACTTAGGAATAAAACATGTTTTCAGTATTATTTAGAATATAGTGTGTGAAATTCTGCACACAATTATATATTTACTTTGTATTATAATTTGAGAAACCAAATAGGAGGGAGGATTGTTATACATTTCAAATAGCCAGCCAGGAATCGGTGTGACTGTCACTTTGTTTACATGAAAATGAAGCTTGTAACCGCCCAGCTGTGTTTCGTTTATTCCCTTTCAAGTTCTCTAACATATGAAGGTGACTGGACGACTCGGCCCATGGAACAACTCGGCTAGGACACTTCGGCCCACTTTTCGACAACTCGGCCACGACGGCGAGACAACTCGGCCCATTATTTGAGACAGCTCGGCCCCATGTTTTGCTATGGGGCAATTTGACTAGACCAGTCAGGATTAGGATGGGGAGAGCTAAGTGGAGGGTTTATGGGTGA
>CM064582.1:16747528-16969161 GCA_032716605.1 Paralithodes platypus
GGTCAGCTGGTCCTTTCGTTCTGTGGACCTTTCTTCCGGGTGTTTCTGTGTGGTGTTCGCTCGTGGCTTCTGTGGTGGGCTTCTTGTTCTGGGGCATTTTACTTCCCTCTCCTTCATTATAGGCTCGTCCTCGAGCCTCAAGGGTGAAGTTAAAAGAATCATAGTAATGGTGGGTCATTTTCAGGGTATTTAGAAAGTTCCACCAAACACGAGAGCGACGGTCAGGTTTCTTTTGCAGGTCAATGTATACCTGTAAGAATGTGTCCTCTGTGTTGTGGCGGGCGGCTGCCCGGGCTTGGTGTGGGTGTGGTACACGGGCCAAGTGTCCAGTGGGGGTCTTTACTTTACCCTTTCGTATGAATGGTTTGTAGCTTTCCCCCGTGGGGGTCGGAGTGAGGTGTGTGGGGTTGACAGGAAGTCTGTTTAGTGTGGTGAATGGGTTACTAACCGAAAGGGGATTCGCGCGTGACAACAGGGCTGGGGATGAAGGGGGAATGTGAGTCTGGGTTGTATTTGGTTTTCTTAGGCGGTGTTGTAGGTTGGGAATATATAGTGAGGCAATGCGCAAAATCGGTGTAGGTAAGGTGGGTGAAGGAGGTGTGTGGGAAGGAGGGGGTGTGTGTGTTGTGTGGCTTGGGTCCTTAGTGTCAGAACGGGGTGTTATTTTTGTATCGCTGTCTTTAAATCTGATGGGTCTGTTGATTATTCTACCTCTGGCGGTCCTGGTGGGAAGGTAGATGTTTGTCGTGGGACTTGAGTCGCTCGACGATGTTTTATAGTGAGGGGAAGCATGTTTTATAGGTAAATGACATGTGGGAGTTTTCTCGGAGGTGCCTTTGGGGGGGGGTTTGTTGGGGGTGGTTGGTTGGGGGTTCGGTGAGATGAGGAGGTTGGTCGGTGTGTGGGTGGGGTGGTTTGGATCGTGGAGGGGAAAGGGGCGGATGCGGGGGGGGCTAGATGGGTGGGTAAGGAGTGTAGATTTAAGTTGGAGGGTTGGGGGTAGGGGCGTGTGTTGTTTGATGAGGTTGGTGATTTGCTGGTGATTATTCGTCTTCTTTCCCTTTGTGGGGGAGAATTCGACGAAGAAGAAGAAGAGGAGGAGGAGGAGGGTAGTGGTCTGGCAGCCCTACGGAACTTGGTTAGTAGGGTGTGTTTTCTGGAGGTTTTAAACGATGTTTGTCGTGGGCGTAAGTTGTAGCGTGAGGTTACTGAGGTAGATTGTGTGGTGCGGTTGGGTGTGTACTTGGTTTGGGGTGGCGGTGGTGGTTTTCTCACTGTGGTGCCTGGTGGAGGTATGTCAGGGCTAGACGGGAGGGTTTCTGTTGTGGTCGGGGTTGTGGGTGGAGGTTTTTGTACTTGGATAAGTTGGGGAGGAACTTGACTATCAGAAGTGAAAGAAGGTGTCATGGTGGAAGAGGGTGTGATATTGGGGGCTTGGGGTTTGTGGAGGTTAGTTGGGGGGGTATGGTGAGAAAAGATTTGTCGGTTCGGTGCTGGAGGGCTTAGGTCCTTAGGGGTTTGTATGGGAATATTCGTAGCCTGAGTGAGGGGGTGAGTAGGGGTATTTAATTTAGGGTCGGACGTGTGGGGTGGGGTAATGTCTTGTGGCTTTAGAGGTTTAAACGCTCGGACGAATCTAGTTCGGAGCGTGCGAGTTACGCCGTGATAGTCGATGGTGACTTGAAAGGCATTTGGGACTTGTATTACGGTGTAGGGTCCGACATAGCGAGGGCCTAACTTGTTGGTGATAGGGAGGTTGGCTACCATTACGGTGTCATGGATGGCGAAAGGGTTTTTTTCATCGATGTTGTCAGTTTTGGTGTCTTGACAGATCTGGGCGGTATGGAGGGTGTTTTGCAGATGTTGCAATGGGTCAATTGTGGAGGTGGTGGAGGGAAGGTGAGCGTGGTGGTGGAATGGCAGTAACAGGGGGGGTACACCGTAAACACGTTCATGAGGGGAAATACCGTCTTCCCGAGGACAGGTGTTCATACCCCACTGTATCATTTTTAGTTGTGATGGCCAGTCTGAGGTATTAAGAGCAATCATTCTTGTACGTAACTGGTTGTTGATGGTGCGATGGCTGCGTTCGCAGATAGCATTTCCTTGAGGCCAGTACGGGGATGAGTGTTTAATCTTGATACCGCATTGTTGGGTGAATTGTTGCCAAACGTGTCCACTAAACTCGGGGGCATTGTCCGATAGAAGAGCAAGGGGAAGGCCGAATATAGGGAACACTTCGGTGGCAAGCAGTGTGGCGACTGTGGTGGCTGTGTGGTCTTTAACTGGGCAGGCTATTAGAAATTTTGAATATACGTCTACAAATGTGACGATATAGCGGTTGCCAGCGTAAGAAGGGAACGGGCCCATGATGTCGAGGGATAGGACTTGGAACGGTTTGTTGGCAGAAATGGTACCAGCTGGGCCTGGGGTGCGTGATCTATCCTTTCCCAATAAACACGGTTTGCAGGATTCTGTCACTCGTTGTGCAATTTTGGAGGGGTTGGGGGTCCAGTATTGGTCTGTGAAGATCTTTAACATTTTCTTTTGTCCAAGGTGTATGCCGTTTCCCTCGTGGATGGCAATCATGTAGTCGTGGGCTATGGTGGGGTCCAAGATTATGTGACCAGTGTCTGTGGCAAGTTGATCTCCCCAGCGAGTCAGTCTCCTGAAGACGTTTAACGGTATCCAGGGGGGTCTGATTCGTGCTTCCCAAGATTGAATTAGGGAGGGGGCTGGGGGGGCATTCTGTCGGGAGGTGGGTGGTAGATACCAATTGAGTGTTTTGTAAGGCGGCTAGGTTGGTGGGGGGGTCTTTTGGTACTGGCAAACGTGACAGGGCGTCTGCAATAGTATGGAGTTTGCCGGGACGATATTGTATTGTAAAGTCGTAGTCCTCTAGTGTCTCTCTCCAACGTACCAAAATGGCTGAGTTGGTTTCGCACCTACGCGGCCATTGTAAAGATTGATGGTCGGTAATTATTTCGAGTTTTGCGCCTAACACAAATGACCGGAAGTGGCTGAGTGCCCAAATGATCCCTAAGCACTCTCTCTTGGTGGCTGCGTAATTCTGTTGGGGTGGGGTGAGTGTGTAGCTGGCATACGCTATCACATGTTCCTTTCCATCTCTGAATTGAGCTAATACTGCACCTATGGCGTACAGAGATACGTCGGTATAAAGACGGAAAGGTTTCTGGTAGTCAGGGAAAACGACAATAGGGGCTTGGATTAGCTTTTGCTTCAAAGTGTTAAACGCGAGGTCTCTTTCAGGTGTCCAGGCGAACGGGGTGTCTTTGTGGGTAAGTTGGTGGAGGGGTCTGGCTATGGTGGCAAAGTGGGGGACGAAACGTCTGTAGTACGTGGCTAAACCTAGAAACGAACGTATTCCTTTAACCGTGGTGGGTGGGGTTTGGTTTTGTATGGCTTGAAGTTTCTTTGGGTCTGGCGCAATACCATGTTCAGATATCACGTGTCCGAGAAAATCTACCTTATTCCGGGCAATCACGCACTTTGAGGGTTTTAATTTCAACCCGGCGGCTCGGATTCTTTGCAGGACTTGTCTCAACCTGAGGAGGTGTTCTTCCCAGGTTGGAGAGTACACAATAATATCGTCCAGATAGGCTAGGCAGGTTTCCCAGGTTAGGCCATGCAATACCGTTTCCATCAAACGGGAGAAAGTGGCGGGTCCGTTACAGAGGCCAAAAGGTAGGACGTTAAATTCATAGTGATGGCCACCACTAGTGGAAAATGCTGTTTTCTTTTGGTCCTCGGCCTTGATAGGCACTTGCCAATACCCTGCTTGCAAGTCGAGGGTAGTGAACCATTTGGATCCGTATAGGGAGTCAAGGGAATCGTCTATTCGGGGTAAGGGCGTAGCGTCTTTAATGGTTATGTCATTTAACCTCCTGTAATCGACGCAAAAACGGGTTGTCCCATCTTTCTTTTTGACTAAGACAACAGGGGAAGACCAGGGGCTAATGGACGGGGTGGCAATCCCGGCCTCTAACATTTCCTGGACTTGGCGTTCCTCTTCCTGACGTTGTATGGGGTTCTTTCTACGGGATGGTTGTCGTATGGGGGGGCCTGTGGTGTTAATGATGTGTTGTTCTACATCCGTCTGTCCGATTTCGGTGGGTTGTTGGGCAAAGACGTCACTGAATTCCATCAGTAGGTCGTACATGCCATTCTTTTGGTGGTCAGATAGTGTCTCAGGAAGAGGGGGCAATTGGAGGCTGGTAGGGGTGTCGTTACAATGTATGGGGAGGTCATCGAAAGTTTCGAGATCTCCTATAATGAGACCTTTCGGTAATGTCAGGGGTTCCTCTGAGATATTAGCCACGAGAATGTGGTTGATACGAGCGGGAATGATGGCGGGTTGTAAGAGGCAGCGATGGGGGTTGGGGGATGTGTTAGTGGGGGAAAATACCATGTGAGTTTGGGGTATGGGCCGCAGGTTCACCCATTTTTGATGGTGGGGGGGAATTTGGCATTTATCCTGAACTACCGCTGGGCTAATGATGGTGGGGGATTGACTGGCGAGCAGGTGCTTGGTACTTATAAGGGGGGCAAGGTCACTTTGGTGGGGGTCACGCGTGAGGGGGGGATTAACGGCGCGTGTGAGAGGATCAGTGGGGCGCGGTGTGAGGGGGTTAGAAAACGGGATTTGTTGGAGGGACTGCGGAGGGTTGGTGGGGGAAGCGTTGTCGGTGGCAGTAACGGTTTGTTTAGAGGTTATCTGGGGTTGGTGGGTTTGTCTGTCATGAGGGGGTGAGTCAAGTGTGGGATTTTGAAGTTTATTAGGGGTGTGAATTGTGGGGGGGTGGAAGGGAGCTACTGACGAAAAACTGTCACAAGGGGGATTGGGGGGGTGGTGGAATAGCTGGGCATTTCTGGGGGCATGGTGGGAACATGGTTGTGTCCCTCGGTCGGCACGCGTGAGGGGGGGATTAACGGCGCGTGCGGGCGGTTCAGAAGGGTGCGAGGTGAGCGAGTTAGAAAACGGGATTTGCTGGGGGGACTGCGGAGGGTTGGTGGGGAAAAAGTTAGGTGTAGGACTGGGGTTATTGGTGTAGGACTGGTGTATTGATTTGGGGTTGTTAACATTTCTGGGGGCATGGGGGAAACATTGTTGGGTACATTGGTCGGCATTTTCTCTGGAAACATGTGTACATAAACATTGGATAGAATTAGGGTTACATATATCAGAGTCTGTCCTGAAAACATGGGAGGATTTATTCTGGGCAGAGTTACGAGAATTGAGGGGATTACCGAGGGGGAGTTGCTTGGACTTGTCTTCTTTCGTTTGTTGAGGCATTTTTTTACTGAATTGAGTGAGGTTTTGAGAGATCTCGGGGCAAGGGGAGGTTTTAGGAGTAACCTTAGTGCTAGCTGCAACTTGGTAACCCTGAATCAGGTTTTGTTGAGGGGGAGGTTGTTTTTTCTTTTTGGGAATGGGTTTCTGCGTGATTGGTTTGTCAGAGGCTTTGGGTTGGAATTTGTTTTTGAATGAGATCAGCCTTTGGCCGCAGTCAATCTGGGCCTCTAGTTTTTGAAGGAGGTCAAGTCCAAGGAAACCATCATAATGTTTACAGTTGGAGGAAAATACTGTAAATGTGTGATAACAACGAGCATGGGGGCCAGGAGTGGTTACTGATAGGGGTAAAGTGTCTCCTAGGAGATTTAAGTAAGTATCAGCAGCTGAGATGAGTTCTGTTTTGGTGTTTAACAAAGGGCCAAATCGTCGGGGATGTTTTTCATAGTAAGATTTGAACAAACATGACTTGGCAGCTCCCGTGTCGATTAGCAAGCGGACAGGAATGTCCTTGATTTTGGCCATGTAATAAATGGGGGCAGTGCGACTAGTTATGGCGTCCCCCGCCGAGCCCATCGTGGGCGGGGGATACTTTAAAAATCCTGGGGGTCGGTATCTACCTCTTCCAGGGTTTCCTCGGTATCGTCTGAGGTCATGGTATGGGGGGCAATTTCTTCCTCTTGTCCCCACTCCTCTTCATTTACAAAAATGCGAGGAGTAGAGGGGCGAGGTTTGGCAGAGTCACGAATTTGGTGGAGGGCACACTGAGCATTACAGGCAGGGAATTCATAGGGGTTGAAAATGACTAAGGTAGGATTTTTACTTTGGTAGGTGTTGTAGTTGCTGTTCCGGTTGAAGATTCTGCGTGGCTGGGACGGTTGGAACCGGGGTCTACTGGGTTGGGGCTTGCCGGAATGGGTAGGTGGGTCTGTTGTTGAAAGATGAGGCTGGGTAGGCATTCTTGGGGTTTTGGTGGTTGGTTTGCTGCGGGTGCGTGGGAAACCTCTTGATTGCAGCGATTTGGGTGGGTGCTTCTGTGCGCACGGCCAAAATACGTCGGATCGTGATGAGGTCTTTTTTGTATTCGACGAAATCGTGCACCCGGAAATGGTCTTTTACTGCTGAGGGCAATATCGACACAAGGTTGACCAGAATTTGCTGTTCTTGTTGGATTTTGGTCAACGTGGGGAAAGAATTTTTTATGTGTTGGGCAAGCTTACTGACTGTGGCATCTAGATCGCCTTCGAATTTCGTGTCTAGGATACGGGTGTGGGCCACGAAAACGCCAAACGAAGGTTTAATGGCTTCTATCACTATTGTGCGAAATTCGTTCCAGGTGAGATCAGGGCACACTTGATAGGCCACCAGGGAAACGGCTTTTCCCAGGTGTGGTAATGTTACGGCTATTTTATGTGCGTCCGTGGTATAAGTAATGTCAACTAAGGGTTTCACTATGTCCATGAATACTTCGATCCCATAATTTGTTTCCTCATAATTTGGGATGAAAACGTGGTTAGGTTGCGCCATGATGTTCTCGTGTTCTAGCTGTTCCAAACTTGCAATGTAATGCAACCTTTTATCCGAATCAAGAACCACCGCTGCCGCCAATGTTATGCCCTGTTTTTCTACAGGTTTAACTTGGGTAATGTGAGTTCTGAATGACTGGGTATAGAAGGCTGCATGCACAATACAAGGTATGAGGAATAGAGAACACAAAATAAACACACGGTAACACGACACAAGTTCACGTTTATTGAAATCAAGAAATAAAGAGCATAGAAAGATAGTTATATTCGCACAAAACAAATGATAGAAGGGAACTGCTAGCATTTGCGGATTTGGATGGAGCCTAGTCTCCCACTTCCAACGTTCAGGTATATTCTTCTGATCACGGGTTTAATTAGCAAGTTTATATTTTACTGGAAGACCTCAATATATTCGTATAATTCAATGTCACTGATTTTACCTCTTGCTGGCTGGTCGCGTGCCCACGTAGCAACTCACAGTTAGGATTAGACGCGTATATTATAGAACACGGAAATCTCTAGCAACCTCATGGGGGTACTGAACTAAGTTTGATATTCTTAAGGCAGAAATATGTAGAACACGAATCAGTGGGCGAACGTTAGATATCACTAGAGTTTTAATATCTGAATAAGGTAATTACGAGAGTCAAGGTCGCCTGTTAATAAAAAACACTGATCGCTTAGTACGTCCCAAATGGAATGGTTAAATATGAATTACACTGGGCAAGGTCTTAGCCACTTTATAGAAAGTTAATAGGTGAGTATCAAGCTAGTACTATAACACTTAGTACTAGTAACATGAATCTTGAATAGTATGGGTAGATCTGGTCCTGGTTATCTTGCTTCCGGTGATGTTGGGGGCTAACGACTGGTTCCTCGGCCGTCCAGATGGTCCAAAATGTAGGAAGTTCTCAAGTCGGATCTCTTGATGATCGTTGCTGGCTACACACTTATATACCCACGAATTTGTGTGAAGGTTATAAGGTGCACGTTAGGACTTGTACATGGACAGATGCTTCTATCAGTCTTCTCTGCCACGGAGTCTGCCAGATCTGGAATCTCTCAACTCCGGAACAACACAAGGGCAGAGCTAGAGGTAAACTGCAGGGTAGTGACCACTGGTTGGTGTCTAGCTTTCAACTGATTTGACTGGGGGCGGGAGTTAGATTTATAGGCTCGGTTCTGGACCCTGTAGACAGTAGGGATCTCGAGTCTTATGGACTTAATTGAGCTCTCAATAGATATGGGGACTAGGTAAGATGGTATTTACTGCTGTGGCACAGGGCGATAGGAAGCCTTTATATTTTCATATAACTGAGCCTTAGTAAGAGGTACTATTTTGGCTATACTGGACGTATTTAGGGGAGAGAGACTGGATCTACTTTGCGAGGAGGATGGGGACAGCTGTGGTAGGAGCGTCTCTCTAGATTGTTCAATCTTCATTCTATGGTATAGCTGAGGTGCTAATTTAGTGATCAGAGCATGCAAGAAAGGTAAATGGTTTATTGTGAGGTAATAGAGGTTAGTAAAGGTGTTAGTCATTCATGGTTAGTTCATTGATAGGAAGAATTCCTGTGCTACCTGGCAATGACTCGAAAGTCAAAACAGGGGCCAGGTATACCTCCGCGGGGGTGGGGGTCTCCCTCCTCGGGTGGGCAAAAAGGGGGAGCTGGGCGCCCTCTCTCTGATATAGTCGTCCGGCGGCTGTGGCTAGGGGCTTGCCATATCACCAGTGTTTGTAATAACCCTCTGTGTATGAGACAGATGTGAGTGTCTTTAATACCAAAACCGAAGGTGCCTTAGTTAGCTGGTTTTACTCGGCTGGTTGTTAATTGTAGGGTTTGCTGGATATGGTGGAGACTGGGTTGCTAACTCTGCCACATTTATCTGGAAGTATGACAATAGAAGTTAGTTACTGGCGGGGCGGCTAGCCTCGCACCGACGACCATTGGGTGCAGGGTTGTGAATGTGTTGTAAGAGAATAGATGGCATGCAAGGGGCTAGTAAAGTTCTAATGTTGTTCTGGCCTACTAAGTGAAGGTAGGCTGGATAGGAGTATATATATAAAAGGTTGGAGAGCGTTAGTAACGGACAATTCAAGGATCTTCAAGAGGTATGAGAGAGAGGCTAGGTCGGACAAGAGTCGAGAAGCGCGGGTGTCTTAATGAGAGGGGGGGGGAGAGTTCAAGGGCTACAGGGAAATTTTGCCCCTAAGGTCCCTGGGCGTGGGGGTGGCATTAGGCTACAATTGATATGGAAGTTTGAAAAGGCAGTAGAATACGTTAGCCAAATGCTACCGGGGAATGCAACTATGGGGTGGTATAGGAGTCTGGAAAAGATAGAGTTATGTGATCAGTCCGAGGGTTATGGATACTATTAGTTGGCCCTGGGAACTGCGTTTTCTATTAAATATAATATCAACAACAGCGGCAGTTCGTAGGGGTACTTAGTTATTGTTTCGGGGTACTTATGACAGATACTGATAACCAGGTTATCTTATATAATCTCTGGTTGGGGTAAGAGGTGTAAGACACGAAGTAAATTGGCGTAGTGTGGACTGTGGATACGAAGGAGGCAAGGGGAAGACGTATGACAATTGTGGAAAGTAAATGGAAAAAGGTGAACACAATGGCGGATAAAATACTTAACCTAAAGGATTGCATACATCGATGAACGATGACATTATAGTCGTCGTCCTAATAAGGTGATGAAACCTGGTTGATCTGTACTGGCCTTTATACGACACAAGGACACTGCCGCTATGTCGCATCAATGCTGGTGGCAGTTAATATTATAGACTTAGTTACTAGAGGAACAATGCAAGGGGTGACTGAGCACGGGTTACATATCTATACTCGTCATGAAAAATGATATAAGAGGTCTAGGGACAAGCGTGGGTGTTTGAACTTCTAAGATATATAACATCTACTTCTCGGATGCAAGAACATACATAGATATAATTATGGCTGTCTGATGTGTTGGCATTGGCTCAACGTCGGGACAGGCATGGGTGTTTTTAATATGAATGTATATTCCTGTTCATCATCTTTGTAGTTAATAAGTGTAGGACACGAGGGGTTAGTGTACGTGAGGTGTGGAAAATGGTCGGTTTAGAAAAGGTAAATGGGTGTGTCCTGGAGCTGTTTAGCCCTGCGGGCTTGGGCCTGTCTGGAATGGCGGGCTCGGTCAGCTGGTCCTTTCGTTCTGTGGACCTTTCTTCCGGGTGTTTCTGTGTGGTGTTCGCTCGTGGCTTCTGTGGTGGGCTTCTTGTTCTGGGGCATTTTAGTAACATTGGTTAGTCTGTAAAACAAATCCAGGCTAACTTGTGAACCACTGTGAACTGGCCTTAATTTCGGCTGTGTTTTCAAAGGTGGCCCTTCAAACCCCCCCTCCCCCCCCCCCCCCCTCAAAATAGAAATATCTATTGTGAATTTGTTTTCTATGTTAGGGTAAAAATTATACAAAATCAAAGCACATGTGCATTATATGTCAAATTAACATGCTTTGAAGAGTGACAAAAACAGGATGAGATTTTTGGCGAGCTATGCCTTTAAAGAGGAAATACACAAAAGCCCAATTTCGAATGATCGTGAATAACTTTACTTTGGCGTATGTTTTAATTTAACACCTTACGAGCGGCCTATGCGGTTTATTTATATGTACCGCCCAGCGGGGTGTTTTTAGCCAAAATAGGGCTGTTTACGTGATCATTTTCATGCCTAAATAAGACCCAGAACGTAAAACAAGTACCTATCCCTGAAAGGGCATAAACAGAGCTTTCGAATGACACCATAACGATCCTTTTATGATGGCTAGTTTTCTTGCAATAACCGTGCAACGCGAGTGCAAAAAGCATGTAATTAGCCACTTTCCCGATAAAATTCCTTATATAGCGAGTGAGCGAGGGAGGAGGGAGCTGGGATTCGTGTCAGTATGTTCGCCGCGGTGGTCTGGAGCAGTCATACGCTCGCTACTCTCCTGCCACCACTTGTCTCTCTCTCTCAGCAACATTACGTGCTGAAATTGCCACTCGAGTTATGTCGAGCGCCGCCACATAGTCCAGCTTTATTTAACTCGACTTATGTGGTGAGCTGCTAATTAGGGGTTAAGACTACATTTAGATAGATATATTTTTTTAACACTCGCCAATGAAATATGATGAATTGCTTACAGATATATACGTACAGCCCGAATCGGATTGACTTAAACCCAGTTGTTCACTTCCTCAAGCCTGTGTAGGAGCAGGGTTGAGTTGGCTTGATATTGGGCACCCTTTTATGGCATTTGGATGTGAAATACGACACCATTTCCAGTCTATCGGAGATAATGATGTTAAAGGAAAATGCGGCTTTTATTTATGATTAGATAAGATAGTTGGAAAGTCTTGTGGTGTATTTGAAGTGAATAATACATTAGCCTTACCTTTTATAAACGAATAGGCCTATGCCTATTGTATAGCGGCGCTTCACTTCAGTTAGTAGCCTAGCAATTTGACTTACGGTATATTGTTAATGTTTTCTTAACCTAAACTAATTTCATTATGCTAGGCCTACCCTAATCCCATCACAAATGCCTCAAAGCATGTAGGCTAAATATTTAATATACAGTATATAGGCCTAATGACTGACTCATATTATCAGCTAGTGTCAAATAGAAAGTGTTAATTGTGAAAGTAGTATATATAGGCCCTATAATTTACAATAAGATTTTATTTTATTCTGATCTGAAGTTATATTCTGAGCATCATAATGAATATAGGCCTAGGCTACTTTCTATTTAATTACTTAATCAATCTTAAGTAAACCTATCTATATATTGCCATCCCCAAAGGGGTGGCCACGAATAAATCGCCTCCTTGCACCTCTGTGATCTGGCGTACCTCTTCCCGAATGTTGCAAAATTGCTAATACTGATTATTACTGACCCGAAAACAATTCGCCCCAACGTTTTATTGCCCATGTCGGACAAATGAAGTGGCCTATGCTATAGGTTTAGGCTATATATTATATATATATTTTTGTTAACCAAACATAACCAAAACGGGGCAAGTTCCTTATACAAAATGCAGGACAAGTTTTTGGGGCGACATCTCCAGTAACCTAGGCTAAAATAAACTGTAGGCCTATTAAACTTTAGGTACGGTAAGAGTTGTGTTAGCGGGTGGGTGTACAGTCGGTTGGGCCGCGGCGTAGGCTACTTGTTATTTGCCCCCCTACTGGCAATATACATGATGATAATAAGTCATGAGGGGGGGCAAAGCCCACCTCAATCCATTACTGTATCCCATGGCATTATTAAAATGTATATCCTTGAGGTCACTGGAAGTTGTGCAACACTATATTTAAGTAAATATATATATTTATTGACATTAGAGGCTGATTTTATTGATTTACCCTTGATTCTGTAGTTTAAATTTAAAAATAATGAAAAACGGTTTGCGTTTGCATTTTTGCAATTGCGATCCAGAAATTTCACAAGGTTTGCACATTTGTGTTTGCTGAAGTTATGTTCTGGGTTTGCTGATTTGAGTTTGCTGATTTGACTTTTTGTTTGTGTTGCCCAGCTCTGGCCATAAACAATGTTAAGGTGCATCGTCAATGATGAAGGGGCCACTAATAAATAATATAATTTCTATAAGAAGTGTATTTCCTTTTAACAAAAATTATAATTAAATTTCTCGGCAGTGTTTGCCTTACCTATCAATCTTGTCAACCAAATGTTTCTATTAGCAAGTCCTAGGTTGTTCTGTTTTTCATACAACTGATTGGCCTTACGGCTAGACTGCCGGAATCTCAGAAGAATCTCATTTTTTCCCTCAATCGGTAGGTAAAATACCTTTTCTTGCCGTCTTGAGTTTAGGGAAACTACTCCACAGATTTCATTAACGCACTACTTTTTTCATAAGTTATAAGATTTGTAACTTCTATCTAGCTAATAGTTTATCGCTTTACTAACAAGTAATAACTGATAACCTAAAAATCAATAGTCTCTTATTGCATCAATTATAGTCCATTCTTCTTTGTCTATTTTTTACCTAATATTGGTAACATCTATTTTTAGCTTGCCTGGGTCATTGTACGTTTCTTTAACCCGTGGAGCCCCGGCTAGTTTTGTAATGTTTGTTCACCAGAACCCGGCTGGTTTTCAAAACATGGTTTTATTCCAGAAACAATAGCGAATGGGTTAGGAATGAAGGAAAAACCACGAAAAACTGCTCAAAAAGCTTAAAAAATGGTCCTACAGAGCCCCCGAAAACGTATTTTACAAGAGTAAAAAATTGAAGGCAATTACCCAAAAAAAACAGGTTATTGCGCGCTCACGCGCACGCACGTGGACTTTGAGAGTTTTCAACCATCGGCACGGTTGCGTGGGATACGTACACAGTTCCCATACAAATCTGAGCCCTCTTGAGTGGCTACACCTGAGGTTACGGTCGGCGCAATTAGGGTGACGCGTCAGGCGCGTCTCTGGGGCTGTGCGTTACATACATCGCCGACGCGTCAGACGCGTCGCTGGGGCTGTACGGGTTAAGACATCTACAGGGCTAAGAGGTCTCATAAATACAATATTGATCTAGTCTAAACTCTAAAAGTCTGCTGCAACAGACAACAGTAGGCTACAGTAGCTTCCTCCTGTTGTTCTCCTTAGCTGATCAGGTTTGGCCACCAGTATTTCTCCAGCTTTCCTTCTTCTGTCACACTTCCAGTCAACCCCTGCAGCTTCTGGGATATTTGGTGCAGGCAGGCGATGTGTGCACAGGATCCTGGATACTGTAGGTGTATCTGGACAAATGGTAATACAGTTATTCTTTCTCGAGATGATTGATACTGCCGCTCTCTATTTGCCAATCCATTCACTCTTGGGCTGCCATCTATTCTTTGAAAAGGGATTCCTCCAGGGGATCAACGTTGTAGATGCGAGATGCCTTTGGCTAGGCTCTGACCCGGCTAGTGCCGTCGGTTCAACTGAAGCTATGCTTCTCCTCCTGCCCTTTATATACCAAAGTGTTACATCAGGGAGCATGCTGATTTGCTGAGATGGGCGACAGATACTTTCTCCTTCTGTCAGGAGGAAAATAAATGCCAAGAATACTAAGAAGAGATGAAAGATTAATTTGTGTACAGTATTGTTGAAGAGTAAGGGATAGTTGTGTGGAAGAATGTGACAGGTAGATAGATGGAGAAATTGGGGTTTGGAAGCATTGAAAGTGACAAGATTTTCTCTGCCCCAATTGGAAATAATTGATGATCAGAAGATAGGCGTGCTATGGCCTCATCACATCAGTTTTGGAGTGATTGCATGGTGGGTCGTTGTGGAAAACTAGCTGAATAGTGTGAGGTAGAGTCCTCAGCATAGGAGTGGATAGTACTGGAAGTCCAGTTGAGAAGATCAATAACTAAAAAACGGCGACCTTCTTCAATAGAGGTTTTTCTGGTGCACTGCGGTCGTCCTCAATAGATCCATAGCATAAACAAAAAACTTAGAAAACACCCCAGTGGCACTCAAAACAAAGACATTTGTGATTAGGTGAGATAATTCTCCTCCATTACTTTCTACCACTCCTACACATGTGTCCCCCCCTTTAACCTTGGCCTTTAAC
The DNA here is from genome assembly GCA_032716605.1 of Paralithodes platypus. Lineage (NCBI taxonomy): Eukaryota > Metazoa > Arthropoda > Malacostraca > Decapoda > Lithodidae > Paralithodes > Paralithodes platypus. The sequence continues at coordinate 16,761,966 of CM064582.1, forward strand.
ATGGATAATGCACTAGGTCTGTTTATTACAGTGCCACACATGCGAAAGATATAGCTTCGATTCGCAAATAATTTGTTATATCTACCCATTAAAACAATATTATTGCACCATATGTGCATATTTTTCTTGTACTGTATAACGAACAAGTGAAGATCAAAGAACGAGAAAATAGGTGTAAAGAGCAAATAACCAGTGTTAAACTGGTTTATTGTGACAGGAGCGTGATGGAGGGTTAGGCGGCAGAGTGGCACACCTCTTTCCTCATAGGCTCTCGCTACACTCGGTCTCGTTGTTCTCTCGCATCCTGGATGATGGGTAGAGGAGAGGGATTGAAGGTATTTGAAGGGTGAGGAAGGAAGTTTAGGAAGAGGGGGAGAGAAGAATTAGAATAAAGGTGGGGGGGGGGGGGAAGTTGAGAGAGAAAGAGTGGGTGCGAGAAGAGGGAGGGAAGGGGTGAGACACATAAAAGAGGAGGTGATGGTATGGAGACATGCCACCTAATAATATATTGCATCCATTATCCCGGCACTGGCTTGTTTTTTTTTTTGTTTTTTTTTTCCTCTTAAATGTAAAATACCGGAAGGAACGTCGCCTTCGCTCAAAATAACATTGCAAGAGTAACGTCGCAGTTTATAAGTTGAGTAAACCATTCTGGTAATCTGAAAGTAGATTATGAGAAGACAAATGCTTAAGAAATTATATATTAATAATAGTTATAAAAACTTTAGAAATGCAAGAAATAAGAACAATTGGATAATAGTTGGAGGGTTGAGAGCGGTCACCCTTATTTTGATCAGGTTAAATAAGAGCAAGCTTCTAGCAAGACAGGAAGATGTTAGAGGAAAGAGAGAGACAAAAGAGTTTGCCTAGGCAGGGAGTCAGCACGGAAGAACAGTTTTGAGTACAACAGGAGGAACACTTTCTGGTCCATACGCCTTTTTAATATTAACCCGGGAGCTGCGGGGAGACTCTTAAGAGTTCCCCCGGCGCACTGCGGGGAGACTCTTAAGAGTCAGAGAAAATAAAAATCAACTTTTGACATCGAAAAATTTTTTTTTTTTTATTTTTTTTTATTTTTTTGGCCCCTGGGCCATGCAAAATCTCAGTCCTCTACCTCCCCTCCTTCCCCACTTTCCTCCTCTCCTTCAGTTATCACCTATTTTCCCTGTTATTCCCTTATTCTGAGGTATATTTTCGTGCTAACATTAGAAATCCGATTGGAGGGTGTGGTCATCACTGATAGCAAGCGAGTGCAAGAGAGAGAGAGAGAGTATCGATCGACTGTGTCTCAGTGGCCTTGGGGGAAATTGGCGGGAAAGCAGATTGCCTCACCCATACATTATACAACTCGCGGGCTATATCTCCGATTTTGACCATCCAAACGCTGTTTTCACTCGTTTTATTGTTGTTTCAGGTTAATACCTTTATAATCAACCCATAATAGGCGCATATGGATAAGTATTAATGCTATTAATGGCACAATGAATATTTTAGTGGCGGAAACACCTCAAATACGTCAGCACAGGGGGACGTTTCCAATTACCCCCATGCGCACTTCAGAGGTTAAGCCTAGAGAGGGCAGAAAGGGCATCCTTGAAAGAGATTAAGATATTAGGCATAAGTATGAAAGAGGAGGATGGAGAGGGAGGAAGAACACCGGAATCATCCAAGGTGGAATTTTGGGCGAAAGTTTGAGCGAAGAAAACAGCTTTGTCAGAGAAAGAATGACAGTGGTTCCGCTGTAGTGGAAAAGAGGAGGGCAAGACGAGGAAGTAACATTTTTGGAGAGGTTTTTGGCTATATGCCAGAAAACTTTGAAAAAGCTAAAATTTGAAAGCTCAGTATATATTTTATTGAGGAAAGACTATTTGGCAAGTCTAAGAACATATTTGGCTTGATTCTGGGTAGAAACATATAAAGTAGGCTACTAGATTCTTGAGTTTTAAGGCAATGGCAGGCCTACTGTTTGAATGTTTCCTCCTTATTGTGGACAGCAGTAGAACAAGTGTGAGTATACCAAAATTTATATGCCTTAGACTGAGAGAAAGAAAATAGAATGTATGCCTTCATTCCCGAGATTATTACCTTGGTGATGCGTTCAACACACTCCAAGGGTTCCCGGCCACGGAAATAAACAATAATTCCATGGGAAACCAAAGAAGTACTGCCGGAGAGCCTTCCAGTCGGCAGCGCCAAAGTGCCACAAGCGCCACTGGCTGGAAGGATTGGATGGCCGTACTGGAGAGATAGGACAGGTGACAGAGATAGGTTTATGGTCGGAGGAGCCCAAAGGAGAGAAAAGATCGACAGTATAAGAAGAAGGGTTAGAAGTTAAGAAACAAGTCAAGAATGTTGGGCCGATCTCCAAAGCAATCCAGGATATGGGTAGGTTGCTGAACTAACTGCTCTAGGTCATTTAGGATAGAAAAGATTTAAGCTTGTTCACCAGATTGGTCAGAGGAATAAGAGGAGAGCCATTGGCGGTGGTGAACACTGAAATCTCTGAGAAAGGAGAAATGGATAGAATGTGTTCCACTTTAGAGTTTAGATAGTCAAAGAATTTGGAAAGTTGGTAGAGTTAAGGCAAAGATAGCAGCACAGAAATATTTAGTATGAGAATGACAGGAGAGTTTGAGCCATAAAGTTGAGAATTGTTTTATTGCTGTTACATGTTAATCTCTTGATATTAAACATAAAATAGGCGCATCTGAATAAGTAATAACGATATTTATCGTAAAATGACGATTTTAGGCGGGAATGAAGCCTAATATCGTCGCTTGGCGGTAGGGTGTGCACTACCAATAGCTCGCGCTTAATGGGTTAAAACAACCTAGTTGCACTCAAAACAAAGCAATTTGTGATTAGGTGAGATAATTCGCCTCCATTACTTGCTACCACTCCTACATATGTGTCCCAACCTCTTTCCCTCCTTCCCCCCTCCTCAATTATCAGCAATTTTTCCTCTTATTATCCCTTTTATCGGGTAATTTTCGGTGTAAATTTCCCTCTCCTGATCTCTTTAACACGGGCGAGGCAGCTAGAGATCCTTGCAACAGAGAGACATCTAGTGCAAGGCCTCAGTGTCGCTCTACAGCTCAGAGAGGGAGCATATACACTGCCCTGGCTCTCGCCTCTTGATACGACCAGGCGGCAATAATACGTCCTCCATCATTGACGAACTACCTTAACAAAGTTATGGCCTCTCTTTGAACTCATGGCTCGCCATTTCAAATGTCCCGCCAATGAGCCCAATCAATAGAGATTAACCATATCATCGTAAGCGAACGCTCAAAACACTAACGGATTCGTCCATGTATGATGCGGATGCTATTACTGAAAAAAACGATAAAAAATATGGTAAAAATAAAAAAATAAAAGAATAATCTTTATCTATACCAATACTGCACTTCCCGACAGTCTGATGTTTTATGGCGGCGTCCTCTAGCGTCAAGCACCACAAGTAGCCCTCTCTGCTCCTAGGCGTCTTCTGGAGCGGAGGTGTTTGTGTCCTCTCTTCATCCTTCATCCTACCTCCAGACTTGTAAGTCATTTTGCTCATTTGTACTTGTCTGTGATGAGCTAGAGTAGTCTTCAGGCTAGATAGGATATGTGCACCATCCTGTGCCTTAGGATTTTTTTCCGTGGGTGTCGTGTCAACTTCTACTCCGGAGACCTTTTCTGTGATAAGGCAAGGATCCCACGTTGCTGTGTTGTGAATTTTTTCCCCTGTGTTATGTCTACTAGCTAGTTTAGGCATGAGGCTTCTTTGTTTAGCTTTTTGGGGCCCGCTTTTCGGCCACTCAATTGGGTGGTAGTAAGCGGTATGAGGAGAACCTTGTGCTTTTCAAATTATCTTACTTAGTAAGAAATTTGGCTACAGGTTTTTACGCTATATGCCTACGTTCCTGTTTTACGTGATGGGGGAAGGAGTACCTAGTCTTTCTAGGAAGGTGAGTGTGCTTCGACGTTACGTCTGCCTGACGCCTACCTGCAATGGTTAGTTCATTTGGCCTCCTTGCAGGTGAAATGTTTATGGCTAGGATGTATTATTATTATATTGATTATATGCTTGTGCCATAATTTGCATGTCGTGTCACTTGCTTGGGTTTCGTAACCGTCAGGCAAAGAGTGGTCAGCCGGGGACTGCATTTGACATGCCTCTAGGCCCTCCTAAGCCCCGTACATTTCGTAATGTAGGGTCTTGTGTGGTCACCTAGAGTAATGTGGAATTCGGTGTATTATTAGTCTGTGGCATGATGAGGCAAAATTTGTGTTTATTGGATGAAAAGCTGATCTTTTCAGTGCGGCGGGTAACTCTCGTTGGGCAAATTTTGCGCGTCAGAAATTAAAGACATTCCGGCGGGCCCGGCATAGTCGATATCCAATATACCAGTTCGTAGCATCGAGCCAACGAAAGGTATCCCGGCCGAATGAAGGGAGCCTGTTCCGCCGGCCATCGGCGAAGCGGAGGACTCACCTAAGCCTATCTTGGAAAGGGTTGAAGAGCGTGAGCGTAGCTCTCTCCCTATGTATCATCCTTCTCAACATCCAGAGGGGATGTCCCGATATACAGGTGCAGAGGGGACCGGTAGTGTACCAGGTCAACACTAAGCAAGTATTGAGGGACCTCGTCACACAGAAATCACACACAAGTGAAATCTTTGTCACCATTCCTGCCTGGGCATCTACATATCTCGGTAAGCCGCAGCGTCTTAGCAAACAGTCTGGCACAACCTCGCTACATCACCTATTGTGCTACACTCTAATTAGCTGCGGAGACATAGAGACCAACCCAGGCCCCAGCTCAACGTTGAAGAAACCTCACCACAAATCAAGTAAGGCAGACACCGACATTTCAACAGTCCCTAGCAGTAAAATTCGTTATAACAACCTGGACAAGCAGGCACCCCAGTCTCCCGTTACGCTTCAACCCCCAACCAAGACCGCAGGGCAACCGCCAGCACAGTGCCAACACTCTACCTACTCAACATTACCCTCAACTGTATCATCACTACCACAGATATCGGTGACCCAAGTAACACAACATGCAACCAGAACACCCAAAAAAGCAGGAAGCTCTAGCAAACACATCGACAATGAAGTAACAGCAACGAACAAGAAAGACAAGAGAAACACCCCACCCCCCACAACACGACGCCGCTGCACAACAAATCAACCAAACCTACTACAACACAACCCAACACTATCAGTGACCCAGGTAGCTCAACATGCAACCAGAACAGCTAAAAAAGAAGGGATCAGTCGCAACAACATCAACAATAAAGCAGCAACAACGGCCAAGAACAAGGACATCAAACAACAAATACAGGTAGGGGTGGGAGGGGACAAGGGGGAGCCACAACCTGTCCCCATCTCACGCGCTCACACACCAGCAGCCGCTCACGGCGCTCAGCTGATCACCACACCGCCAGACGTACGATGAACAGTAACAGGAAAATATGTATAGTGTGCGATATTGGATTCAACAAAAGGAGTACAACGTCACAATGTAGTAGTTGTAATGAAACAGTACACGATCGATGTACTTACGTTACTAGCAGAAAAGAAGTGGAATGCGATAAATGTAGGGAAGTAGCTATTAAAGGTCCTAAAATCATTTGTGAAATATGTGAATCACTCATAACAAGAAAACAAAGGATCCTAAACTGTGTTAAGTGTAAAACTGTAGCTCACATGAAGTGCATCTCTAAGAAGACCAACAGTGAAGAACGGGAATTCCTATGCAACATGTGTGCCTTGCATTCATTACCGAATATTAATGTAAATGAACCAATTAGTATTAACAACTCAGAATCCAGCCAGGACTCATTCAAAATCAAAGATGAATACAGAGTGTTCACTAACAAAGGGCTCCATCTTATCCACATTAACGCCAGATCAATGTACCATAAATTGTCAGAAATAAACTTGTTAGCTAATAAGGCCAAAGCTCCAATAATTGCAATCACAGAAACCTGGCTGGATTCAAGTATAAACGATGGTGAAATAAACATTCAAGGTTTCAATATGGTTAGGTATGATCGCAATAGGCATGGGGGAGGAGTATGTCTGTATGTAAAAAACAACCTCACACACACAACTAGGACCGACCTCCATGTAGAAAATCACCAAGCTCTGTGGATCGACCTACACTTGCCGAGGACAAGACCCATCACAATTATTGGGGTATGCTATAGGCCACCAGATGACACACAATTCTTGACCAAATTTGAACAAACTTTGTCATCGCTAGATCCTCGGAATGAATCCATCATACTAGGGGATTTTAACCTGTGTTACAAACAACGAAATAATAGGCTTGTACGAGAATATAGGCATATACTGACAATGCACAATCACAAACAACTCATCACAACCCCCACACGTATCTCTGAGAACACTGCCACAAAATGTATGGGCTGTATCAGAGTGAGAACTGAGCGATCTCTGCCATACCCATAGCTTACTCTGACTGTTCCTTTTACTTATATATCTTCTAGATCTCAGGTGACGGCGTCTTTTCCGTGGATTGACCTCCTACTGCCAACCTAGAAGTTGGCAGATTGGGAGCCAAAGCGTCACATTTTTCCCTTGCCCCTCAACTTTCTCTTCATAATTGCTGAGGGGCACAGGGCTCTGGGTGGGGCTTTGGTTTCCTGGGCGTTTCCGCACCCTCCTCAGCTCCCCGCCATGGAGTAGCTTCGGTCACCCAGGCTTTATTGTGGTCGGCGGGTAGGGTTCTGTGGGGGCGCTCGGTTATGGCCTTGGCCTTGCTCGGGGCCTTGGGGCTGTTCGGCCAGGCAGCTTGGGGAACATCAACAACAACAACAACACTGCCACAATATTAGACCACATAAACTGTAACAGAGAGGACAAAATATCCCAATCAGGGGTTATACAGACTGGGATAAGTGATCACTTCGTCACATATTGCACTCGGAAAACCACAAAAATTACCCTAGAGAATCACAAGGTTATCAAAACAAGGTCACTCAGAAACTACAATAAAGAAACATTTCTGGACATTTTATGGAATACAGACTGGTCTCCAGTGTTTGGAAGTACAAACGTTAATGACGCATGGGTTGGCTTCAGAACCATCATCACAAACATCCTAGACGAAATAGCTCCTCTGAAAGACATACGAATTAAAGCAAGGTCAGACCCATGGATCAACAATGACATACTACACCATCTGGAACACAGAGACAATCTGTTAAAAAGGCTAGCGAAACATAGACAGGATCAAGGTCTGAAACATGAGTTCAACAGGGCCAGGAATAAACTAAGTAGGAAAATAAAATCAGCGAAAACTAATTATTTTCACAATAAGGCAGAGGAATATCAGAATAACCCAAAGAAACTATGGAGGCACCTAAAAACAACAGGCTACAGCAACAAGACAAGGGATTCGTCTAACACTAATATTGCTCTCACCATTAATGATCAGGTTTGCCACGATAAACGACAAATTTCAACCTACTTCCTTCTTCACCTCCATAGCAAACACACTTGCACAGAACCTACCTCAACCTCTCAATAAATACACGACAACAACGGCCACCTTTCGAAATGTCTACAGAGATAAAGACATACACCCGAACACATTTGGATTGCAAAATGTTACACCAAAATACACCTTTGACGAGCTGTCTAACCTAAATGTACATAGAAGCACAGGACCAGACGAAATTCCTGCCAAATTTCTACGAGATGGAGCCATTGGTATAGCAGGCCCCCTAACCCACATCATCAACTTGTCAATTAACACCAACACTGTACCTGCTGAACTGAAGGAAGCTATTGTAACCCCTCTATTCAAGAAAGGAAATAAACTAGAAGTTGGCAACTACAGACCAGTTAGCATATTATGTATTGTATCTAAAATCCTTGAAAGAGCGGTATACACCCAAATTGAACACTACCTCAAACAAAATGATCTATTCTATAAGTTTCAATCAGGTTTCAGATGCATGTACTCGACAGACTCCTGTCTCATCCACTTAACGGATCACATTCGTAAAGAAATGTCTAAAGGTAACTACACCGGTATGGTTCTTCTTGATCTACAAAAAGCGTTTGACACAGTAGACCATGATATCCTATGTAATAAACTACAAGCAATGGGCATAGGGTCTGTGAACTGGTTTAAATCTTATCTTAGTGGTAGAACCCAAAGAGTCAAAATTGATGATAATATATCTGATCCTATGCCAATTAACTGTGGGGTCCCGCAGGGAAGCATCCTTGGTCCCTTACTCTTTCTCTGTTATGTGAACGACATGGAACTGAGCGTCTCATGTAAATTATTACTGTATGCAGACGACAGCGTGCTTCTGGTTTCAGGAAAAGACCCAATAAGTATTGCCGCTTCACTTTCCAAATAACTAGAATCATGTAGTGAATGGCTAGTGGACAATAGACTATCTCTTCACCTGGGCAAGACGGAAGCCATCTTATGTGGAACAAAACGCAAACTGAAAAACATTGTGGGCTTCTCGGTCAACTGTAATGATATTCCTATAACAACAGTGTCACAAGTTAAATATCTCGGACTAAAACTGGACGCGAGTTTGTCAGGTGAAACAATTTTGGAATCTATCCTGAGTAAGTGTAGAGCACGTATAAAATACCTGTATAGACAGGTGGGATGCTTGCCCGCGGCGACCAAAAAGACCCTCTGCCAAGCGCTTGTTCAATGTCATTTTGACTATTATGTGTCATCCTGGTACTCTGCATCATCTAAATCAGCACAGCACAAACTTCAGGTCACTCAAAATAAAATGGTTAGGTTCATGCTGAACCTAGGACCCAGATCACATGTTGGCCAGGAACAACTTCAGTCACTAGGTATGCTCAATGTCTCTGACAGGGCCAAACAAATCAGGCTCACTAATGCCTTCAAAATTTTCTATGACAGAGCTCCAGAGTATCTACAGAATGATTTTGTTAAAGCAAATGAGAGGAGTGAACATAATACAAGAAACAGGATGTTTAATTTTAAGGTCCCGAGAATCCAAGGACAGGGAAAGCAAACATTCTTCTTCACTGCCATCAAAGACTGGAACGACCTACCCCAGTCAGTCCGTGAAAAGAGAACACTGTATTCCTTCAGACGTAGCCTGAAGGAACACCTGAACCGGACAGCTGCGAGAAGGGAGCACCAAGCTTATGTCTACTACTAAATACGACATAAGAGATAGACAAACCAAACTGAAATGATTACTGAATACGGATTACTGATATTTACTATAGGATGTAAGGTATCTTAAAATAACCCCCTAGAAATACTTTCTCTAAAGTATCTATTTCTTTATCCTCCCCATTTCCCCAGCTAACCTAATCCCACAAGGACCCCAATGGAAATACGCCTAATAGCCTAATTGGGCTATCCTTAGTTGGAATTATGCAAGGCTGGTACATGTCATATTTGTAACATACTATGTGGTACCAACTCTGTAAATTGCTAACTGAATAAATATTATTATTATTATTATTATTAACCCTACGAGGGCGAGCATCCTTATATGAGCCAAGGCCTAAAAAAAGCCTTTTAAAAGACCACAGTATCACTCAAAACAAAGGAATATGTGATTAAGTGAGATAATTCCCCTCCATACCTTCTATCATTCCTCCACATGTGTCAAAACCTCCCCCCTCCCCTTCAATTATCGCCTATTTTTCCTCTTAATCCCTTGTTTATCGGTTTATTTTCTGCGGCAATATCTCCCACCTGGTTTCAAGGTCATCTGGGACGCATATAGAGAGCGTGGGAAGAGAGAGACAGCAGTAGCGAGACATCAGTCTCGCTTCAGGCCTCGAGAGGGGAGGGTGTAGGGCTCACGCGCCTCTCACCTCATGACTGGACGGTTGGCAATAATTTCATCTTTTTCACCCCCCAAATACTAGTCCCACTTGTTTTATCGTTGTTACGTGTTAATATCTTCATATTAAACGTAAAATAGGCGCATATGAATAAGTAATAATTATATTTATCATAAAATGACAAAATTTGTGGGGATTTACCCACAATACCTTCACCCAGCGCGACATTTTAAATACCATAGGCTCGCCGCGCTCAGGTTTTAAGAAGTCATAACTCTTTGACCATTGGGTATGGTTAATAGTAACGTAAGGGGACCATAGATGATACTTGTTGTTGTACATTCTTTTTTCCTTGTGTGTAAATAATTAATGTAATGTTCCGCCATCATAGATTAGTACCTATGAGCATTGATTCTTGAAATTTTCCTCCTCAGGAGCAGTAGCCAAGTTTCAACCAGGAGACATCTAGGCAGACTGCATTTCCCGGCGGGGGGAGAGATGTAAAGTCAGTAATAATAGGTTAGCCTAAACTGAACAAGATGTGGAAATATACTTGAGCCGACCAGGCCAAGTGAGATATCTCTATTGGTCTAACTGGTAGAGTGACTGCCTCATAGCCCAAGAGTCCCGGGTTCAACTCCCGACCAAGGCATATTTTCGGGAGACTATTTTCGCATCAAACAAAGTTTATGTGTGTTGGTAAAATTGTCAAGGTGGTTGAAAGTAAGATCGGAGCTCCATAACTCCTCTTTCGGGTATGGTGTAAAAACCTATCCCTACCGAGTCACGATGGAAGTCCATTTCTATACCAGCCGTAATTGCCCCAACCTCCCAGTGCCTGGCCATAAACAGTGTGTGTGTTGTGTTAAGTGTCTTGATCGCTCTAGGGGCTGAAGGCTTATTAAAACATGCCCCCAATGCTCTATATATAGAAACGGGGTAGTGACTCATTCCGATGACAAGTGCAAGACAGTTTTACTAGCCATTAGAACTGTTTATAAACTTTATTGCCATGATATGGCGTAAAAGGCCCTCCAATTGGATGATCAGTTATTGTGGGGCTTCCTCGATTAGCACACCTTCGTCACCAGGAAAATCTCAAAGCTCGACTTCATCGCGGCCTGTTCCACCTGCTCCCCCACCCCCAGAGGAAAGTAGTATCTAAAGCAACAGTATCGACGTATGATTCGTCTGACTCTGCAGTGTCTGCACTCTCTTCCCCCCGCTAGTCCAAGCGGACAAGGACATCCAAGGAGAGGCAAAACTTGCCGGAGAGACCGACTCCATGACGCCAGTCTCACTAGAGGTCTCTTCCACCACAAAGATCCTCGTCTCCATCGCTGGCTCCCCCAGCAAAGAGACTTAAATCTGGCTCTCAAGCCCCGCCTCATCTACGTGCAACACAGTCTAAGGATAAAGGCCGCCCGGTAAAGAAGACAGCCTTGACACCTGGTGCTTTCAGGCCTCCATTGCCTAGGGCTGACCAACAGCAACTGTCTACCCCCCTGCCAAGGTGCCTCTACTCCTTCCGCTGAGCGTAGTGTTTTTGGCCCTCCAGTGTCGCCTAAGATGGTGTATATTTATTAGTGGCCCCTCCATCATTGACGAACATGCCTATTACATAAGGCATCCTCTTCAAACACTAATCCGCCATAGTTTGAATCTACCGCGCAGAGCATTTAAAATCTGAGGAGCCTTCATCATGAGCGCACGCGACCTCACTCATGGCTTCAGTCATTATGAATTGGGTTCTCACTACGAAAAAACTTCGTAAAAAATAAAAAAGAAAAAGAAAATAAGAATAACTATCCAATAAGCTTTCCATCATATTGTGGATGTACTTGTGTGGATCTTTGACCAGATGCTGATTCAGGCGTCATTCTTCCTTCTCTGCTCTGCGGTCAGCCGGCCCGGACGTTTCTCTCCACGCTCCGCTGGTTCCACATTTGCTGCGTCCCTAGTGAGTTTTTTCTCATTTGTTTACTCCGGGATGTATCGAGTAAGGTTAGGATATGCGTAGCAGGAGTGTCCTGGGCTGGTTGCCCGCAGTGCAGTGTATTTTGGGTCGTGTGTTTGGGGCATCTATTTCGGATGTACCCTCGTGGTCCGGTTGTGGACAGGTGAACTTTGTCACAGTTAGCTAGCTTTGTGATGCAGGCGGCTTTCATTACGCGTTATTGCTTCCTTTTATCTTTCTGATGAGCTAGCGTATTTTTGCTGACGTTCCCAGCGTATTTTTCTTCACTTAGTGAATTTTTTTCTGGGTCCCGAGTCAGTTCTTCCCTTTGCCGGAAGTATTTGCTACAGTGGTGTGTTGGCGGTGGTTCCTGTTGTGATATAATTCAGTGCTTTTTGTTTATATTCCGACATGTTAATATTATCCGTCTGCCTAGGCCTAGCCAGCCTCTTGTAGCTTTACCACATATACAAGTGTTATTGATTTATTTTCTAAATATGTACTACTGTGTGATGTGTGTCCTGGTTTAGTTGTGTATTGGCTAATTCCACGGACTATTTATGTGTCCTGGGTTAGTTGTGTATTGGCTAATTCCACGGACTATGTTGGGCCCGGCGTTAGTTGTGTTTTGGCTACGCCTCGGTCCTGTGTTGCGTTCAGATGGTATCTGGACGGGGTGGGTTAATTCCGGCGGGTTTTTCTCGGTTACACCATGAAAAAACCCGGCTGGTTACCGAGTTTTGGCCACGCGTGGTTTAAAAACAGGCTTGTTTCCCCGGCGAGTGGGTGTCTGTGGCTCCCCAGGACTGCGTCTCTGGGGTGCCTGTTTCAGGCTCCTTCTGATTCCCGGCGGGTTGGCTGTACCCATCTAACAGTGTTCATATGGACACGTGTTGTTTGTAGTTTTTTCGGTTTTGCAAAGCCAATATAAAACTATGCTGTTGTTGTATTTCCTCCCCGGCGATCTTTTACAAAGATGTGGGGTTAGGAACAATTGGGGTTAACTTTTAAACTTTAAATCACCCGGCGGGTGCAACCTGGTAGGGTGGGATGACCGAATTTACAAAATTCAGTTTAGTTGACCAGACAATTGAGGGATGCATTGTGTATCGCCTCCTTCAACATACGGCAATTTAAGGCACAATTGGGGTTAACGTTTTTTAAACTAATATTCACACCCGGCGGGTGCTCCCTGGAAGGGTGGGAATAATGAATTTACAATTCAGTTAGTTAACCAGACAATTGAGGGATACGTTTTGTATCGCCGCCTTCAACATACGGCGATCTAAAAAGATACTTCGGGAGAAGTTAGATCTCGTATATTTGTCAGGCTTCCCAGTTTTTGATCTACGAGATAATTCGGGGGCCGGCGTCTTTTTAGTTTTTTTTTTTCCAAAATTGAATCTTGAAACAATCACCACCGGAAAGACTTAATCAGTTATAAACGCCATGCTGGTCTTTATATATTATGTCAGAGGGTATTCATAAATCTTTTGGACAAATTAAGATATTCTGAAATCTTTTACTTAGGAAACCCCACCGCGTAGCGAGCTGTAGTCGTTGAGTATTACGTCTCGTTACCCGGCGGGTTATTTAACACTTGTGTGCGAAAATGTTTTGGTTAACCTTATAAGCATTAATTCCTGGAAATTTTCTTTTTTTCCAGAGCTGGGTCCCGGCGGGTCTATGCAGAACCTGGAGTAAGTATCCCACCAGTCTCTGTCATGGCTACCTTTGCCCTGGTTTTTGCTTTATGCATTACGCCCTCCTGTTCAGGTATCCCTATTTTTGCGCACACCCTTTGTATAAAATGTGTTAAAATGTCTCGTTTGGTGTGGGTTACCTTTCCGGCGTTTTTTCTCGTTGCTCCGAGAACACCGTTTTTGTTTACCGAGTTTTAGTCAGGATGGCTCAAAATAGGTAAGTTACCCCGACGAGTTTGGTCGCTTGAGGGCTCATAAGAAACTGCGTTTTCTGTGGTCGAGCCTGGGATCAGGCTTCCTGAGTTATTCATTGCTTTATGCATTACGCCCTCCTGTAATGTATAGTTTAGTGTGGGTTACCTTTCCGGCGTTTTTCTCGTTGCTCCGAGGACACCGTTTTTGTTTACCAAGTTTTAGTCAGGATGGCTAAAATAGGTAAGTTACCCCGACGAGTTTGGTCGCTTGAGGGCTCATCAGAAACTGCGTTTTCTAGGGTTGAGCCTGGGATCAGGCTTCCTGGTTTATTCCCGTCGAGGGGGGCTCCACACAGTTTTCTAGGTGATCAGGCTGACACCTGTTGGCCTTGGTTTTCTCTGCTTTTCAAAGCCATTGAAACAATGCTGTCTGTTTGTTTGGTCTTTACCTCCCGGCGACCTTTTTACAAAGAGGTCTGGGGCAGGTATAATTGGTTTGACATTGCATATAAAACCCGGCGGTTGTACCTTCGGGTGGTTATATTAACGGATTTGCGATTCGAGATAATTTGCCAAACAATTGATTGATACAATAGGGTATCACGGACTTCAAGACGGCGATCTATGAGGGCTTCTGGGAGAAGCCGGATTAGAGATTAAGATAGGCTTAGACTTTTTATGGGATAAAAAGATGCCTGAATCTTACTAGTGTCTCCAGCGTAAAGGGATACTTGAAAGACTTCATCTTTAATAAAGATATGCTTCATCTTTATGAGGATTAAGAAGTTATTCTTAATTCTTTTGGACAGGTAAAAGATATGCTGAAATCTTTAATAAGCCATTGAAACAATGCCGTTTGTTTGTTTAGTCTTTCCCTCCCGGCGACCTTTTTACAAAGAGGTCTGGGGCAGGTACAATTGGTTTGACATTGCATATAAAACCCGGCGGTTGTACCTTTGGGTGGTTATATTGACTGATTTGCAATTCGCGATCTTTGTATTTCCTCCCCGGCGATCTTTTACAAAGAAGTGGGGTTAGGACCATTTGGGGTTAACTTTTAAACTTTAAATCACCCGGCGGGTGCAACCTGGAAGGGTGGGATGCCCGAATTTGCAAAATTCAGTTTAGTTAACCAGACAATTGAGGGATGCATTGTGTATCGCCTCCTTCAACATACGGCGCTTTAGGGCACAATTGGGGTTAACGTTTTTTAAAACTAATATTCACACCCGGCGGGTGCTCCTTGGAGGGATGGGAATAACGAATTTACGATTCAGTTAGTTAACCAGACAATTGAGGGATACGTTTTGTATCGCCGCCTTCAACATACGGCGATCTAAAAAGATACTTCAGGAGAAGTTAGATCTCGTATATTTGTCAGGCTTCCCAGTTTTTGATCTACGAGATAATTCGGGGGCCGGCGTCTTTTTTAGTTTTTTTTTTTCCAAAATTGAATCTTGAAACAAACACCACCGGAAAGACTTCATCAGTTATAAACGCCATGCTGGTCTTTATATATTATGTCAGAGGGTATTCATAAATCTTTTGGACAAATTAAGATATTCTGAAATCTTTTACTTGGGAAACCCCACCGCGTAGCGAGCTGTCGTCGTTGAGTATTACGTCTCGTTACCCGGCAGGTTATTTAACACTTGTGTGCGAACATGTTTGGGTTAACCTTATGAGCCTTAATTCTTGGAAATTTTCTTTTTTTCCAGAGCTGGGTCCCGGCGGGTCTATGCAGAACCTGGAGTAATTTTGGTGTAGGTTACCTTTCCGGCGTTTTTTCTCGTTGCTCCGAGAACGCCGTTTTTGTTTACCGAGTTTTAGTCAGGATGGCTCAAAATAGGTAAGTTACCCCGACGAGTTTGGTCGCTTGAGGGCTCATAAGAAACTGCGTTTTCTGTGGTCGAGCCTGGGATCAGGCTTCCTGGGTTATTCATTGCTTTATGCATTACGCCCTCCTGTAATGTATAGTTTAGTGTGGGTTACCTTTCCGGCGTTTTTCTAGTTGCTCCGAGAACACCGTTTTTGTTTACCGAGTTTTAGTCACGATGGCTAAAATAGGTAAGTTACCCCGACGAGTTTGGTCGCTTGAGGGGTCATCAGAAACTGCGTTTTCTATGGTCGAGCCTGGGATCAGGCTTCCTGAGTTATTCCCGTCGAGGGGGGCTCCACTCAGTTTTCTAGGTGATCAGGCTGACACCTGTTGGCCTTGGTTTTCTCTGCTTTTCAAAGCCATTGAAACAATGCTGTCTGTTTGTTTGGTCTTTACCTCCCGGCGACCTTTTTACAAAGAGGTCTGGGACAGGTATAATTGGTTTGACATTAATAATAATAATAATAATTAAAGTTGCAAGCAACGTTGTGCGGGGTTCGAGCGGGGTTGCACGCAGGGTATTGTGTTGGATACAAGGGCTGTGCCACATATATCAAAATATCATGTATCTCATCGGGCATGGAGAAAGTACAGAAGGAATATAGTGTAGCCATTTTGGCTATGGCCACTTAGACCATTAAGGAGTGTGACCATTTTGGTTAAAGCTATTAATCCTGTACGAGTTGTTGTTGATGTTGTTGTTCCCTAAGCTGCCTGGCCGAACAGCCCCGAGTCCCTGAGGAAGGCCATGGCCACGATCGGGCTTTCCCACAGAGCTCTCATTGCGTGCAGATTGTGTTGTTGGCGTAAGTGGTTGTGTGAAATGCAGTCTTCTATTATGTGTTTAATGGTATGGGGTGCTGTGTTACATCCCGGGCAGGCATCGACAACGGAGTCATCCAGTCTCTTCTGATAGCTCAGGAGAGCTGGATGGTGTCCGCATCTCAGCCTGGCCAGGTGGACTCTGTCCTCGCGAGGAAAGGAGGATTCGGAAGGATGGATTTCGGGAGGTCGTGCTTGCAGCTGCGTGTTGTCTGTGAGTGAGTGGATGGATCGGCGAGAGATATGAGTATGGATGTGCTTCTGGAAGGTGGTTTGGGATGGGAGAGAGGACAGTAATTGTGTGTGATACCGTGTGCTGGGTGTTGTTTTGACATTTCTTGGTGTCTGGGAGTGTGTTGCCATGTAGTTTAGTGGGTGGTCTTGGTTCGTGGAGGCTACTGCCAGGAATTGAGTGCCTCTCATGATCACTGATCTTATGTATTGTTTATATACTGTGGTGGTATTTTCTTTGTTGTGTCCAAATTTTGTGTGAGCAAGTGACCTGAGGGCGTTAAGTCTGGGTGTCATTTCTTTTTAATGTTTGTGGTGTGCTGTTTGAATGTCATATGAGTATCATATGTTACTCCTAGGATTTTGTGTGTGTGTATGTGTTAGGGGTGTGTTGTTTATGGTGAGTTGAGGGATGTATTTGTGTTCTCCTGTCCAGCTTGTGAGCAGGATTGCAGTGGATTTGGCTGGGGTAGATTAAGTCTGTTTGTAGTGCACCAGCCATGTAGTGTGTTGAGATAGGGTTGAAGGAGATCTGTTGCTCTTTTTGGGTCATGGTGTCTGCATTGTGAGTGTTATGTCATCTGCATAGGAGGCTAAGTTTATTTGGGGCGTATTGGGTGTAGTTATATCGTGCATGTACAGATTGAAGAGTGCGGGCGATAGGACGGATCCTTGTGGGACTCCGTTTGGAAAGTTTCTGATTTTAGATGACTGACCGGCAAAAGATACGTGTGCACATCTGCCTGCTAGGAAGTTGGCCAGCCACCTTTTTGTGTTGTTGTGCATGTTTGTGTTGTAGATTTTGTTTGTTAGGTTGTGGCGGGGGATGGCATCGAAGGCTTTACTAATGTCGAGTGTGGCTAATAGTGATCTGTGTGGTGGTCTAGCTGAGTTGATGCCGTCAAAAGCTCTTTGTGTAAGGTCTGTGAGAAGAGTGTTTGTGGAGTGCCGTGGCCTAAAGCCATGTTGTGTTGGAGCTAGGGGTAGGTCGGGTGTAATTAGTTGTAACACTAGGCGTTCCATGACTTTGGAGGGGGAGCAAAGGAGTGTGATGGGGCGGTGCGAGGAGGGTAGCGTGGGGTCTTTGTTGGGTTTGGGGAATGTGGTGATGATACCATGCTTCCAAATGTCTGGTATTGTGTTGTGTGAATAACTGTAGTTTGATATGTTAGTGAGTGCTTGTATGCCTTGTGGTCCCAGGTGTCTGAGGTGTATGTTGCTTATGTTGTCTAGGCCACAAGCGGGTGAGTGCTTGAGATTGTTGATGATATGCTTTGTCTGGTGATTGGTGAAGGGTGTATAGTCAGGGTCTGTGGGGAATTGTCTCTTACGTCGGATGACACGTCGGTCGTCTTTGTGAGGTTTTAGGTGACTGACATGTGAGAAGTGATTGATGAGAGTGTTTGCTTGTTGTTTACATGAAGGAGTAGAGTCTGTTGTTGTGATTGCAGCATGTGATTGTGTTGTGTTGCTGTTGGAAAGTGTGATGCTGTTTAGTGTTTTGTAGAGATTTTTGGGGTTTGTTTTGTGATCAAGTGTTTGTAGGAAGTTATTACAATTTAGTTTTTGTTGTTCTTGTATTTTGTTGTTAGTTTGGGTGTTGAGTGCTTGGATTTGTTGTGTGATGTCTTGTGTGTGGGGTGCTGGGGAGTGTTTCAGTATGTTGCGTTGTCTGATGAGGTTTTGAATTTCTGGTGTGAAGTTGGGGTTGTGTTTTCTGTTACCTCTTGGAATGTGTTTCTTGTCAGTGTTTTGGATAGTTTTATTGAGTATGTGTACAGCATTGTTGATGTTAGTGATGGGTGTACTGTTTAGAGTTGTGAAGTGTTGTTCTGTCTCATTTGTGAATGTTTCCCAGTTAGCTCTTTTATAATTGGTGTATGTGTGTTTGTGGTTAGCTGGGGTGAGTCTGGTTTTGGTGGTGATAATGATTGGGAGGTGGTCAGAGCCTAAGGTTCTGACCACCCTCCAGGATGTTGTGGGGGTGAGTTCTGGGGAGCAAAAGGTGATGTCTGGAGATGATGGGTTATAGAGGGCTTGGTGTGGAATATGGGTATGTTGATGGATGTCGTTAAGGATCTTACTTGAAGTCGTCTAGAGGTCCCGTCCTCACAGTCGTGGTCCGCCACCGCTGCGTCCGTCCCTTCGAAGGAGGTCCGTCTGGTCCGGTATAGAGTTTGAGGCCGCCCGGCAGTTAGCAGTGTATCCAGACACTGGTGGTTCATCTGGGAGGGTCTTTAGAAACTTGTCTAATAACCCTTTGAACCTGTCTACCGGGCAACCTACTATGTCTCGCACTTCCTTGGGCAGCGAGTTGAAATTTTTTGGTCCATTGTGGCCTAGGCTGGACGCGAGGAGGGATCTCACTCGTTCTGGTGCCTGTGTTGGGAGGGATCTCCTCTCACACTTCCTTCCAGTCCGACCATTTTGTTTTTCCTGGAGTTCATTACCAGTTGGATCTGGAACCAGCTTCTCCAGGATTTTCCACACATAAATTGCGCAGTACCTGTCTCTTCTGCTGAGAGTACAGCCCTAGCTTCTTGAGCCGGTCCCAGTAGCTAAGGTCCTTCATCCCCCGAATGTTTCTAGTGAAGGACCTCTGGACGGACTCAAGATCTCGTATGTACCCCTTTTTGTGTGGCGACCATAGTTGACTACAGTAGTCAAGGAAGGGTTGTACCATAGACCTCCAGAGAGTTAGCATTGTTTCTTGTTCCCTGGAGTTGAACGTCCGTAGAATCCATCCGGCCATTCCCTTGGCTTTCTTGACAGCTGCAGAAATGTGGTGTTGAAATGTGGCATCGTCGGACAATTGCACACCTAGGCATCTCACATGTGGCTTGGGGGTGATGTCGTGGCCGCCTGCAGTGAGTAGTTTGGTGGTGTCCTTGAGGGTTTGTTTCGGGCCACATCGTAACGCTTCAAACTTTTCTTCGTTGAAGGTCATGTTGTTTTTGTAGATTTTGTCGAGGTCATCCTGGAGATTATGAATATCCTCTTCATTTCTTACGACACGACTTATGTTCGTATCGTCAGCAAAGGAAGAGATAACTGATTGACCAACGCCATCATCAATGTCCCCTATCAGTATAAGGAAGAGCAGAGGTCCTAATACTGATCCCTGGGGTACTCCACTAATGACGTGGGACTTTTCAGATGTGTGGCCCTTAACAGCAACAGTCTGCATTCTTGCGGAGAGGAAACTGTGCAGCCTCACCTATTTTGCCTTGGATGCCGAGTTTCTTAATCTTGTGAAGGAGGATGCCGTGATCCACCTTGTCGAATGCTTTAGCAAAGTCTAGAAACACGACATCCACATTTTCTCCCTCTGCAAGCCTGTGGAGTAGCCAGTCATGATGTGCCAGGAGCTTCGAAAGGCATGATCTGCCTTTCCGGAAGCCATGCTGGCTGGAGTTCATAAGGCCATTTTTCTCCAGGAAGTTGACAAGCTTGTTCCTCAGGACTTTTTCAAATATTTTGATGAGGTGGGATGTTAGAGCTACCGGTCGATAGTTCTTCGCCAGGCTCTTTTCACCACCCTTGTAGACTGGAGTAATGATGGCCTGTTTTAGTGAGGATGGAATTGTGCCTGTGTCCATTGAGTGTCTCCAAAGCTTGCAGATAGGAGGCAGGGCGTCACAGCATTTAATCAGTAGTATGGCTGGTACTCCATCAGGACCCAGCTGCATTCTTTCTCAGTTCTTTGATGGCTTTTCATAGGTCTGCCTCAGTCAGTTCAATTAGTCGAGTCGGTTGTGGAGTGTCTTCCGTGAAGAAAGCTTTGGGGTCCTGGATTGCAGTTGCTGGCCGTGGTGTGCTGAAGACATTCTCGTACTGTGTTCGCAGGATCCGACATACATCTTTGGGGTCGTTTACAGCTTCACCATCCTCTGTTCTTAATGGCCCCACTTGCGTTTTAATTTTTGAGAAGCGCCTGCAGTAACTGTAAAAGAATTTGGGGTTCCGCTTGATGTCAGTACTGCACGATCTTCCTCTCTTTGCTTTTGACGCTCATGGGATGCTTTAATTTGAGTTTCTATGCTTGCAATCTTGGTAGATAGTGCAAGCTTCCTCGTTTTGTTTTGGGTGTTATTGAGCTGTTTGTTGAGTGATGATCTTTTCTGCATTAGGATTTTTCGGTCCCTCGGGATTTTGAGGTGCCGAGCGTTGGAAGGTTTCCTCCTTTGGGGAATGTGATGCTGACACTCCTTCAGTAGGGTGCTGAGGATGGTGTCAAGCATGGCATTTGGATCCTTGTCATGGAGGATCAGGTCCCAATTTGTCTGGGAGAGGGAAGTTTGGATTACCCAGTCAATTGCTCACTGAAGAAGTTCAAATTTGAGAATGGGTTTGTTGGTTTTGTTGGCGGAGTTACAGTTTCAGCTTGAGCCCCAGCCTTCCTGTACATAGTGTGTATAGTTACAAGGCTGTGGTCAGAGAATATTGTTTTCTCCACTGAGTAGTCGGCAACTATATCCTGGTTGTTAGTGAAGAGGAGGTCGAGTGTGTTATTGACTCTGGTAGGCTTGGTTATCAGTTGTGAGGAAAAGCTTGTCAGAGAGTTTAAGGAGAAGCCTGGCTTGTGCTTGCTCCTCTCTGGTACCTCCTGAGACCTTTCCTTCTGGCCAATGGATGATAGGAAGTTGAAGTCTCCGCAGATGATGATGTCTGGTGTTGGGGTTGGCATATCGTCGATTAGCTTGTCGATTCTGCTGTGTGAATTATTGTAACTTTCAAGGGTGCATGATGGGGGGCGATAGCAATTGAGAATTATTACATTGAGTGACTTAATGGAGAGCCAGCATTTCTACTTGAGTATCAGAGTAGACTAGTATTGGTTTTGTATCTGAGGCTAGGTCATTTCTTACATATGTGATGACTCCACCATGGCTTCTATTTTCACGATCTGCTCTGTAGGAGGTGTAATTTGCCACTATTATTTCTGCATCACTCACCTCACTTTTGAGATGAGTCTCTGTCAGGGCAATGAACATTAGGTCATTTTCTTCGGCAAGCTCAGCAATGAAGGGGATTTTGCTTTTATTTGTCTTAGGGAATAGACCTTGAATATTGCCCATCATTGCATTTTCTAGCATGATTTCATGGCATTTAGCCATGGAAACATTTGGGTATGTGTTGGGACATTGTTGTGTTGATTGCCCATTAGGTGTGTGCTGATTATGGACGCTTGTGACTCCATGGCTTTTGTTAGCGTGTCGAGGGTCCTTTTCACCCCCACCATTAATTCTAAAAAAGCAGGGGCTGAATTTGTATCCTGGACAGCGTCGACTTTCTTCGAGGCCATGTGGGGCACTTGAGCGGTGGCAGGTACCAGTACTGGATTTACATCTTGCTTGGCTTGGTGTCTCTTTGTCCCTTTGATGTGAGGTAATTTACAGTTACTATTCAAACATTCCTGCTTGGAGATGGAGTCCTCGCACATCTTAGGGTGGAGAAATGAGAATTTTTTCCCTAGTTGGCATCCTTGGTCTCTATTTGGCCCATGATTTAGGAGTTTACGACAGACCTTAGGATGACGGTACTCACATTTTGTCCCAAATTTGCCGTGCCGACATGTTCCCCGTCTGTGGTACCTACATATGGGGTTTCTTGGGCAAGCTGAGTCAACCTGCCATTTCTCCTGTCCTGTGGTGAGATTCTGGTGACATGGGAATGATGGTATGCTGAGGAATCTGAGGATTTCTGTCTTGGGCTAGGCCTAGTTCTAGCAAGGCTGCATTCATGGCCTTGGGTCTGGGAATTAGGCCTAGGCCTACTGAGAGCCAATTCGACCGATAGATTGAGGTTTGTTGGTGTATTCCCTAATCCTAGGTCAACAGTCTTGTCCTCTTGCTTCCTATTGGGGCGATCAGAGTTGTTTGGTAGTTCTGGTGTAGTTAGGGTCTGAGCTGCCTCGGTTTGTGTCAAGATATCCTCAGATTTGTCTTCAGGCAGAGCTTGACTTGAGCCAATTTGCCTGGCCTTAACTGTCAGAAATGTGTCTTTGGTGATTGCACCTTTCTTTTTCAGTTCTGCCCTAATTACAGTTCTTTGCCTGTGTTTAGCTTCCTCTGCATTGATTAGCCACTCCTCAGTGTCCTCGTCCCCAAACCTCAATAGGGTGCATGGGTGGCAAGTGAATTTTCTTTTTGAGGCAGCATAACAAAATATTTGAAAGGTTGGTAGAGCACAACATTCATAGTGTAGCCATTTTCTGCAGTCATCACAACTTATGGAGTAGTCCATATCACTGGAGAGACCACATGTAGCACACTCAATGTTGTTGTTTACATCTTCTTCTTCTGAACAGGTGACCGCCGCCATCTTGGACGCCATCTTTGTTTTGAGAGTGGGATGAACTTATTTTCACTTATTACTTAATAATCACACAATTTTTCTTGGTAATTTTTTCTGCAATAAGTGCACTGGATGCTTATGTGGAACACTGCACTGTTTTGTTGTTGATGGATAGATATTTCTGTAGTAAAGTATGGAAAACTGAAGAGCACTATCACTGGTGGCTATCACTGGCTAGGTTACTTGATGATGAGGTTAACAGTTTGGTTTTGTAGTACCAGCCCTCTGTCTGTGTCGGGGTTGTCGACAAACCAGGCCGACGTCTTGGCGTTGAAGTCACCACCCAGGATGATGTGTGGGGTGTTTGTGATGTGTTGTAAGTGTGGTCTGTATTCATTTGGTACTGTAGGGTATGTATGTGTTTATGATGGTTATGTTGGAGTTGTTGCCAGTGCGTATTTTAATTGATTGTATTTCTGTTGTGTTATCATTTGGGGGGAGGAGGGATTTGGTTTGTACACTGGTAACTATGTATGATATTTCTTTGTGTACCAGGGTGATGAGTCCACCGCCTCCGCCAACAGCCCGGTCTTGTCTGATGGTGGTGAAACCATGAAATGTGGGTGTTTTTTGTGTTGTGCGG
This sequence comes from Paralithodes platypus, assembly GCA_032716605.1. Classification (NCBI taxonomy): domain Eukaryota; kingdom Metazoa; phylum Arthropoda; class Malacostraca; order Decapoda; family Lithodidae; genus Paralithodes; species Paralithodes platypus. Next base: position 16,785,517 of record CM064582.1, read on the forward strand.
AGTTTTGTTTCTTGTAAGATGGCAATGTGTATGTTGTGTTGTTTGATGAAGTGTGAGAGTTTCTTTGTGTTGATGCCATCTATGTTCAATTGGAGAATGTTAATGTTATGTGCACGATGTATGTTGGGTGCTGCTGCACGAGGATGGGGTGGGGGTGAGGGAGGGGCTGGGGGATGGGATGGTGAGGTGGGGGTGGGGATTGGGGAGCAGATGGGGGTTGGAATGGATTAGGATGGGGTGTATGTTGAGTTGAGGATGTGGATGGTATGGGAGGGTTAGGTGGGTTAGGGAGGAGAGGTGGACAGGTTTTAGGGGGGGGGGAGTGGATGATATGGGAAGGTAAGGTGGGTTGGGAGGAGAGGTGGGCGGGTTTTAGGCGAGGGATTTGACTGGGAGAGGGAGGGGCATGAGAACAGGTGCAGGTGATCATGTAGTGTTTCTTGGAGGCAAGTGTTGTGCAGGTGAAGTGGGTCCCGTTCCTGCATGAATTGCAGAGAACTGAACCATTAGTGTGGCGACTCGAAGCGATGGGTTTTGAGCAAGTTGGACATATGTATGTAGGTGGGTCCTGGGTTGCTCTCAATGTCTCCGGCTAGAAGAAGTCTTCGAGAAATGACAGCCGGAGAGTCATTTCTCGGTGTAGGAAAAACTGTGTGATGTGTGTGTGGTGTGAGGTGTGGAAATTCCCGGCGCGACCGAAGCCGCTCCAAGGACTCCTGTACGAGTAGGCATAATTGCCCGAAATTGCCTTCATTCCCTGCTCATTTTCATGCATAAGCAAAAGCCAGAGCGTAATACAATTATGTATTCGTGAAAGTACGGTAATAGCTTTCAAATTACTCCTGAATCATCCCTGTACGACGTCTGGTTTTCTTGTAAGGATCTTGCAAACGAAGGGCAAAATTGCTAAAAATTACCAAATCCGATAGGCCTAGGCAAAATCGCTAATAATTACCAATTATTTTCTGTTTTCGCTATGTGTGACGCTGCACAAAAGTGAACTCTCTCTCACACAAACCTCAGTGTCGTGGCGGGGCCTGTAGGCTCTGGCTGACGTCCATCCGTGCTGCTTGCAAAAGCTGGCCTGGCTCACAGGCTACAAAATAGCCAGAAAATCGTCTCCGTCATATGAGGGGCCCCGCGGGAATTGGGTAAGAAGTGTGGTTGTTTTGATTATTTGATAGGGTCACCATAAGGTAATGGTGTGGCATTTGTTCTGTACAGAAGCTTGGCCTTTTTGGTTGGGGCTTCTTAGGAATGTGACCTTTTTCGTTAGCCATGGAGAAACTGCAGAGGTACAAATTATTATAAGCAACCTCATGTTAAAATATTGTATTGATTGCATGCGTGTATGCCCCGAGAGGATATACTTGAAAGAAAGAAAGAGGAGTTCTGGATGAATGTGGAGGCGTGCCTGGAGAAGTTTGACAAGAACGAAAGAATATTTCTGATTGGGGATATGAATGGTAAGGTGGGTGATAGGAAAGTTGAGGGAGTGGTGGGAGGGTGGGGGTACCATCAGAGGTGAATGGGAATGGTAGTGCACTTGTGGACGTATGTGTGGGGAGGAGGCTGTGGATAGCCAACACCTTCTTCCGACACAGAATGATCCACAGGTACACGTGGAAACGGATGTTGACGATGAAGGATAAGACAGTGGTGGAACGAAAGTCATTGATTGATTATGTGTGGATGAACGAATGAAGAAATCTGTGATGGATGCTAGGGTGTTTAGGGGTATTGGAGGGGGTCTGTCTGATCATTATGTAGTGGTAGCTAAGGTTAGGATACAAAAGAAGTGGGTGAGAAGAGCTGGAGGGAGGCGAGAGGAGGGTGGAATGATGAGCAGGGTGGAGGTTGCAGGAGGAGGAAGTCAGGGAGGAGTACAGGAGAGCAGTGGAAAGACGACTAGGTGGGTTCGACCTGGAAGTTTAAAATGTTATGTACGTATGTATGTATAAATCTGAAGAGCACATGCAATCTATTTAGGCATTTTCAGTCAGTATTGCTGGGTAAAGGGTTAACATATTAATCTTTTGGAGTATTTCTTCCATTTATTTATCCTGTTAGCGAGTTTTATTGATTTCAGTGCTACTGTAGTGGTATTTGGTGTAATTTTACATATTTTAGATAAATCTGAAGAGGACATGCAATATATTTGGGCATTTTCAGTCAGTATTGCTGGGGAAACGGTTAGCATACTGTAGTCATCTTAGGAAGGGAAGAGGATGTGTAGGCTCAGATTTTTGCCCGGAAATGTGTTGTGGAGAAATATCTGGAGAAGCGACAAAAGTTGTATGCTGCATTTATGGAGTTGGAGAAGGCCTATGACAGAATTGATAGAGAAGGTATGTGGAAAGTACCGGTACCGGTACTGAAAATATACGGAGTAGATGGCAAGTTGCTGAAAGCAATGAAGAGCATGTATGAGGGTGCAAAGGTGTCAGTATGTGTGGATAATTAACAGAGCGAGTTCTTTAATCTGAATGTTGGGTTAAAGCAAGGGTGTATGTGATGTCCCGATGGTTGTTCAATATATACCAGTACAGTATATGGATGGAGTCATGAAAGAAATACAAGGAAGAGCAGCGGATGTTGGTGTACCGCTGATAAGGGAAGGAAACGAGTGGAAGTTGCCTCAACAGTACAGTACCGGTACTACTGTTGCTGACAACACAGTTCTGATGAGCGATAGTGAATGGGAGTTGGAGGGTCAGGTAAATATGTTTGGAACAGTGTGTGAAAAACGGAATCTGGAGGTAAATGCTAGGAAGAGCAATATTATGGTCATTGAAAGGGGTGCAACCATAGAGTGTGAAGTGAGGTTGAACGGCTATGAAGAATGTCAGCTCATTTAAGTATTTGGGCAGTGTGTTGAGTAAAGATGTGAGTAGGCCTATGGATGAAGAAGTGTGGGAGAAAGTGTAACAGGGGAAGAGCGTTGTAGGAACTCTGAAAGCAATAAGAAGAAATAGGGTGATCAGCATGGAAGTAAAGAAGTCCTTGCATGACAGTGTGGTAATCCCGACATTGACTTATGGGAGGGAAGCATGGACGTTTCTGACTGGGATTGATCATTGATAATCATCGGTTATGCTAGTTGGAAAATTAGTGGGGTAGAATGTAGAGTTCGGGTGTACCGCCAGCCTTGTTTACACTACGCGGAGCGGCGGCAGATGCTGGCCATCATGTTCCCGTCTATTTGACTGCTTTTGGATACAATAATAGGTTGAGGGGGGTCACCCCCCCATGACATATTGTCATCATCATATATATTGCCAGCAGGAGGCAAATAACCGAAAAAAACGCCTTCAAAATAGACGTGAACTAAAGGCTGGTTCACACATAGCTGAGTCAGTGCGTGAGTCCAACACGAGTGATGAAATTTTGCTATTCAGCAATGACTCGTCGATACTCCTCAACACTCGTATAGACTCGTGCTACGCTCGTGTATACTCGACACACTTGGGGGTACTCGCCACGGGGTCCAAAAATGTCATGCATGCATGAAATTTTTGGGTCCCGTGGCGAGTACCCATGAGTGTGGCCTACATACGTGTAGACTCGTGTACATACGTGTTAACTCGTGTTTGAATCTGAATAACTCTTTGTTATTCGTGTTAACTCGTGTTGACTCGTGTAAACTCGTGTAACACTCTTTGGTGATTCGTGCTTTTCGTCATCATTTCGACGTTGACGAAGCAACACGTGTCTACACACAACAACACGTATGTAACACACATGCAACACGTATCAACAAGAGTAGAAAGCACGAATGTGAGTGCCAAAATTTGGTGCCCCCATGATGCCAGAGTTTACACGATTCAAACACAAGTGAAAACACGAGTAAACAAGAGTAAACACGATCCACTGAGAAAAAACACGAGTGTAACACGAAAAAGCAAGTGTCATTTGAAATACCGTTATTTCAAAAATGTAGGAAGAATCAACGAGAGTTTACACGGATGTAACACGAGTCAACACCTGTGCAACAGAGATCCAACGAGAGTCAACGCGTTGTCTTTCGTGTTGATCCGTATAAAAATTGTGTTGATCCGTGTAACAATCGCGTTGACTCGTCCATACTTTTTGTTTACGTGCCCTGGAATGAGGCCATTGTTTTTCAAATTTTTGACACTCGTGTTGGGTTCGTGTTACACTCGTTTTGACTCTCAGCTACTCGTACAGACTCTTGCATGAACACGTGTTGACTCGTATTGAATCGAGTTAACTCGTGATACTCTCCTTGACTCGAAACAATTGCTACTCGCGGCCGACTCAGCCTCCAGCGACGGCGATAATCGACGAGTGTGACTCGTGTTGGACTCACGCACCGACTCGGCTATGTGTGAACCAGCCTTTAACCACGGTGATCGACATATGTAAACATTACGGCGGCGGTGTCGGCGTCGGACACTTGCGATAATGTTCCTGTCTATTTTGAATGCCATTGGATACAATAATATGTTGAGGGGGGCTTTGCCCCCATGACGTGTTGTCATCATCATATATATTGCCAGTAGGGGGCAAACAACCAAAAAAATTGCCGCAAAGCCCTCCCCTCAACATATTATTGTATCCAATGGCAGTCAAAATAGACGGGAACATGATGGCAAGCTTCCGTCGCCGCTCTACGCAGTGTAAACAATGGTGGCGGTATGCCCGAACTCTACATTCTACCCGGCTAGGCCTATATTATAGGCTACAATAAATAAGTAGGCTAGGCTATTTTTTCTATAGGCTATGCCTAGTCTAATATTACAATTTAAGGTAGAATTCAAGTTGACTACAGCAGGACTTACCCTTGACCAGGTATAGGCTATCCTAGTGTTTAATAGGCCTATACCCCTTTGAAAGGATATTAGCCTAGTCTAACCTAACAACCTTACCTAACCTATTATAGTAGGCTATTATGGGTGGGGGCTGCTGCCCCCACACCCCAATTTTTGGTGTATTTGTCTATTTTGTCTGTGAAGTGGGAATTTTTTTCAATTTGTCGATAACGAAAATCCTCCATGCGGACTATAGCTTATGGAGAAAAATATGGCGAATCTATTGTTGCCTATTATCTCTAATAAATTGTTTCTCATAATGCTGCAGTAGTGTCGTTTAAAATACCAACCATATAATTGTGTGCCTTTAAAAATGACCTAAATTAGGCTATAGGCTACTGGAAGATTAGAAGAATCTTTAAGAAAGACTAGGTTAGGGTTATTGTCGTGCCAAAGCTAGATTATAGCCTAAATATAAAAGGAAGTGAATAAAATGAAATATGCCGAAAAAAATTGACGTCAAAATAGACGCGAAGTTAACCGCGACGATCGCCCTATGTAAACATGACGACCGTACACCCGGTAACTACATCCATCCCATTAAAAGTTACTGTGAGACACCAAATATGTTGAGGGGGTCTCTGCGGCTCTGCACCCCCACGTCGGCCCGTCACGTATTATGATGTACGGTAAGTCATCATCATCTGTGCTAATTCATAGGATCCCCTATTAAGGACAAAGTCAATCAACAGACGAAATAAGCTCCCAAATTACAATAACATAGCGGCCCGCCGTTTATGGGCGACTTTTTACACGTCATTTTAAATGTTACTTTCCTGCCCTGGTCTAGGCTGAATAGATTTTTCCAAAGAATCAAACTTAAATTAAAAGGAAGTAGCCTAGCCTACAGTTTATAGGAAGGCTATTCCAACATTCCAGAACTTAGGCTAGCATAGGCCTAGGCTATATGAAAATTTGTGGGTGGTCTGCCAAAAAAGAATCACTAGGCCTATTAGGCTATGGGTAGGCTAGTATGGGGTGCATTTTGCAAATCTTCTGAACTCTTAGGCCTAGGCTAGGCTAAATTAAAACTCACATAATCTGAGTAAAACCAGCACTAGAATTTTGTCTTGTCTTGTCTTGGGGGTTAAGGGAAAACCTCAGGCGAATACTCGCCCGCTCCGGCCCTACCGTAGTCGCGGAGATCCTATGTCACAATTAAATTAGTTTATAGTTAAGGTTAAAATTCACCACCGTGTCACTTTCACTCTAGGTCATTCGTAGAACCGTAACACTGTAAAGGCAACAACCCAATAGCAGGTCATCAGGTGGCGAACCAGAGACCTACAAACCGCGGTACTAGGGCCAGAGCAATGTCTTGAAGCGAGGTGCCCTTATCAACCAACCCCAGACAATCCAGTAGGAGCTGTCGGAAGGAATCCATCTTTGAAGCCAGAAAGGGACGCCCATCCACATGCTCAGTGACGGGACGAGGCGAGGCTTAGGAGGCATATGTAGGACGATCAGATGTAGGATGTGGAGGGGAAGAGGTACCGTACGACGATACATGGGATGCGGAGACTGCGGAGGGAAGAGCTCGTCAAAGTCATACGGTTCCTCAGGACCTCAACAATAACCGGGGGACGGCCGGTGCGGGCAATGGTCGATCGCCGTAGTTAATATAAGTGCGCGGTCGCGGAGATCCTATGTCACAATTAAATTAGTTTATAGTTAAGGTTAAAATTCACCACCGTGTCACTTTCATTCTAGGTCATTCGTAGAACCGTAACACTGTAAAGGCAACAACCCAATAGCAGGTCATCAGGTGGTGAACCAGAGACCTACAAACCACGGTACTAGGGCCAGAGCAATGTCTTGAAGCGAGGTGCCCTTATCAACCAACCCCAGACAATCCAGTAGGAGCTGTCGGAAGGAATCCATCTTTGAAGCCAGAAAGGGACGCCCATCCACATGCTCAGTGACGGGACGAGGCGAGGCTTAGGAGGCATATGTAGAACGACCAGATGTAGGATGTGGAGGGGAAGGGGTACCGTACGACGATACATGGGATGCGGAGACAGCGGAGGGAAGAGCTCGTCAAAGTCATACGGTTCCTCAGGACCTCAACAATAACCGGGGGACGGCCGGTGCGGGCAATGGTCGATCGCCGTAGTTAATATAAGTTCGCGTCTATTTTGACGGCGATTTTTGTTGTAGTTAGGCTAGGCCTAGGCTATTTGCCCCCTGCTGGCAATATATATGATGATGACAATATGTCATGGGGGGCGATTGACCCCCTCAACATATTATTGTATCCAACGATCTCTAACCTCTGTATCTCAAAAAGGGCTAGAGCAAATTGGCTGTAAATTTCCACATCTAGGCTATTCCTTGACAGATTTGTTCCCTCCAATTAATATTTATTAGCATAAATTCAGCCTAGTTTAGCCTATCAAACAAAAACTAACATTTGTTTAGCCCAGGCCTACATATAAAAAGAAAAAACCCACTCATACTTCAATTATAAGCATAAATATGAGTATCTAAGTTACAAAGCAAATGTTTTTGTATAGCCTAAAATAAACCATAAAATTGTCATCTTTCAACTGTTGAGGTCATAAATATAAAAAAATCTAATACATTAGGAAAAAATGCGTTAAGAGTTGTGTTAGCGGGTCTATCGTCCCCTTTATTTACGTAGTCGCACGCTCGCAGTTACATTCGCGTCTAATTTGACTGTGGTTATTTGCCCCTGCTGGTGATATAGATGATGATGACAATAAGTCATAGGGGGATAAAGCCCCTTCAACCCATTATTGTATCTCACGGCCAGGCGTTGGGTAAATTGTTTTGTTACCGGCCGGCGGATTGCGGGTGGCTTTACCAAGTTTACCCCAGCAGTTAAATTAGAAGCGAATGTAGGCCTAACTGCGAGCGTGCGACTAGGCTATATAAACAAAGCTCTTGGTATGCCCACAACTACAACTCTTACCAAAACTGCAATTAGCCTATTTTTGTTTTGTTTTTTCAGTCTAGGCTAAAAATTGGTGAGGCTAGGCTAAATTATTTAGCTGCAATTAGCCTAGCCTATTTTTGTTTGTTCTTTCAGTCTAGGCTAAATTGTGGTAGGCTAGGTTAAATTCTTTAACATGTGTACTATTGTGTAGGCCTGTGCTTTCCAATAGAAGTAAAAATATGTAGCATAGCCTATTGAAATTTTACTAAAACCCAAGCCTACCTGAATATAGCCCTATGCAGAGCTCAAAAGCAAAAAAAAAAAAAAAAAATGTTGAGCAGTGAAATAAAATTAAGCTAGGCCTAGGCCTGGTTTCTCATAGGCCTAATAACCTAATGAAGTATACTATAGCCTAACCTAATTTAAGTTATTTCACAAAATACTAATAGGCCTACCCAGCCCTCCTCATGCATTATTTTCCAGTGTAAAATAAGTTTGTGATACACTACGAAAGATTATTCAACATGGAATTTGAATGGAATAGAGAAGCTTAGCAACGAAAAGCCAATACTCCCCCCTCCCTGTGATTGTGCCAGCTTTTGTAAGCAGTGCAATAACTTAATGAAGGACAGAAAAGCTGCAGGATGCTCTGGCATTCTAGCCGAGATGATTAAGGCCTCAGGTGAGAAAGGAGTAGGTGTGTTCAATGAGCTAATTAACTTCATCATCAGAGAGGAAGTAATCTCTGATGAATGGCACAAAAGTATATTATATACTGTATACGAGCAAAGGGGACTCATTGGATAGGGAAAATTATAGGGGCCTGAAAATACTTGATCAAGTCATGAAGGTCTGTGAGAAAGTCTTTGAAGGTATGATATTGACGAAATGCAGTTTGGTTTCATGCTAGGACACGGCACAATCCAAGTCATGAAGGTATTTGTGTGATAATGAAGATGTATGAGGACTCACAAACGGCAGTGAGGGTGAAAGATGTACCGGTACTGAGTGATGAGTTTTCAGTTCGCGTCGGAGTCCACCAGGGCTCTGTGTTAATGAAGCCCTTTCCTCTTTTTTTTTTATGGTTCTGGAGGCACTATCTGGTGATTTCAGAGTTGGGCTCCCCTGGGAACTGCTATAAGGGTCCTGAAAATGCTTGACTAAGTCATGAAGGTCTGTGAGAGTCTTAGAAGGTATGATAAGGGAAAGATACTGTATGTACTGTATGTACTTAAAAGATAGGGATCTGATGTTGTGTTTGCAGACCGGGAGAAGGCCTTTGATAAGGTGGCCAATGAAGTTGTGCAGTAGGCTAGGAGAAAACTTGGCGTTGAGGAGTGGCTGGTGCATGTGATAATGAAGATGTACGAGGACTTACGAACGGTAGTGAGGGTGAAAGGTGTACAGCTGAGTGAGGGACATATACAGTACTTCTTGTTGAGGATATAGGGTAGTGAAGCTGTGAAGCTTATGTCACCCTATCCGGGCGGAAAGGACCCCAGGGTGGAGAGGTTTCACAGGGAGGACGGGGACATCGTAGATTTCAGGGGAGGGCACCCATGCCCCGCAGTCGACGGATACGCCCCGCCAACCTCAGGAACTTCTTCGTTAGCAGGAGGACCTTGGATTGACATATACAGTACGGTACTAGATATTTGGTAAGGGTTAGCTTTATATCCCATGTACTGGTTACTAGGGACATATACTAGGTGTTACGTGAGGGTACTGAGTGATGAGTTTTCAGTTCGCGTCGGAGTCCAACAGGGAAGTGTGTTAATTAAGCCCTCTCCTCTTTTTTATGGTTCTGGAGGCACTATCTAGTGATTTCAGAGTTAGGCTCCCCTTGCAACTGCTATAAGAGGCCTGAAAATGCTTGGCCAAGTCATGAAGGTCTGTGAGTGTGAGAGAGTCTTTGAAGGTATGATAACTTCATAGTCAGGCAGCTGCAGGAAAGATATCTAAGAGGTGTTTTTCCGGTCCCTTCTCAAGACCACCGTCGCAAGATCTACCCGAAAAACTGTTTTTCTGGTCCCGTCGCAAGCCCACCTTTAGCAAGCGAGACACCAATATTCTCTTGCGACGGCAAAAGAGCTCCGGAGCTGGGTTGACGGCAAGCTGAAACATCTCACTCAACTTTCTGTTTCTCCATTCTAATTTATTTCGGTATATTTGTTTATCCAAACATTATATTATAATTTACTTGCCTATTATTAGGAAGTAGAGTAATAAAAGCCCACAGTAACGTATATCCAATTGTTGATAATAAATTAATGTGGGACAGTACGCTTGGCTAAATTTTGTCCACGAAACAACAACAAACCCCAGCTTTGACTAGGCCTAGGCTATGCTATTTACCGACTGTTTTTCATATCAGAATTGCATTTATATAATCCTTATGATAATTAAATTGGCGGTGAATGTTATTCCGATGAAATGGAAGTTGTATAGCCTAGCCTATATATTTGTAAGATGTGTGCTGGCTTGGAGCAAGCCTGTGTTGTTTTTCCTGTCCTGTGATGATCTTGCGACGGCTCGGTTGAGACGGTGGTCTTGCGACGGGCCCGGAAAATCACGTCGCTACTGAAAGTAAGAAGTTGTGCAGTAGGCTAGGAGAAAATTTGGCGTAGAGGAGTGGCTGGTGCGTGTGATAATGAAAATGTATGAAGACTCACGAACGGTAGTGAGGGTGAATGGTGTACTGAGTGAGGGACATATGCTAGGTGAAGGTTAGTTTTGTATCCCATGTACTGGGTACTAGGGACATATACTAGGTGTTATATATGGGTTAGTATTGTATCCCAAATACTAGGTACTAGGGACATATACTAGGTGTTATGTGAGGGTTAGCTTGGTATCCCACGTACTGGGTACTAGGGACATATACTAGGTGTTACGTGAGGGTTAGTTTTGTATCCAACGTACTGGGTCTAGGGGGCGGCAGCCTCCACCCATAATACTAGGATAGGTTAGGTAAGGTTGTTAGGTTTGGCTAATGGGGATGGATGTAGTTTCCGAGTGTACGGTCGTCATGTTTACATTTGTCGATCGCCGTTGTTAACCTGCCCTTCCCTACCTATCATGTGTTGATTGGTTGTCCATCTTGATCTAATTCTTCAGGCCAGCCCTATTAGAGTATTTTGGGGGAACTCAGTGGTGTGGTTAAACTATTTTTAATATATATTTGTTTAAATATGTAAGATATATTGCTTTTACTTTATACCTATACATATAATTGTCATTATTAAGGAAATTCCATTGACTATTTACATCGCTAGGCCTAGCTTCCTTATTTCTATTAATTTCCTCCAGTTCACAATGAAACCTATTGCTAATTTCCTTGTTCTTCAGCAGCCGCGGCGGTGTCGGCGTTGGACGCTTGGGATAATGTTCCTGTCTATTTTGAATGCCATTTGATACAATAATATGTTGAAAGCCCCCCCTCACCCCCCCATGACATGTTATCATCATATATATTGCCAGTAGGGGGCAAACAACCAAAAAAATTGCCGCAAAGCCCTTCCCTCAACATATTATTGTATCCAATGGCAGTCAAAATAGACGGGAACATGATCGCAAGTGTCCACCGCCGCCGCCGCCGTCATGTTTACATGGTCGATCGCCGCAGTTTGGTTAGGCCTATTTTCCCCCCTCAACATATTATTGTATCCAATGGCATTCAAAATGGACGGGAACATGATGGCAAGCTTTCGTCGCCGCTCCACCGCCGTGTTTACATGTGTCGATCGCCGTGGTTAAGTTCGCGTCTATTTTGACGGCTTTTTTTTTCGGTTAGGCCTATTTGCCCCCTGCTGGCAATATATAAGATGATGACAATATGTCATGAGGGGGGGGGGCCTCAACAATGACCTCTAACCTCTGTATATCAAATAGGGCTAGAGCAAATTGGCTGCAAATTTCCACATCTAGGCTATTCCTTGACTGACTCTTCCCAAATGGTCGACATATAATAATTCACATATTAGCTTGATCACTCTAGGCCTAGTTGTTTTTTAGTTACAGAGGTTATAGCCTAGGTCATGATTTCTTGCCTACTTACAGCGAATAGACTAGGCCTATTGTAGATTGGTAAAATATTTGCTTAATAGGCCTAGGCTGTGCAATTGTCTCGATTTGACTAATTTTACCTAATTAGGCCTAAAGCAGCCTCAGTCTATTCCCAAACCCCAAACAGTATCGGTCAATATACAGGAGGCGCTACAATATTGGTAAAAAATTAAGCTCAATAGCATGTGATTAAGCGATTTTTCTCCAAATTGTTGATGTAGGTGTCATTCCCGGGAAACTAACATAATACATATTATATGGATATTTACGTTTTAAGGGTTTGTTTACACTTCTTCTTTTTCGTCTTCATCTGGGAGACTTCTTTTTCGTGACTGTCAGTCAACAACTGAGACATCTGGTGGCGAATGCAATGAACTATACTGGTGGCGTCGTAGCCAAAGTAATCACCCTACCTAATTCATGCCAAGAGTACTCGAGTTCACTGACACGTGATGTCTATCGACCAATCAGGTGATGCCATGATTTGGAAAACAGGTGGCCCAGGATATAAGCTGTCAGTTTGACTCTGGCCAGCTTGTGTAGAGGGTGTGAGCCGAGCAAAGCTTTTTCCACCGTCTTTAAAAACACTGAGGCTGCTTAAGACCTTTTCGCCTTCCAATAAGTGTAAACTGTCCAAAGTGCAATAACCAGTGTTCCAAATACAGCTGACGAGCACAGCTGGTTTTGAAATGCACATACACTTGTTTTACATGGAAAAATTCGAAACAAAAATCCACCAGCTGTTGACCAAGATGAGTGGTGATCGAGCCTCCAGCGGCCAGCCAGGCAGCCCAGTACCTCCTCTGTTCATTAAGGTTAGTTGGTTGGTTGGGACAACATAAAGGAGCCAGACCACAGCTAGCTAGGGAATCTTAATGGGTCATCGCAAAGTAACATAAAGTAAAAGATTTTTTCGCATAGGATTAAACTGGCATGCAAGGGCTAGTTGGTTACCATACTGATGTTTTGGACCGACAGTTAGCCCATCGATCTTTTTAGGCCTAATAGGTCCGGTAGAGCATAGGCTATACATCATTGCTATTATGCTATATATGTCATTAAGAGCTGAAATTTATTATAAGGGAGAACAAAAATAACATAAAATACATAGGCCTACTGTAAAACAACAAGTTTTTTCAGCCAGTACCCAACCAGCGGGGGTGTGGGGGCGGCAGCCCCACCAATACTAGGTTAGGTTAGGTAAGGTTGTTAGATTAGGCTAATGTTAACCCCATTCTTACTAGGTTAGGTTAGGTAAGGTTGTAGGTTAGGCTAATGTTAACCCCATTCTTACTAGGTTAGGTTAGGTAAGGTTGTTAGGTTAGGCTAATGTTAACCCCATTCTTACTAGGTTAGGTAAGGTTGTTAGGTTAGGCTAATGTTAACCCCATTCTTACTAGGTTGTTTAGGTAAGGTTGTTAGGTTAGGCTAATGTTAACCCCATTCTTACTTCGTTAGGTTAGGGTAATGTTAACCTTATGAAAACCCAAACAAAGATTTTATTAGGGTTACTGTGTAACATGAACATTAGTAAAATCCGAGCCTTGGCTCGTGTTTTCGAAATGTCGGTTATATGGTTATGGAAATTTACAAAACCCGAGCCAACATGTTAATAAGGTTACTGTGTTATTTTCATTTTTAAATTAGTTAAATCCGAGCCAAGTTTCGTCAAAACTTGGCTCGGGTTTTCAAAAAGTCGGGTTTTATGGGTCTGGAAATTGACAAAACCCGAGCCAATAATTTACCAAGGTTACTGTGTTTTTTCATATTTACATTTGTTAAATCCGAGCCAAGTTTCGTCAAAACTTGGCTCGGGTTTTCAAAAAGTCGGGTTTTATGGGTCTGGAAATTGACAAACCCCGAGCCAATATTTTACCAAGGTTACTGTGTTTTTTTCATTTTTACATTTGTTAAATCCGAGCCAAGTTTCGTCAAAACTTGGCTCGGGTTTTCAAAAAATCAGGTTTTATGGGTCTGGAAATTGAACAAACCCGAGCCAAATTTGGGTTACAAATGTGTATTATCGTGTTCTACTGTATAGTGTTCTATACGCTTTTTACCCCTCAATTTCCCTGATCTTCATAGCCCTCCCCACTATCGGGGGGCGTGTCTTTAGATTGATGGATAATGGGTAAATGCTTAATTCCCATTCAATTTCATCACTAGATTCGACTAAAACACCAAAAACAAAATTAAAATTCCAAAAAAAATATCTGAAAAACACGTTGTTGCGTCTCCTGTATATTAACCACAGTATCCCATGTTAAGCCCTAGGCTAGGCCTAGGCCTAATCCCACTCTCAATCAAAATTCGAACTGATAAATTCGTACCTACCGGTAGCGCTGCCTAGGCTAGGCCTATATTTTTCTTGAATAGATATAGAAAATGGTTTAAAGGAAAGAGCATCCTATATTATGTTCAAATAATATGTAATAGCACTGTGTATGGTTGTATTACATTTAAATAGTGATAGATGTGTATATTAATGGGATAAATACTCCGAAGTTCGCATACGTTCAGAAAATGTTGTGCAACACTGTTGCCAGCTACTATTCAATCCCATTATCATTATATCATAATGGATTTTACTCATTTGCATAATTTCAAATACCTAGGACATTAATATAATATTTTCCTATCTCTTTTGTAGTGATATTTGTCTGATTTAGTGGTATATTGATGTCTGTCTAGGGTTATAATGCATTGTGAAAGTTACCTCTGCATCTCTGACTTGGCTTAATTACCCCTGCTTTCTTTGAGTACTACACGGCAAGAGAAGCTTTCGGTTCTGTCACAGACTGTCAATTACTGTTCAAGGTAAACACAACTGCTAAATTCGACCTCATGTTCAAATAATATGTAATAGCATTATCTATGGTTGTATTAGACAACAATCGTGATAGGTTTCTATTTTATGTGGATAAATAGTATTAAGCTGAATAAACTAAATACCGAAAGTTCACTAGTGGTTGTTGATACATATGAGGGAGGTAGAAGATAGGATGGAATGGCTAGGCAGTGTTGCCAGTTGTATCGCTAGATATTACCGCTAGATGTAGAGCTATTTACTTCAATTTAGCAGCCATTTTTTTCATATCTAGAGAGATTTACTAGGGATAATTTAAAAATCTCAGACATTCTAGTCATATTACATTGTAAAATTTGCAAAACAAACAAACCAAAACTCTTTAGAAATTGCAGCATTATTCTAACATTGTTTGACTATGTAGCAACATGCTAGCGACTTTTGAGAAAGGATCTAGCGGTATTTTGTGGAGACACACTGGGTGGTGGTTGCAGTGGTGCCAGTTGTAAAGCTACATATTACCGCTTAATGTAGAGCTATTTACTTCAATCTAGCAGCCATTACTTTTATATCTAGAGACATTTACTAGGGATAATTTGAAAATTTCAGACATTCTAGTCATACTACATTGTAAAATTTGCAAAACAAACAAACCAAAACTCTTTAGAAATTGCAGCATTATCCTAACATTGTTTGGCTATGTAGCAACATGCTAGCGACTTTTGAGAAAGGATCTAGCGGTATTTCGTGGTAACACTTTAGGAGGGTTAAAATAGGAGTCACACGGGCAATTGCCAAAACTTTAAAGGTCCATATCATTGTTATTAAACTAAGCATTTGGCAAAGGGAGGAATTGTTAAAAACCTTAGCCAATACTCTGTCATTTACCAAAAATAAATTTGAATTTATCATTAATATTTGGTAGGGTAGGTATGTATAGGTAGGTTGGCTAAATAATTGCTGGAATTCGTAGGGACTCGAACGGTTTTGAGAGAGTTCAATAAAAAAACAAAAGTTAGGACTGAATAATAAAGAGATCATGTTATTAAGCAAAACTGGGGGATGCGTGGAAGCCTATAGACTGTAGACGGTAAACTTTGTGTGTGGTAGCGAATTCGGTTTTAAAGTAATTTAAGAATAGACAGTTTTCAATGCTGCGGCCAAACTATTCCACCCATTTATATTTTTTTGGTATCAAAACGTTCGGAATCGCGAGCCTCACCCAACTACGCATGCATGGCTCTGATCATCGGCGTAGTTTTCAAGATGTGGAATTTTAAGTGGAATTCGAGGTTTTTTCAAGATTGCCGGAAAAAACCCCACGTGCAAAAGCAAAACCTTCTCTATAAAATTTGCGGAGCATTAGTAGGGGAGTGCGTATGCCAAAGCCCAGTCGTTTCCTGTGAGTGGGAGAGACGGTATTTAGGCGTCAAGTTTTTCGGGAAATCGGCTGCCACGGACCTGTTTGGCCACCATGCCGGATGTTTAGCATATCAAAAGTTGCCCAATACAAAAACGCACCTCTTGTGAAAGTTTGATCCCGATCCAAAAAGCGGTTCTGGAGTTATTGCGTCGAAACCGGCGCGTAAGAAACATTTGGATGAAATTCCAGGTTTAATGATTACAATAGGGGACGAACCCCTAATAATTAAAGTTGCAAGCAACGTTGTGCGGGGTTCGAGCGGGGTTGCACGCAGGGTATTGTGTTGGATACAAGGGCTGTTCCACATAATGTATCAAAATATCATGTATCTTATCGGGCATGGAGAAAGTACAGAAGGAATATAGTGTAGCCATTTTGGCTATGGCCACTTAGACCATTAAGGAGTGTGACCATTTTAGTTAGAGCTATTAATCCTGTACGAGTTGTTGTTGTTCCCTAAGCTGCCTGGCCGAACAGCTCCGAGTCCCTGAGGAAGGCCATGGCCATGATTGGGCTTACCCACAGAGCTCTCATTGAGTGTAGATTGTGTTGTTGGCGTAAGTGGTTGTGTGAAATGCAGTCTTCTTTGATGTGTTTAATGGTATGGGGTGCTGTGTTACATCCCGGGCAGGCGTCGACAACGGAGTCATCCAGTCTCTTCTGATAGCTCAGGAGAGCTGGATGGTGTCCGCATCTCAGCCTGGCCAGGTGGACTCTGTCCTCGCGAGGAAGGGAGGATTCGGAAGGATGGATTTCGGGAGGTCGTGCTTGCAGCTGCGTGTTGTCTGTGAGTGAGTGGATGGATCGGCGAGAGATATGAGTATGGATGTGCTTTTGGAAGTTGGTTCGGGGTGGGCAGGGAGGGAGAGAGGACAGTAATTATGTGTGATACCGTGTGCTGGGTGTTGTTTTGATATTTCTTGGTGTCTGTGGGTGTGTTGCCATGTAGTTTAGTGGGTGGTCTTGGTTCGTGGAGGCTGCTGCCAGGAATTGAGTGCCTCTCATGTCCAGATGGTCTTTGACTTTGAGGATTTTGGTTTCTTGATGTAGGTGATCTGTGGGTGCAGTAGCTGTGCAGCCTGTAATGATCTTCAGGGCTTTGTTTTGAATAGTCTGTAAGGTCTTATGATGTGTTTCAGCTAGGTTAAAAGCCCAGGCTGGGCTTGCGTATTCCATCACTGATCTTATGTATTGTTTATATACTGTGGTGGTAGTTTCTTTGTTGTGTCCAAATTTTGTGTGAGCAAGTGACCTGAGGGCGTTAAGTCTGGGTGTCAGTTTCTTTTGAATGTTTGTGGTGTGCTGTTTGAATGTCATATGAGTATCATATGTTACTCCTAGGATTTTGGGTGTGTGTTTATGTGTTAGGGGTGTGTTGTTTATGGTGAGTTGAGGGATGTATTCGTGTTCTCCTGTCCAGCTTGTGAGCAGGGTTGCGGTGGATTTGGCTGGGGCTAGATTAAGTCTGTTTGTAGTGCACCAGCCATGTAGTGTGTTGAGATAGGGTTGAAGGAGATCTGTTGCTCTTTTTGGGTCATGGTGTGTGCATGTGAGTGTTATGTCATCTGCATAGGAGGCTAAGTTTATTTGGGGCGTATTGGGTGTAGTTATATCGTGCATGTACAGATTGAAGAGTGCGGGCGATAGGACGGATCCTTGTGGGACTCCGTTTGGAAAGTTTCTGATTTTAGATGACTGACCGGCAAAAGATACGTGTGCACATCTTCCTGCTAGGAAGTTGGCCAGCCACCTTTTTGTGTTGTTGTGCATGTTTGTGTTGTAGATTTTGTTTGTTAGGTTGTGGCGGGGGATGGCATCGAAGGCTTTACTAATGTCGAGTGTGGCTAATAGTGATCTGTGTGGTGGTCTAGCTGAGTTGATGCCGTCAAAAGTTCTTTGTGTAAGGTCTGTGAGAAGTGTGTTTGTGGAGTGCAGTTGCCTAAAGCCATGTTGTGTTGGAGCTAGGGGTAGGTCGGGTGTAATTAGTTGTAATACTAGGCGTTCCATGACTTTGGAGGGGGAGCAAAGGAGTGTGATGGGGCGGTGCGAGGAGGGTAGCGTGGGGTCTTTGTTGGATTTGGGGAATGTGGTGATGAGACCATGCTTCCAAATGTCTGGTATTGTGTTGTGTGAATAACTGTAGTTTGATATGTTAGTGAGTGCTTGTATGCCTTGTGGTCCCAGGTGTCTGAGGTGTATGTTACTTATGTTGTCTAGGCCACAAGTGGGTGAGTGCTTGAGATTGTTGATGATATGCTTTGTCTGGTGATTGGTGAAGGGTGTATAGTCAGGGTCTGTGGGGAATTGTCTCTTACGTCGGATGACACGTCGGTCGTCTTTGTGAGGTTTTAGGTGGCTGACATGTGAGAAGTGATTGATGAGAATGTTTGCTTGTTGTTTGCATGAAGGAGTAGAGTCTGTTGTTGTGATTGCAGCATGTGATTGTGTTGTGTTGCTGTTGGAAAGTGTGATGCTGTTTAGTGTTTTGTAGAGTTTCTTGGGGTTTGTTTTGTGATCAAGTGTTTGTAGGAAGTTATTCCAATTTAGTTTTTGTTGTTCTTGTATTTTGTTGTTAGTTTGGGTGTTGAGTGCTTGAATTTGTTGTGTGATGTCTTGTGTGTGGGGTGCTGGGGAGTGTTTCCGTATGTCGCGTTGTCTGATGAGGTTTTGAATTTCTGGTGTGAAGTTGGGGTTGTGTCTTTTTCTGTTACCTCTTGGAATGTGTTTCTTGTCAGCGTTTTGGATAGTTTTATTGAGTATGTGTACAGCATTGTTGATGTTAGTGATGGGTGTACTGTTTAGAGTTGTGAAGTGTTGTTCTGTCTCATTTGTGAATGCTTCCCAGTTAGCTCTTTTATAATTGGTGTATGTGTGTTTGTGGCTAGCTGGGGTGAGTCTGGTTTTGGTGGTGATAATGATCGGGAGGTGGTCAGAGCCTAAGGTTCTGACCACCCTCCAGGATGTTGTGGAGGCGAGTTCTGGGGAGCAAAAGGTGATGTCTGGAGATGATGGGTTATAGAGGGCTTGGTGAGGAATATGGGTATGTTGATGGATGTCGTTAAGGATGATGAGGTTATCAGTTTGGTTTTGTAGTACCAGCCCTCTGTCTGTGTCGGGGTTGTCGACAAACCAGGCCGACGTCTTGGTGTTGAAGTCACCACCCAGGATGATGTGTGGGGTGTTCGTGATGTGTTGTAAGTGTGGTCTGTATTCATTTGGTACTGTAGGGGATGTATGTGTTTATGATGGTTATGTTGGAGTTGTTGCCAGTGCATATTTTAATTGATTGTATTTCTGTTGTGTTATCATTTGGGGGGAGGAGGGATTTGGTTTGTACACTGGTAACTATGTATGATATTTCTTTGTGTACCAGGGTGATGAGTCCACCGCCTCCGCCGACAGCCCGGTCTTGTCTGATGGTGGTGAAATCATGAAATGTGGGTGTTTTTTGTGTTGTGCGGAGTTTTGTTTCTTGTAAGATGGCAATGTGTATGTTGTGTTGTTTGATGAAGTGTGAGAGTTTGTGTTTCTTTGTGTTGATGCCATCTATGTTCAATTGGAGAATGTTAATGTTATGTGCACGATGTATGTTGGGTGCTGCTGCACGAGGAGGGGATGGGGGTGGGGGTGAGGGAGGGGCTGGGGGTTGGGATGGGTGAGGTGGGGGTGGGGATTGGGAAGCAGGAGATGGGGGTTGGAATGGATTAGGATGGGGTGTGGTGTGTTGAGTTGAGGATGTGGATGGTATGGGAAGGTTAGGTGGGTTAGGGAGGAGAGGTGGACGGGTTTTAGGGGGGGAGTGGATGATATGGGAAGGTTAGGTGGGTTGGGGAGGAGAGGTGGACGAGTTTTAGGCGAGGGATTTGACTGGGAGAGGGAGGGGCATGAGGAACAGGTCCAGGTGTTCGTGTAGTGTTTCTTGGAGGCAAGTGTTGTGCAGGTGAAGTAGGTCCAGAGAACTGAACCCTTAGTGTGGCGACTTGAAGTGATGGGTTTTGAGCAAGTTGGACATATGTATGTGTAGCTGGGTCCTGGGTTGCTCTCAATGTCTCCAGCTAGAAGAAGTCTTTGAGAAATGACAGCGGAGAGTCATTTCTCGGTGTAGGAAAAACTGTGTGATGTGTGTGTGTGGTGTGAGAGGTGTGGAAATTCCCGGCGCGACCGAAGCCGCTCCAAGGACTCCTGTACGAGTAGGCATAATTGCCCGAAATTGCCTTCATTCCCTGCTCATTTTCATGCATAAGCAAAAGCCAGAGCGTAATACAATTATGTATTCGTGAAAGTACGGTAATAGCTTTCAAATTACTCCTGAATCATCCCTGTACGACGCCTGGGTTTCTTGTAAGGATCTTGCAAACGAAGGGCAAAATTTCTAAAAATTACCAAATCCGATAGGCGAAATCGCTAAAAATTACCAACTATTTTCTGTTTTCGCTATGTGTGACGCTGCACATAAGTGAGCTCTCTCTCACACAAACCTCAGTGTTGTGGCAGGGTCTGTAGGCTCCGGCTGACGTCCATCCGTGCTGCTTGCAAAAGCTGGCCTGGCTCACAGGCTACAAAATAGCCGGAAAATCGTCTCCGTCATATGAGGGGCCCCGCGGGAATTGGGGTTAAGAAGTGTGGTTGTTTTGATTATTTGATAGGGTCACCATAAGGGTAATGGTGTGGCATTTTTTCTGTACAGAAGCTTGGCCTTTTTGGTTGGGGCTTCTTAGGAATGCGGCCTTTTTCGTTAGCCATGGAGAAACTGCAGAGGTACAAATTATTATAAGCAATCTCATGTTAAAAATATCTTATATATTTTTGTTTAGCTTTACTTGGCATTCCTCTTCCTCTATGTATCTAGCAATTTAACCCCCTCAAACTCCTTATGACGCGATGGTGTGGTAATTACCCCGGGCCAAAAAGCTCTAAAAGACGATCGAGTGATAACTCAAGCGAGCTTGAAATACGCAGGCGTTTCGTTCATGGTCACCCCTTCGGGGATCAAGGTGTCCGGCAATATATACCGGTAGGCTATAGATAAATTCATTTTTGGGCTATTTCTTCCATTTTATTTACCCTGTTAACCCTCCAGCCCCGGCTATGTAATATATATATATTCCCCGAAACCCGGGTGTTTTGGCCGAAAAATGTCTACGCCTAGGCTACCATATCTTTGTTATTCTGACTGCTTCCGCATTCCCGCGCATCCCCAAGCGTAGATGTGTTTATTACCTGTAGAATGGCGTTAAGTAGAGCTCTCTAAGTCAAGTGGTTGAGTTGTGATGATGATTTCAGTGGAGATAACTTTATGGCAAAAACAGCCACTTTACACTACTTTTCGATACTTAACAACAACATACAGGCACACACGAACAAGTGACGCACTCCTTCTTGTGGCCGGAGATGCGGGGCGTCGGTCCAGCCGGCTGTTGTTTACATGCGTCGGACCGACGCCTCGCACACCAAGCTCACAGGCTTTCAACCACTGGGCGTTAAAGAGTCCTTCCGGGCAGCTCGTGTATGCTTTTTTATGGGCGTTCAAGAGCCCTTCCGGGAACGAAGGGTTAAAGTGCTTGATTGATTTTTGTGCTAATGTAGTTAGTATTTGGTGTAATTTTACATATTTCAGCTAAATCTGAAGAGCACATGCAATTTATTTGTGCATGTTCAGTAAGTATTGCTGGGGAAAGGGTTAACGTATTCATCTTTTGGGGTATTTATTCTATGTTTTTATCCTGTTTCTGTGATTGATTGAGTTTTGTGCTAATGTAGTTGGTATTTGGTATAATTTTACATATTGTAGATAAATCAGAAGAGCACATGCAATATATTTGGGCATTTTCAGTCAGTATTGCTGGGGAAACGGTTAACATACAGTATTCATCATAGGAAGGGAAGAGGATGTGTAGCTCAGATCTTTGCCCTGAAATATGTTGTGGAGAAATATCTTGAGAAGGGACAAAAGTTGTATGCTGCCTTCATGGACTTGGAGAAGGGCTATGACAGAGTTGATAGAGAAGGTACCGGTATGTAGAAAGTACGTGGAATATACGGAGCAGATAGCAAGTTGCTGAAAGCAGTGAAAAGCATGTATGTGGGTGCAAAGGTGTCAGTATGTGTTGAGAATTAGCAGAGCGAGTTCTTTGATCTGAATTTTGGGTTAAAGAAAGGGTGTGTGATGTCCCCGTGGTTGTTCAATATATACTGAACTGTATATGGATGGAGTCATAAAAGAAATGCAAGGATGAGCAGTGGATGTTGGTGTACCACTAATAAGGGAAGGCAACGAGTGGAATGACAGAGTTGGTAGAGAAGGTATGTGGAAAGTACTGAGAATATATGGAGTACCGGTAGATGGCAAGTTGCTGAAAGCAGTGAAGAGTATGTATGAGAGTGCAAAGGTATCAGTACGTGTGAAGAATGAACAGAGGGAGTTCTTTGATCTGAATGTTTGGTAAAGCAAGGGTGTGTGATGTCCCGATGGTTGTTCTATATATACAGTATATGGATGGAGTCATAAAAGAAATACAAGGAAGAGCAGTGTATGTTTGTACTGCTGTTTGCTGACGATATGAATGGGAGTTGCAGGGTCTGGTAAATATGTTTGGAACAGTGTGTGAAAAATTGAATCTGAAGGTAAATGCGGGGAAGAGCAAGGTTATGGTCTTCGAAAGGGGTGAAGCCACAGAGTGTGAGGTGAAGTTGAACGGTCAGGCTATGGAGATTGTCAGCTCATTTAAGTATCTTGGCAGTGTACAGAGTAAAGATGGGAGTATGGATGAAGAAGTGTGGGAGAGGGTGCAACAGGGGAAGAGGGTTGTAGGAATGCTGAAAGCAGTAATATGAAATAGGGTGGTCAGCATGGAACTGAAGAAGTCATTGCATGACAGTGTGATAATCCCGACACTGACTTACGGAAGCGAAGCATGGACGTTGTTGGAGAGTTTCAAACCAAAAGTGAAAGGGATGGAAATGAGTTACTTGAGAAGTGTGTGCAGAGTTACATGGAGGGATAGACAGACGAATGAGGAAGTACGAGAGAGGTGTGGTGTGAATGGACTGGAAAGTGCGAAAAAGAACACTTTGAGATGGTTAAGCCATGTGGAACGTATGGGAAGCGAGAGAATGACTAAGAGCGTGTACAAGTGAGGTGGAAGGACAGAGGGAGAAATAAACCGAGAGAGAGGTGGAAGGATGGAGTTAACCCGGGAACTGCCGGGAGACTCTTAAGAGTTCCCCCGGCGGACTGCGGGGAAACTCTTAAGAGTGAGTGAAAAAAAAAATCAACTTTCGACATCGAAAAAAAAAAAAAAAAAAAAAAAAAAAAAAAAAAAATTGGCCCCTGGGCCATGCAAAATCTCAGTCCTCTACCTCCCCTCCTTCCCCACTTTCCTCCTCTCCTTCAGTTATCACCTATTTTCCCTGTTATTCCCTTATTCTGAGGTATATTTTCGTGCTAACATTAGCAAGTTGCAAGCAGGGTGTTGTCATCACTGATGGCAAGCGAGTGCAAGAGAGAGAGAGAGAGTATCGATCGACTGTGTCTCCGTGGCCTTGGGGGAAATTGGCGGGAAAGCAGCTTGCCTCACTCATACATTATACAACTCGCGGGCTATATCTCCGATTTTGACCATCCAAACGCTCTTTTCACTCGTTTTATTGTTGTTTCAGGTTAATACCTTTATAATCAACCCATAATAGGCGCATATGGATAAGTATTAATGCTATTAATGGCACAATGAATATTTTAGTGACGGAAACACCTCAAATACGTCAGCACAGGGGGACGTTTCCAATTACCCCCTTGCGCACTTGTTAGGTTAAGAAGTATATGCGTGAAAGCGGTGCTGGATGGGAGGAGGGGCGTCGACTGACTGGGGACAGAGGTGCATAGGGGTGTTTCGTTCGTGGCCAATCCTTCGGGGATCAAGGCGTCCGTCAATAGATAGATAGATAAATTCATCTTTAGGGCTATTTCTTACATTTTCTTTATCCTGTGTTACGACTGGGGTTCAAATATATCAGGGCTCTTATTCATTGGACTAGTAATGGCATAAATGCTACAACGGAAAGCGCTAGATCCAACCTCTGATGTATATTCCCAGTGAACAAAGAACACAAATACTCTACAGAGTTCTATATGCAATAATAGGCTATCAAACTCTCAATAAATGTGCGTCTACTCTAGGCTTAATGTTATGTGAAAACAGCCTATTACTACCAATAACCGAAGGTGCTTGGTTATGGTATGCAAAGTAAGGTGGTAAGAGAAGTTACAGCTTACGTTACTTTAATCAATAAATGTCAGGCACTCCTGCATGAAAGAAAGTGCACTAAAGTCCTTCAACACTAACAAGGAATCTTCTTTAAATGTTAGATGCTATAAAGATGCTCGTATCGGAAATGGAACCCAAAAAGGCAGGCAGCGGAACAATGCTCATGCAGGCTATGCACACAAAAATGCAGAATATATAATGCCGTCGGAGCCAAGAATATCCTAAACACAACAACAATAATAATAATCGCCACGACAATGCAGTATTCCTATCAACAAAAAGAGCCTAAGTCGTTTGTGTCTCAATACATCAAACTAGGCTGCGAAATGCTTGTGTAATCATAAACGGGTATGCATAAAAAGAGTAATTGGTTTAATATACTTAATGTCTACTGTGACTGATAAAGTCTAGCTAGAGTCAATGATACGAGATACTGGTGCGCATGGCATGCCGCATAGCCTAGTGCAAATCTCAAGTCTGTGCGTCAAATATTACGTTATAATGAAGGGTAGCTCTCTTGAGAAACCTTAATACCGAAGTATTAAGCGTTCTCCTGGCGTACCTCAAAGACAAACAATCGAGACTACAACAGTGCAGAATGGTATAGGCAAAAAACCCTCATTCGTGCATGCTCTACTCTCAATGGCACACAGACTAGAATTTACTCAATCAACTCCAGTTCTCAGGTATGTCGTGCCGCTTTTAACTGAAGCCAGCACTCATAGGAAACAATACCTATAATATCAGACTCCTAGTCTAGCATTATCTAATCCAGCAGAACACTAATAACTAAAGGAAGCAGTACTAAACAATATAAATGCCAACCAATGCTTCGTGATCCACTTATCTTAACAACTAACATACATAGGCTATATCAGACCTTAACACACAATACAACTGGCCAGCATGAAGCTGATTTTGCAGAGTTAACCAGAGGGGGTATAATATTAATAAAAGGTGGTGAAGGATATGGAAAATGAGAGAGATAGGCAGAGGAAAAGATTCTCAGGTACGGAGCGGGGACAGATAGCAAGGGAAAAAAGATGGGTGTGTTCTAGAAACCAGATCTGAGGGAGAGAGTGGCGAGGAACTGTATATATACTCGCACTAGCTCGAGCCGCGTGGGAAAACAGCGGTTACAAGTCATCTAACCACTAGCAAAGCTTACAGTATGGTAAGGGCCTCTCTCCACCAACCCCCGCGAGGCAGCCAGCCGTGACATCATCGAGCGGGACAAAAAACACTGCGCGCCCCCTCTCACTCTGTTCTACTCCCTCTCTCTCTCCCAGATCCTATCATTACTAGTTAATGATAAAATATATACTTTACAATTAAATATATAAAGCCTTGACATGGGCGAAAACAAAGAGCCTTTCTGGACTGCCCATGACACGAGCTTTCATATGAAATAAAGCACACTCTAATACACAAACTGTAGCCCCATCCACTGCCCTGGCGATCCTAGCGAGTCACTGTAGGACAAGCCATGCGGTTCTAACGGAGTGGTTAACGTCACACCCCCCCCAAGATTTTTCTCAGAGGCCCCAAGGCTCACAAAAATCTGATGGTTAGAACCCATGCTATATCTCCACTTCCCATCACCCAGCGGCAGTAAAATATCTGGCACAGTTCTTCAACACATTTTTTTTCAAAATTATAACCCTCCCCAACACCATAGGTTAAATTATATGTAGTTATGCTCCTCAAGAGCGAGCTTCTCTAGCCCAGCATTCTGAGAGGAGTGCAACTCAGAATTACTGCTATAACATACTAAACAAATTCAACTATCAAAGAAAGAGTTTTTATTTGATTTGTTTATGTTTATAATTTGTTTATTTCGGCTGCACTATAGGGGCAAGCCTAGTTTTTTCTTCTATACCAAACGCTCAACTCCTGCTTTACGACCCAATACGCTGGGCTACAACCGCGAGCCAACAAGCACCAGCGCAAAATACTATTCAAACTAAAGCAGGAGGCTACCCGTGTGTCAATCTACCCAGGATCATATACCCTTGAACGACCATCTGCAACCACGTTGTCACAACCGGCAATATGGCGTATGTCCAGGTTATATACCAATAACCTTAGTGACCACCTGGTCAGCCTCATATTCCGATTGTGAAACTGGTCCAAGAACTTGAGAGGGTGATGATCTGGGTAAACTACAACGACTGGACCATAGGCTGGAACATAGACCTCGAAATGCCCCAGCACAAGCACAACCGCCAGCAGCTCCTCCTCGACAACAGAGCAGCTCCCCTGGGCCGAATTGTACTTCTCCGAGCAGAAACTAACAGGATGCTGCACCCCATCATCGTCCTTTTCCACAAGGACGGCACCAGCCCCCACACCACTAGCCTCCGTTGCTAGTTGGAAAGGTAGGCTAAAGTCAGGGGCCCTGAGGATCGGGTGAGTGCACAACAGGTGTTTTACTTCTCTAAACACCTTCTCACACTCAGGCGCCCATTTGAACTTCTTATCCTTCCAGTTATCCTCCACCTGAGCTTGACTGTCCCGTTCTCCTTCTCCACCTTGACTGCTAAACGTCATCACAGGCACAGTGAGAGGCTCAGGGGGGTGCCTCCCATACTCCTTCATGGGATTAACATGACATAACTGATTGTGCTTCCGCCTGTCTGGAGTGGCTACCAAGTAAACCAGGTCCGATAGCTCCTCCACCACCCTATAAGGACCAGCGTACTTCGCGGATAAGGGGTGACCTACAAGGGGCAGTAGAATCAACACCTCCTGACCCACGTGAAACTCCCTGAGTTCAACCTTGAGGTCGTACCTGTCCTTCCTGAGGGCCTGAGAGCTAGTCAAATTACGGCCAGCCAACTCCAGAACGCAAAACATCCGTTCTCGACTGTTGAGGACACACTTGAGCATAGAACAAGGTTTTTCTGCGCCCTCCCATACTTCTTCAACCATATGGAGAGGCCCTCTGACACGGTGTCCAAAGACGAGCTCATTAGGGCTGAATCCCAAACTCTCCCCAGGTACCTCCCACACAGCAAACAAAACACATGGCAGGCCAAGATCCCAATCCCTCCCACTCTCAAAGCAACAACAACGAAGCACAGATTTCAAGGCTGAGTGCCATCGCTCTAACACACCCTGGCTCTCCGGATGATATGCAGATGACACAACCCCAACAATCCCATGCTGCGGCATTGCTTGTACAAAGAGGCTAGAAGTGAAGTTGGGTCCCTGGACTGACTGAAGCCCCTGCGGGTAACCATACCGGGAAAAATACACTAGCAAGCTTCGGACCACCGTCTTCGCCGACCCATTTCTCATAGGGTACGCGTCAGGGTACCTTGTTGCTACATCTCCCGACTGTGCATCACTGTCCTCCTTCAACTCTTTCGTCTTTTTAAGCCCATCCTCTGCCCCTTCAGGAACAGTTACTGGGTCTTCTCCAGACTCGAAATGTGGTCCTAATAATGAGTCCCCGAGAAGGTCCGTTGACACTAAACTCTCAACCGCATCAACTTCCAACCCCTTCTCGGTACCCTTCCTCCGCTGATCTAAAGATTGTTGACCAGAATGTGACTCCCTGGATGCAGAATTTCCGGTGACAACACACTCCATAGGCTGCCCCGGACACTTCCCAACCCACTCCTGCTCCTCCCTACTCACGTCGGCCGGCTTCTCGACAACGACGAAGGGTGGAGCCTCAGAAGTAGGCCCCGCAAAGTCGTTGCCAAGAAGGAGGTCGACGCCCCCAACAGGTAACTTCTCCACAATTCCTACATCCAGGTCACGAGTCACACCATCAACTTCCACCTTCATTCTTACAAGCGGGTATGACCTTGTCGCATTAACTCCCTGAACCACAACCACCCGCGCCGTATTGACAGGTTTACCAGTGAAATTTCTCAACAGTGTTTGCGATGCCCCAGTGTCACGCAAAATTCTCACCTCATGTCTTCTACCCCCCCACTCCACACAACCGAGTCCCCTGTGGTCACTAAAGGCATCACGGACAGGGAATAAGCCTTCCGGATCCTTCTGCACTGGCAGTGTATTTACCTCGGAAGAAATGCCTCTAACAAACTCCGATGTCCTCTTGAACACTCCAATGCCGTGAGCAAAAGACACGGCTGCCGGAGGAGGTCGACTAGGGCACTCATTTGCCTTATGACCCTCCTGGTGGCAACTAAAACACATAAATTTTGGCTTCGGCTTATACTGTGATGTAAAAGGCCCCTGACTTTTCACATACGGTGTGGTGTAAGGTTTGGATTCAGTTTTAGTTTCATGGCTCTTCTGTTTAAATGTGTCATTGTTACGGGGAGGGGGAGGATAACGGTCCTTAGCACTTACATCGTACTTCTGTGAGGACCCGCAACCCCGAATCAACGACAGCCGTCGATCAGCCATTTCTGCTGCTTCGACTAGAGTTCTTGGGTTTTTCTCCTTCAAGTTCAAAGTTAGATCACCGCCCGTGCTCTTAAAGAACTGCTCCAACATCATTAACTGCTTAATTTCATCATATGTTGTGACCTTCTCAGATCGGAGCCAGTTCCCCATAGCATCGGACAAGTCCCGGGCGTGTTCCAAAAAGGTGCTATCTCTTCCCTTAGTTACACCCCGGAACTTCAAACGGTACGTTTCTGGTTGCAGTTCGTAAGCCCTCAGGACAGCCTCCTTGAGATCCTCGTACACAATACATAACTCCAAAGGTAACGCATCGTAGGCTTTAAGACCCTTGCCTATTAATCTAGAGGATACAAGTGCTGCCCATTTATTCTCTGGCCACTGATGTTCCTGGCACTTCTTCTCAAAGCGTGTGAAAAATTCTGTTACACCACTCTCATCAAACACCGGAACCAGTTTCAATAAGTGCGAGAGAGACTGCTCATGAACACGGTTACCAGCCCCAAGTCGCTGTCCCGTTGCCTCTACTCGCGACTTCTCTACGTCCATGTCGGCACAGTACCTAGTCGACTCTAAATCCGCTTGGATTTTTGCTAGCTCTATGTGCTGAGACTGCTGACTGATAGATTTTCTCTCATCTATCTTGGCTAATTCTAATTGCTGCTGAAGCTCACATGCCCTTTGTTGCTGCTGAAGCTTAGCTAATTCGAGTTGAAGCAATAATTCTGGAGTTAACCCTTGAGGAGGTGAAGGTGCTACAATATTTGAAATTACCGGTGGTCCCCCCAGGGGCAACCCACCCTGCCAGTCACCACCCAACTGCGGAAGCGTACCCGGGGTCGGCAAACTACTGGGATGGCTGGGAGTCGAGTGTAGGGGAAGCATGGCCGAAGGGCTCTGAGCACTCAACCCATCTCGCTCACCAGTCACCCTGCCCAGTACACACGTTATCAAGTTATCCTTGGTCATGCTGCTAGTAACCGCATGACCGATAGCTGTGGCCAGGCATTGAAGACCATACCGATCCACACCCACCAACCGCTCGGCAGTAACAGGCCATTGCAAAAATATCCTAGCATCCTCCTCACAGTTCACCCGATTAACCCTTTCATCATGCTGCTGTTCCTCAGTTTCGACATTACGTACTGTGTCTCCATTCTCCTCTGACCCGGTATAAGACATGATGCTCACAAAAATGTCTCACCACAATATTCAGAAAAGAAGTACCCCAAACTCTTATACCTCAATATACACACAAAAATTCTCGGAAATACTCAAGGGCTATACTATGTTGCAAAAAAAAAATTATTCCTGCTGATCCCCGCAAAATATTCTCCAAAACAACAAATGTTCCCTGCTAATAAATGTAGGTTCACCAAATCCTAGGTAAGGTCGCCATTTGTTACGACTGGGGTTCAAATATATCAGGGCTCTTATTCATTGGACTAGTAATGGCATAAATGCTACAACGGAAAGCGCTAGATCCAACCTCTGATGTATATTCCCAGTGAACAAAGAACACAAATACTCTACAGAGTTCTATATGCAATAATAGGCTATCAAACTCTCAATAAATGTGCGTCTACTCTAGGCTTAATGTTATGTGAAAACAGCCTATTACTACCAATAACCGAAGGTGCTTGGTTATGGTATGCAAAGTAAGGTGGTAAGAGAAGTTACAGCTTACGTTACTTTAATCAATAAATGTCAGGCACTCCTGCATGAAAGAAAGTGCACTAAAGTCCTTCAACACTAACAAGGAATCTTCTTTAAATGTTAGATGCTATAAAGATGCTCGTATCGGAAATGGAACCCAAAAAGGCAGGCAGCGGAACAATGCTCGTGCAGGCTATGCACACAAAAAGGCAGAATATATAATGCCGTCGGAGCCAAGAATATCCTAAACACAACAACAATAATAATAATCGCCACGACAATGCAGTATTCCTATCAACAAAAAGAGCCTAAGTCGTTTGTGTCTCAATACATCAAACTAGGCTGCGAAATGCTTGTGTAATCATAAACGGGTATGCATAAAAAGAGTAATTGGTTTAATATACTTAATGTCTACTGTGACTGATAAAGTCTAGCTAGAGTCAATGATACGAGATACTGGTGCGCATGGCATGCCGCATAGCCTAGTGCAAATCTCAAGTCTGTGCGTCAAATATTACGTTATAATGAAGGGTAGCTCTCTTGAGAAACCTTAATACCGAAGTATTAAGCGTTCTCCTGGCGTACCTCAAAGACAAACAATCGAGACTAGAACAGTGCAGAATGGTATAGGCAAAAAACCCTCATTCGTGCATGCTCTACTCTCAATGGCACACAGACTAGAATTTACTCAATCAACTCCAGTTCTCAGGTATGTCGTGCCGCTTTTAACTGAAGCCAGCACTCATAGGAAACAATACCTATAATATCAGACTCCTAGTCTAATCCAGCAGAACACTAATAACTAAAGGAAGCAGTACTAAACAATATAAATGCCAACCAATGCTTCGTGATCCACTTATCTTAACAACTAACATACATAGGCTATATCAGACCTTAACACACAATACAACTGGCCAGCATGAAGCTGATTTTGCAGAGTTAACCAGAGGGGGTATAATATTAATAAAAGGTGGTGAAGGATATGGAAAATGAGAGAGATAGGCAGAGGAAAAGATTCTCAGGTACGGAGCGGGGACAGATAGCAAGGGAAAAAAGATGGGTGTGTTCTAGAAACCAGATCTGAGGGAGAGAGTGGCGAGGAACTGTATATATACTCGCACTAGCTCGAGCCGCGTGGGAAAACAGCGGTTACAAGTCATCTAACCACTAGCAAAGCTTACAGCATGGTAAGGGCCTCTCTCCACCAACCCCCGCGAGGCAGCCAGCCGTGACGTCATCGAGCGGGACAAAAAACACTGCGCGCCCCTCTCACTCTGTTCTACTCCCTCTCTCTCTCCCAGATCCTATCATTACTAGTTAATGATAAAATATATACTTTACAATTAAATATATAAAGCCTTGACATGGGCAAAAACAAAGAGCCTTTCTGGACTGCCCATGACACGAGCTTTCATATGAAATAAAGCACACTCTAATACACAAACTGTAGCCCCATCCACTGCCCTGGCGATCCTAGCGAGTCACTGTAGGACAAGCCATGCGGTTCTAACGGAGTGGTTAACGTCACACCTGTTAGTGTACTTTATTACACTTTTTGGTAATGTAGTTGGTAATTGGTGTAATTTTACATATTTCAGATAAAGGATGTCAACAGAATAACAAATGATGAGCTGAAGAGACGTTTAGGTATAAAGAGTATTAGCGAGGAGATGCGTACAAGTAAACTGGGATGGTATCGACATGTGGAGAGAATGGATGAACAAAATTGGGTGAAAAGATGCAGGTCTGCGATTGTGGAGGGAGCTGCACCAAGGGGTGGACCGAGTAAGACCTGGGATCGGACTATACGTGCCGATCTCAAATCCAAAAACTTGACAAGTAAAGCATCCCTTAACAGGGTTGCCTGGAACGCCGCCATTAGGAAAAGAGACAAACTGCACATCTGTGTGGAGCAATCAGTCTTAAAATGTTATGTACATATGTATGTATAAATCTGAAGAGCAAATGCAATATATTTAGGCATTTTCAGTCAGTATTGCTGGGTAAAGGGTTAACATATTAATCTTTTGGAGTATTTCTTCCATTTATTTATCCTGTTAGTGAGTTTTATTGATTTCAGTGCTACTGTAGTGGTATTTGGTGTAATTTTACATATTTTACATAAATCTGAAGAGGACATGCAATATATTTGGGCATTTTCAGTCAGTATTGCTGGGGAAACAGTTAGCATACTGTAGTCATCTTAGGAAGGGAAGAGGATGTGTAGCTCAGATTTTTGCCCGGAAATGTGTTGTGGAGAAATATCTGGAGAAGCGACATTTATGGAGTTGGAGAAGGCCTATGACAAAATTGATAGAGAAGGTATGTGGAAAGTACCGGTACTGAGAATATACGGAGTAGATGGCAAGTTGCTGAAAGCAACGAAGAGCATGTATGAGGGTGCAAAGGTGTCAGTATGTTTGGATAATTAACAGAGCGAGTTCTTTAATCTGAATGTTGGGTTAAAGCAAGGGTGTGTGTGATGTCCCCATGGTTGTTCAATATATACCGGTACAGTATATGGATGGAGTCATGAAAGAAATACAAGGAAGAGCAGCGGATGTTGGTGTACCGCTGATAAGGGAAGGAAACGAGTGGAAGTTGCCTCAACAGTACAGTACCGGTACTACTGTTGCTGACAACACAGTTCTGATGAGCGATAGTGAATGGGAGTTGCAGGGTCAGGTAAATATGTTTGGAACAGTGTGTGAAAAACGGAATCTGGAGGTAAATGCTAGGAAGAGCAATATTATGGTCATTGAAAGGGGTGCAACCATAGAGTGTGAAGTGAGGTTGAACGGCTATGAAGAATGTCAGCTCATTTAAGTATTTGGGCAGTGTGTTGAGTAAAGATCTGAGTAGGCCTATGGATGAAGAAGTGTGGGAGAAAGTGTAACAGGGGAAGAGCGTTGTAGGAACTCTGAAAGCAGTAAGAAGAAATAGGGTGGTCAGCATGGAAGTAAAGAAGTCCTTGCATGACAGTGTGGTAATCCCGACATTGACTTATGGGAGGGAAGCATGGACGTTTCTGACTGGGATTGATCATTGATAATCATCAGTTATGCTAGTTGGAAAATTAGTGAGGTAGAATGTAGAGTTCGGGTGTACCGCCAGCCTTGTTTACACTACGCGGAGCGGCGGCGGACGCTGGCCATCATGTTCCCGTCTATTTGACTGCTTTTGGATACAATAATAGGTTGAGGGGGGTCACCCCCCCATGACATATTGTCATCATGATATATACTGTATTGCCAGCAGGAGGCAAATAACGGATAAAAACGCCTTCAAAATAGACGCGAACTAAAGGCTGGTTCACACATAGCCGAGTCGGTGTGCGAGTCCAACACGAGTGATGAAATTTTGCTATTCAGCAATGACTCGTCGATACTCCTCAACACTCGTACAGACTCGTGCTACGCTCGTGTATACTCTTTGTTTACTCGACACACTCGTGGGTACTCGCCACGGGGTCCAAAAATGTCATGTATGCATGAAATTTTGGGGTCCCGTGGCGATTAGCCTACCCACGAGTGTGGCCTCAATACGTGTAGACTCGTGCATATGTGTTCACTCGTGTTTGACTCTGAATAATTTCGTTATTCGTGTTAACTCGTGTTGACTCGTGTAAATCCGTGTAACACTCTTTGCTGATTCGTCGCTTTTCGTCATCATTTCGATGTTGACGAAGCAACACGTGTCTACACGCAACAACACGTATGTAACACACATGCAACACGTATCAACAAGAGTAGAAAGCACGAATGTGAGTGCCAAAATTTGGTGCCTCCACTGAGAAAAAAACATGAGTGTAACACGAAAAAGCAAGTGTCATTTGAAATACCGTTATTTCAAAAATATAGGACGAATCAACGAGAGTTTACACGGATGTAACACGAGTCAACACGTGTGCAACAGAGATCCAACGAGAGTCAACGCCTTGTCTTTCGTGTCGATCCGTATAACAATCGTGTTGATCTGTGTAACAATCGCGTTGACTTGTGTTAGACTCGTCCATACTCTTTGTTTACGTGCCCTGGAATGTGGCCATTATTTTTCAAATTTTTGACACTCGTGTTGGGTTCGTGATACACTCGTTTTGACTCTCAGTTACTCGTATAGACTCTTGCATGAACACGTGTTGACTCGTATTGACTCGAGTTAATTCGTGTTACACTCTCCTTGACTCGGGAGCAATTGCTACTCGCGGCCGACTCAGCCTCCAGCGACGGCGATAATCGACGAGTGTGACTCGTGTTGGACTCGCGCACCGACTCGGCTATGTGTGAACCAGCCTTTAACTACGGTGATCGACCTATGTAAACATGACGGCGGCGGTGTCGGCGTCGGACACTTGCGATAATGTTCCCGTCTATTTTGAATGCCATTGGATACAATAATATGTTGAGGGGGGGCTTTGCCCCCATGACGTGTTGTCATTATCATATATATTGCCAGTAGGGGGAAAACAACCAAAAAAATTGCCGCAAAGCCCTCCCCTCAACATATTATTGTATCCAATGGCAGTCAAAGTAGACGGGTACATGATCGCAAGCGTCTACCGCCGCCGTCGCCGTCATGTTTACATGGTCGATCGCCGCAGTTACTGTAAGTTCGCGTTTATTTTGAGTTTTTGACGACGATTTTCTTTGGTTAGGCCTATTTGCCCCCTGCTGGCAAATTATATGATGATGACAATATGTCATGGGGGGTGTTTGCCCCCCTCAACATATTATCGTATCCAACGGCATTCAAAATGGACGGGAACATGATGGCAAGCTTCCGTCGCCGCTCTGCGCAGTGTAAACAATGGTCGCGGTACGCCCGAACTCTACATTCTACCCGGCTAGGCCTATATTATAGGCTACAGTAAATAAGTAGGCTAGGCTATTTTATCTATAGGCTATGCCTAGTCTAATATTACAATTTAAGGTAGCATTTAAATTGACTACAGCAGGACTTACCCTTGACCAGGTATAGGCTATCCTAGTGTTTACTAGGCCTATACCCCTTTGAAAGGACATTAGCCTAGCCTAGCCTAACCTAACAACCTTACCTAACCTATTATAGTAGGCTATTATGGGTGGGGGCTGCCGCCCCCACACCCCGATATTTGGTGTATTTGTCTATTTTGTCTGTGAAGTGGGAATTTTTTCAATTTGTCGATAACGAAAATCCTCCATGCGGACTATAGCCTATGGAGAAAAATATGGCGAATCTATTGTTGCCTATTATCTCTAATAAATTGTTTCTCATAATGCTGCAGTAGTGTCGTTTAAAATACCAACCATATAATTGTGTGCCTTTAAAAATGACCTAAATTAGGCTATAGGCTACTGGAAGATTAGAAGAATCTTTAAGAAAGACTAGGTTAGGGTTATTGTCGTGCCAAAGCTAGATTATAGCCTAAATATAAAAGGAAGTGAATAAAATGAAATATGCCGAAAAAAATTGACGTCAAAATAGACGCGAAGTTAACCACGGCGATCGCCCTATGTAAACATGACGACCGTACACCCGGTAACTACATCCATCCCATTAAAAGTTACTGTGAGACACAAAATATGTTGAGGGGGTCTCTGCGGCTCTGCCCCCCCACGTCGGCCCGTCACGTATTATGATGTACGGTAAGTCATCATCATCTGTGCTAATTCATAGGATCCCCTATTAAGGACAAAGTCAATCAACAGACGAAATAAGCTCCCAAATTACAATAACATAGCGGCCCGCCGTTTATGGGCGACTTTTTACACGTCATTTTAAATGTTACTTTCCTGCCCTGGTCTAGGCCGAATAGATTTTTCCAAAGAATCAAACTTAAATTAAAAGGAAGTAGCCTAGCCTACAGTTTATAGGAAGGCTATTCCAACATGCATTCCAGAACTTAGGCTAGCCTAGGCCTAGGCTATATGAAAATTTGTGGGTGGTCTGCCAAAAAAGAATCACTAGGCCTATTAGGCTATGGGTAGGCTAGTATGGGGTGCATTTTGCAAATCTTCTGAACTCTTAGGCCTAGGCTAGGCTAAATTAAAACTCACATAATCTGAGTAAAACCAGCACTAGAATTTTGTCTTGTCTTGTCTTGGGGGTTAAGGGCAACCTCAGGCGAATACTCGCCCGCTCCGGCCCTACCGTAGTCGCGGAGATCCTATGTCATAATTTAAATTAGTTTATAGTTAAGGTTAAAATTCACCACCGTGTCACTTTCACTCTAGGTCATTCGTAGAACCGTAACACTGTAAAGGCAACAACCCAATAGCAGGTCATCAGGTGGCGAACCAGAGACCTACAAACCGCGGTACTAGGGCCAGAGCAATGTCTTGAAGCGAGGTGCCCTTATCAACCAACCCCAGACAATCCAGTAGGAGCTGTCGGAAGGAATCCATCTTTGAAGCCAGAAAGGGACGCCCATCCACATGCTCAGTGACGGGACGAGGCGAGGCTTAGGAGGCATATGTAGGACGATCAGATGTAGGATGTGGAGGGGAAGAGGTACCGTACGACGATACATGGGATGCGGAGACTGCGGAGGGAAGAGCTCGTCAAAGTCATACGGTTCCTCAGGACCTCAACAATAACCGGGGGACGGCCGGTGCAGGCAATGGTCGATCGCCGTAGTTAATATAAGTTCGCGTCTATTTTGACGGCGATTTTTGTTGTAGTTAGGCTAGGCCTAGGCTATTTGCCCCCTGCTGGCAATATATATGATGATGACAATATGTCATGGGGGATGATTGACCCCCTCAACATATTATTGTATCCAACGATCTCTAACCTCTGTATCTCAAAAAGGGCTAGAGCAAATTGGCTGTAAATTTCCACATCTAGGCTATTTCTTGACAGATTTGCGCCCTCCAATTAATATTTATTAGCATAAATTCAGCCTAGTTTAGCCTATAAAACAAAAACTAACATTTGTTTAGCCTAGGCCTACATATAAAAAGAAAAAACCCACTCGTATTGCAATTATAAACATAAATATGAGTATCTAAGTTATAAAGCAAATGTTTTTGTATAGCCTAAAATAAACCATAAAATTGTCATCTTTCAACTGTTGAGGTCATAAATATAAAAAAATCTAATACATTAGGAAAAAATGCGTTAAGAGTTGTGTTAGCGTGTCTATCGTCCCCTTTACTTACGTAGTCGCACGCTCGCAGTTACATTCGCGTCTAATTTGACTGTGGTTATTTGCCCCTGCTGGTGATATAGATGATGATGACAATAAGTCATAGGGGGATAAAGCCCCTTCAACCCATTATTGTATCCCACGGCCAGGCGTTGGGTAAATTGTTTTGTTACCGGCCGGCGGATTGAGGGTGGCTTTACCAAGTTTACCCCAGCAGTTAAATTAGAAGCGAATGTAGGCCTAACTGCGAGCGTGCGACTAGGCTATATAAACAAAGCTTTTGGTATGCCCACAACTACAACTCTTACCAAAACTGCAATTAGCCTATTTTTGTTTGTTTTTTCAGTCTAGGCTAAATTGTGGAGGCTAGGCTAAATTATTTAGCTGCAATTAGCCTAGCCTATTTTTGTTTGTTCTTTCAGTCTAGGCTAAATTGTGGTAGGCTAGGCTAAATTCTTTAACATGTGTACTATTGTGTAGGCCTGTGCTTTCCAATAGAAGTAAAAATATGTAGCCTAGCCTAATTCAATTTTACTAAAACCCAAGCCTACCTGAATATAGCCCTATGCAGAGCTCAACAGCAAAAACAAAAACAAATATGTTGAGCAGTGAAATAAAATTAAGCTAAGCCTGTTTTCTCATAGGCCTAATAACCTAATGAAGTATCCTATAGCCTAACCTAATTTAAGTTTTTTCACAAAATACTAATAGGCCTACCCAGCCCTCCTCATGCATTATTTTCCATTGTTGTTGTTGTTATTCCCCAAGCTGCATGGCCGAACAGCCCCAAGGCCCCGAGCAATTCCAAGGCCAGAACCGAGCGCCCCCACAGAACCCTCCCTGCCGACCACAATAAAGCCTGGGTGACCGAAGCCACTCCATGGCGGGGAGCTGAGGAGGGTGCAGAAACGCCCGGGAAACCAAAGCCCCACCCAGGGCCCTGTGCCCCTCAGCAATTATGAAGAGAAAGTTGAGGGGCAAGGGAAAAATGTGATGCTTTGGCTTCCAATCTTGGTAGATTGGAGGTCAATCCACGGAAAAGACGCCGTCACTTGAGATCTAGAAAATATATAAATTAAAGGAACAGTCAGAGTAAGCTATGGGTATGGCAGAGATCGCTCAGTTCTCACTCTGATAGACCAGCCCATCACCACATGACTAGAACCCAATCCTCTCAGCATCAGCTAGGAAAGGCCCTAGAAAGCCGCCTTTGGCGGGGGGATAGCTCCCCTATTTCAACCCCTTTCGGGGTCGGGCACCCGCCCGATTTTCCATTGTAAAATAAGTTTGTGCTTAACTGCAGTAATGAAAGGTAGCCTATAAATAGGCGAGCCTATGTTGGCTGTGCAATTGTCTCGATTTGACAATTTTTACCTAATTAGGCCTAAAGCAGCCTGAGCCTATTCCCAACCCCCAAACAGTATCCCATGTTAAGCCAAGCTAGGCCTAGTCTAGTATTACAATTTAAGGTAGCATTGAAGGAGACTACAGCAGGACTTACCTTTGACCGGGTATAGGCTATCCTAGTGTTTACTAGGCCTATACCCCTTTGAAAGGACATTAGCCTAGCCTAACCTTACCTAACCTATCATAGTAGGCTATTATGGGTGGGGGCTGCCGCCCCCACACCCCGATTTTTGGTGTATTTGTCTATTTTGCCCCCTGCTGGCAATATGACGATGACATGACAAGTTTTTCATTCCTCTTTGTATGTTTTTCCCCTTCAGTTCTTATTCTGTCTCATTCGGTTGTCCTCCGGACGGCCTATATCATATGCCACCCTGGCCTGGCTAGGTTATTAGCTCCTGACCTGATTTGTGTCGGTCGCTGATGCGGTCGAGCTGACTCGATTTCCCTCGGTGTGTGTATTTTTTGTGCATTTCGGTGCGATATATTTGTTCATAGACCTGATCTCTCATTCTTCGCTTTTGATCACTTCTTAATTGGTGCTGTGCTGCAGTGTAGCAGTTCTTGCCTCATCTTTCGGCTCTACCCTATAAGAGTTCTGCTGTGGAACTCATGTGGTGCGGCTGAATTGGTGAAATGGCGAGAAATGTCTGCGTATCTTCACCATCTTAGATTTGTTCACCTGCCCTTCCCTACCTATCATGTCTTGATTGGTTGTCCATCTTGATCTAATTCTTCAGGCCAGCCCTATTAGAGTATTTTGGGAGAACTCAGTGGTGTGGTTAAACTATTTTTAATATATATTTGTTTAAATATGTAAGATATGGAATAAATTATGTAAAATATATTGTTTTTACTTTATACCTATACATATAATTGTCATTATTAAGGAAATTCCATTGACTATTTATATCGCTAGGCCTAGCTTCCTTATTTCTATTAATTTCCTCCAGTTCACAATGAAACCTATTGCTAACTTCCTTGTTCTTCAGCAGCCGCGGCGGTGTCGGCGTTGGACGCTTGGGATAATGTTCCCGTCTATTTTACAATGAAACCTATTGCTAACTTCTTTGTTCTTCAGCAGCCGCGGCGGTGTCGGCGTTGGACGCTTGGGATAATGTTCCCGTCTATTTTGAATGCCATTGGATACAATAATATGTTGAAAGCCCCCCCCTCGACATGTTATCATCATCATCTATTATATTACCAGTAGGGGGCAAACAACCAAAAAAATTGCCGCAAAGCCCTTCCCTCAACATATTATTGTATCCAATGGCGGTCAAAATAGACGGGAACATGATCGCAAGCGTCCACCGCCGCCGCCGCCGTCATGTTTACATGGTCGATCGCCGCAGTTTGGTTAGGCCTATTTGCCCCCTGCTGGCAAATTATATGATGATGACAATATGTCATGGGGGTGTTTGCCCCCCTCAACATATTATTTTATCCAACGTCATTCAAAATGGACGGGAACATGATGGCAAGCTTTCGTCGCCGCTCTGCATAGTGTAAACATTGGTGGTGGTACGCCCGAACTCTACATTCTGCCCGGCTAGGCCTATATTATAGGCTACAATAAATGAATAGGCTAAGCTATTTTATCTATAGGCTAGACCTAGTCTAATATTACAATTTAAGGTAGCATTCAAGGAGACTACAGCAGGACTTACCTTTGACCGGTCACCGGGTATAGGCTATTCTAGTGTTTACTAGGCCTATACCCCTTTGAAAGGATATTAGCCTAGCCTAACCTAACAACCTTACCTAACCTATCATAGTAGGCTATTATGGGTGGGGGCTGCTGCCCCCACACCCAATTTTTGATGTATTTGTCTATTTTGCCCCCTGGCACCCTCAACATATTATTGTATCCAATGGCATTCAAAATAGACGGGAACATGATTGCAGACGTCCGCCGCCTCCGTCATGTTTACATTTGTCGATCGGCGTTGTTAAGTTTGTGTCTATTTTGACGGAGATTTATTTTGGTTATTTGCCCCCTGCTAGAAATATATATTATGATGACAATATGTCATGGGGGGGGGGTGAAGAGGGGCAAAGCCCAACCTCAACATATTACTGTATCCAAAGGCAGTCTAAATAGACAGGAAAAGGATGGCAAGCGTCCGACGCCACTACGCGTACGCGTAGTGTAAACAAGGCTGGTGATACACCCGGTAACTACATCCTACCCGGCTAATGTCCTTTCAAAGGGGTAGCCTATAAATTAGTAAACACTAGGATAGCCTATACAACGCAACTCTTGCCGATAGGCCTAGCCTGAAGGCTAACCTATTCATAAAGGTGTCTATTTTGACGGCAATTTTTTCGGTTATTTGCCCCCTGCTGGCAATATAAATTATATGATGGTGAAAATATTATGTCATGGGGGGGGGGGGGGGTGGCAAAGCCCCCCTCAACATATTATTGTATCCAATGGCATTCAAAATAGACAGGAACTTTATTGCAAACGTCCGACACCTCCCCCGCCACCGCCATGTTTACGTGTGTCGATCGCCGTGGTTAAACTCGCGTCTATTTTGATGGCGATTTTTTTCGGTTATTTGCCCCCTGCTGGCAATATATAAGATGATAACAATATGTCATGAGGGGGGGAGCCTCAACAATGACCTCTAACCTCTGTATCTCAAATAGGGCTAGAGCAAATTGGCTGCAAAATTCCACATCTAGGCTATTCCTTATATACTGACTCTTCCCAAATGGTAGACATATTAGCTTGATCACTCTAGGCCTAGGCTAGTTGTTTTTTAGTTACAGAGGTTATAGCCTAGGTCATGATTTCTTGCCTACTTACAGCGAATAGACTAGGCCTATTGTAGATTGGTAAAATATTTGCTTAATAGCCTAGGCCTAGGCTATGCAATTGTCTCGATTTGACTAATTTTACCTAATTAGGCCTAAAGCAGCCTCAGTCTATTCCCAAACCCCAAACAGTATCCCATGTTAAGCCCTAGGCTAGGCCTAGGCCTAATCCCACTCTCAATCAAAATTCGAACTGATAAATTCGTACCTACCGGTAGCGCTGCCTAGGCTAGGCCTATATTTTTCGTGAATAGATATAGAAAATGGTTTAAAGGAAAGAGCATCCTATATTATGTTCAAATAATATGTAATAGCACTGTGTATGGTTGTATTACATTTAAATAGTGATAGATGTGTATATTAATGGGATAAATACTCCGAAGTTCGCATACGTTCAGAAAATTTTGTGCAACACTGTTGCCAGATACTAATCAATCCCATTATCATTATATCATAATGGATTTTACTCATTTGCATAATTTCAAATGCCTAGGACATTAATATAATATTTTCCTATCTTTTTTGTAGTGATATTTGTCTGATTTAGTGGTATAATTGGTGTCTGTCTAGGGTTATAATGCATTGTGAAAGTTACCTCTGCATCTCTGACTTGGCTTAAGTGCCCCTGCTTTCTTTGAGTACTACACGGCAAGAGAAGCTTTCGGTTCTGTCTCAGAGTGTCAATTACTGTTCAAGGTAAACACAACTGCTAAATTCGACCTCATGTTCAAATAATATGTAATAGCATTATCTATGGTTGTATTAGACAACAATCGTGATAGGTTTCTATTTTATGTGGATAAATAGTATTAAGCTGAATAAACTAAATACCGAAAGTTCACTAGAGTGGTAGTTGATACATATGAGGGAGGTAGAAGATAGGAGGGAAGGGCTAGGCAGTGTTGCCAGTTGTATCGCTAGATATTACCGCTAGATGTAGAGCTATTTACTTCAATTTAGCAGCCATTTTTTCATATCTAGAGAGATTTACTAGGGATAATTTAAAAATGTCAGACATTCTAGTCATATTACATTGTAAAAATTGCAAAACAAACAAACCAAAACTCTTTAGAAATTGCAGCATTATTCTAACATTGTTTGACTATGTAGCAACATGCTAGCGACTTTTGAGAAAGGATCTAGCGGTATTTTGTGGAGACATACTGGGTGGTATAGAATCGTGAGGTTCAGAGTCGTAAAGATTCCAGGACGAGCTCCATAGAAAATGAAATGAATGAAATGGTGGTTGCAGTGGTGCCAGTTGTAAAGCTACATATTACCGCTAAATGTAGAGCTATTTACTTCAGTCTAGCAGCCATTTCTTTTATATCTAGAGACATTTACTAGGGATAATTTGAAAATTTCAGACATTCTAGTCATACTACATTGTAAAATTTGCAAAACAAACAAACCAAAACTCTTTAGAAATTGCAGCATTATCCTAACATTGTTTGGCTATGTAGCAACATGCTAGCGACTTTTGAGAAAGGATCTAGCGGTATTTCGTGGTAACACTTTAGGAGGGTTAAAATACGAGTCACACGGGCAATTGCCAAAACTTTAAAGGTCCATATCATTGTTATTAAACTAAGCATTTGGCAAAGGGAGGAATTGTTAAAAACCTTAGCCAATACTCTGTCATTCACCAAAAATAAATTTGAATTTATCATTATTATTTGGTAGGGTAGGTATGTATAGGTAGGTTGGCTAAATAATTGCTGGAATTCGTAGGGACTCGAACGGTTTTGAGAGAGTTAAATAAAAAAACAAAAGTTAGGACTGAATAATGAAGAGATTATGTTATTAAGCAAAACTGGGGGATGCGTGGAAGCCTATAGACTGTAGACGGTAAACTTTGTGTGTGGTAGCGAATTCGGTTTTAAAGTAATTTAAGAATAGACAGTTTTCAATGCTGCGGCCAAACTATTCCACCCATTTACATTTTTTTGGTATCAAAACGTTCGGAATCGCGAGCCTCACCCAACTACGCAAGCATGGCTCTGATCATCGGCGTAGTTTTCAAGATGTGGAATTCGAGGTTTTTTCAAGATTGCCGGAAAAAAACCCACGTGCAAAAGCAAAACCTCTATAAAATTTGCGGAGCATTAGTATGCCAAAGCCCAGTAGTTTCCTGTGAGTGGGAGAGACGGTATTTAAGCGTCAAGTTTTTCGGGAAATCGGCTGCCACGGACCTGTTTGGCCACCATGCCGGATGTTTAGCATATCAAAAGTTGCCCAATACAAAAACGCACCTCTTGTGAAAGTTTGATCCCGATCCAAAAAGCGGTTCTGGAGTTATTACGTCGAAACCGGCGCGTAAGAAACATTTGGATGAAA
The DNA here is from genome assembly GCA_032716605.1 of Paralithodes platypus. NCBI lineage: Eukaryota > Metazoa > Arthropoda > Malacostraca > Decapoda > Lithodidae > Paralithodes > Paralithodes platypus. Next base: position 16,829,535 of record CM064582.1, read on the forward strand.
TTCCAGGTTTAATGATTACAATAGGGGTTCCCCGTAGGGGACGAACCCCTAATATTAATAATATTTATTCAGTTAGAAATTTACAGAGTTGGTACCACATAGTATGTTATAAATATGACATGTACCAGCCTTGCATAATTCCAACTAAGGATAGCCCAATAAGGCCGTTAGGCGTATTTCCATTGGGGTCCTTGTATATAAAACCCGGCGGTTGTACCTTCGGGTGGTTATATTAACGGATTTGCGATTCGAGATAATTTGCCAAACAATTGATTGATACAATAGGGTATCACGGCCATCAAGACGGCGATCTATGAGGGCTTCTGGGAGAAGCCGGATTAGAGATTAAGATAGGCTTAGACTTTTTATGGGATAAAGAGATGCCTGAATCTTACTAGTGTTTCAAGTGTAAAGGGTTACTTGAAAGACTTCATCTTTACTAAAGATATGCTTCATCTTTATGAGGATTAAGATGTTATGCTTAATTCTTTTGGACAGATAAAAGATATGCTGAAATCTTTAATTAATAAGCCATTGAAACAATGACGTTTGTTTGTTTAGTCTTTCCCTCCCGGCGACCTTTTTACAAAGAGGTCTGGGGCAGGTACAATTGGTTTGACATTGCATATAAAACCCGGCGGTTGTACCTTTGGGTGGTTATATTAACTGATTTGCAATTCGCGATAATTTGCCAAACAATTGATTGATACAATAGGGTATCACGGCCTTCAAGACGGCGATCTATGAGGGCTTCTGGGTGACGCCAGATTAGAGATTAAGATAGGCTTAGACTTTTTATGGGATAAAAAGATGCCGGAATCTTACTAGTGTTTCAAGTGTAAAGGGATACTTGAAAGACTTCATCTTTAATAAAGATATGCTTCATCTTTATGAGGATTCAGAAGATATGCTTAAATCTTCTGGACAGGTAAAGATATGCTGAAATCTTTAATATGATACTAAAGGACAACGAAAAGTAGTGGTGGAGTGCTACGGTTCGTTGACCGGCGGTTTTGAGGCACATATTTTGTACCGTTTTTTGGGTGTAACCCTATGAGCATTAATCCCCGGAAAATTCTCTTTCCAGGGCGGATTACCGGTGTTGCACCAGGTGACCAGGTAGTTCCCGGGGGCGGGGTAGGTTTCCCCCAGTCTCGGTCGTGTCGGAACTTGAACCTCTCATTGCTGTATGTTCAACACCGTTAAGCTCAGGTATCCCTATCTTATTTTTATTTGTTAATGAAATAATTTAATAGCTGAATCATAATAAACATATATATTTTCTATGATTATATTATGATAATATTGTGTTTATTTATAGTAATTTATTTTAATACAATTAAATATAAATTAAATTAATTAGTATACTTTATGATTTTGCTCACCAGCTCTGCTTTCAATGTGTTAATGAGCTATGGGAGCTTTTAATTATCATAAACCTTTACGGGACTCGGACGAGGGCTCCCGTTCAGGGAGTATACCGAGCTCGCAAGCGAGGGACAGCCACAGCCAAGGTGTATGGCGATACTCACAGTCGTACCTCACCCGCCGGACGATAACGCCGGCGGGCGGACCTGACGCTCTGATGACGGACGAGAACAGGTTGAGTTCCATTTATCTCTTTTCCGCCGCCAGACGCGTCTCTAATGTGCCACGTAGTCAACAAACTACAGGATTAGCGAGGCGTAGTCTCGCTAATCGCGCCCCTATGGCCGGCGCAGTGTGGTACCAGCATTTGAACACGTGGTGCCCGCACCCAGTGTCCCTCCTGGTCGGGTTGTTCCACTTAGAACACAATTGGCAACCTAGAAACCTCGCGGACTTGTTCATTTTGGACATTCAGGAGGCCAAGTGGCTAGCACCTTATGGTAGCGACGTGACCAAGATATTCACGAATCAATATACCCAGTCTACAAAGCGACAGTTTCAATCGCATTGGAAAGCTTTTACGTCTCGGATTCTTCGAACAAAACAAACTGTGCCCTCGGTGGCGTTGGTTGTTTATTATTTAATTTATCTGTTCATGCAGAAACATTTATCTGAAAGTGATTTATGTGGGCAGGTTTTAAACTCCGCCCACCTCCCCGTCAGCTCAGGCCTACATGGTCTCTGGACAAAGCAGCGTTGTTATTCTCGTTCCCGTATGTACCAAAGACTGCAGATTTTACAAATGGGCTGTATTCCTTATGGCTTTGGCTACCGGGAACAGAGTATCTGAGGTGGCGGCGATGAGCAACGCACCTAATTGCCTCAGGTTTGATAGGCTTCATGAGTGTATTCACATTGCACCTTCCCCAGGATTCATAGCCGAGATTGAGCACAGTGAACACGTGTTTTCAGAGTTCACAGTGCCGGCGTTAAACAGGGGAAAGGTGCACCATCTTTTTTGCCCAGTGCAAGCTCTAACCAAATATTTAAGAGTGGCACCTCTAAATCACCAGGATGCTTTATGGGTCGCAAGTCCGGGTGAACGATTGATGGAGCGTACACTGGCTTCTCTCTTGGTCGAGGACTTTAAAGAGAAGCATCCCGGCGTTGTGGGTAAGACCCACGATTTACGCAAGGGGACAGCCTCTTTACGTTTCCTTAATAATCTTTCGGTGGAAGCTATTACGTCCACACAGTTGTGGGCCTCTAATCAGGAGTTTTTGCCTCGATACCTTTCAGTAGCTCTGGACAAACCTTCCTTGCCATGTATAGCTTTACGGCAGAGGATCTAGGTGGCCCTTTTAGTCACGTTTTGTTTAATTTCAAGAAAAAGGGGGGGGGGGGGGGTGCAGTCAGTGTGACATAGGACACCCTAGACCCCTCCGGAGTATGTGTTCGGAACATACGAGCTGTGATACTGGTTGTAGGCATTGTATTATAAAATTTCTCTGTAGTATTCATTGCAGGAAATTGTGCTAAAGGCCAATAGTAGTGTTACAACAATTCTTGTTGTAAGTAGCTTTGGCTGTGTAGCAATAGATTTTTGAGAAATCTCGGTAGTGGCAACTACGACTTTTACTTTTGCAGTAATTACTTCTGCATAAGTACACGAGTTCAGTACTTCTACGAATGTACAAGAATTAATTTATGTTTGGTTATGTTTTTAGGAATATCCACTAGTTAATGGGGTTTATATGTGCACATGTAAACTTATAAGTTTTTAGTTTTCCCCCCTTACTTTAAGTGGGGTGCCTTCTTAACTAGCAGATCTGTGCTCAGAGTCTCAGAGTTAACCCTTTTTCAAGCAGGCTTCTTTGAAGCACGCTCCTGCTTGTACCCCTTTTTGAAGATTTAGGCTGTATAAAGTTTATGCACCCGAATATGGCTGGGCCATGTTTAAATATATTTTCGAAGTAAGAATACTATGTGGTTGTTTGATTATCTGCTTTTCTAGAGTTATGATATGATTACGAATGTCCCCCTCCAGTCTTAGAAATCAGGCATGTTCGTCAATGATGGAGGGGCCACTAATAAATTATAGGTTTGACTCCTGTAAGGAGATAAAGAAAACCTAATATTTAGTAGTGGCCCCATAATCATTGACGACTGGGGCCCTCCCAACCATCCCCTTCCCATTCGTTGATGTATTAAGAATTTTGGTTTACTTGATATGTCAGTGAAGGAAGAATGACGCCTGAATCAGCGTCTGGTCAAAGATCCACACAAGTACATCCACGATATGATGGAAAGCTTATTGGATAGTTATTCTTATTTTCTTTTTGTTTTTTATTTTTTACGAAGTTTTTTCGTAGTGAGAACCCAATTCATAATGACTGAAGCCATGAGTGAGGTCGCGTGCGCTCATGATGAAGGCTCCTCAGATTTTAAATGCTCTGCGCGGTAGATTCAAACTACGGCGGATTAGTGTTTGAAGAGGATGCCTTATGTAATAGGCATATTCGTCAATGATTACGGGGCCACTACTAAATATTAGGTTTTCTTTATCTCCTTTCAGGAGTCAAACCTATAGTTTCTCTGTCCACCCGTAAGAAGCCTTATACGATCCCCCGCTGGGCGGCACCGCAGGAGTCTCCCATCATACTTCCAGTTTTGCGGGAAGATCCCCGGCATGTCACACCTCTTACAGATGCCCAGGAGGCATCACAGAAATCATCTACAAATGAGCAGCGGGGTCACTCCTACCCGATGGACATTCTCCAATACCTGATCTTTGGAATGAACAAGTGCCGTTGCCTGGAGGTTCTGAGCCTGCGGCAAGTGACATAGCCACCCGGTCTGAGGAGGCCCGTTCAGAGGCCTCACCAGCCCCCTCAGCCTGGATGCCGGGTGTCACTCCGCTTTTTGAACAAACAGCGGATGAATCAGAGGATATGCCATCTGACCAACGACACACGTCCTCTACAGTAAGGAACGCAGGAATCTGAAGCCTCTCGTCCTCTGTCTACGACTGACCAAGGTGGATTTTTTGTGACGCATGATTTTTTTTTAGACTGGATAGAATTTGTTAAATGTGTTAACGAGGAAAGAAGGCCAAGGTTTCCACTCCCTTGGCTCCGGCGGCGTGACCTCTGGGTCAAGTGCAAGTGCTTCCACAAGTTTCCCCCTCCATTCACTCCTATTGTTACTGAAGCGACTACAGCCAACGTTGTTGCCGTCGAAAATGAATCTGTTAACGGATATTACTCCACATCCCTTAAATAAATCCTCCCTTATCGCAAAGGGCCCTATGCCACTATTATACAGTCAAGATAGGTCATGGTTAGTCGTGAAGCCCACTCGCCCTTTGGTCGCGCAGCCTACGGTCGCGGGAGAGATCCCTGTGAAGGAACATTGGTTTGTTGAAATGAGTGAGGCCAAGAAACTATGGGCCAAGAATCAAGCTGGTGACATTCCAGATGTTGTGATCAAAGCGATTCATAATTTATATAATCTTGAATATTTTGTTTACTCCCAGTCCTCGGCCCTACCACCCGCATCTTCTGTTAAATTGTATTCGGATTGGTCAAGGTCGGATGATTTAAAGGATATCAAGTCATTGCAAGGTCTTACCCCTCAGTTAAAATCACATCCACACCGGGACAATTCTGGATTGCCGGTATTGCATATCGAGGGCGTAAGTGCGGGACCGTGGACTGGGTGGCTGTTTGCCAGCACTATTACAAATAAGAGTAGCCATCAACTCCTGCCGGAAGATCATCACTGGTTTTCCATGCCAGTAGCGCAGGCGCATGGAGTCCTACAGTGTATCATTATGTTCTCCCCACTAACCAACTTTACTCCTAAACTCGATTAATGAAATTAACAAACACATGTGGCAGTCCGGGGATTCGAACCTAGGATGCTCACACCGAAAATCAACACACTTATGCATTGCACCACGAAGACAGTTAAAGAATGTTGCACAAGCCTACGATTTATTATGCAGTTTCGAATCCTGCATACCAATCTTAGCATGTAGGCTACAATATCCCAACCGCACTATTGGAGGCTATGCATAGGTGAATGGAAATAGTAATTAATGGGGCACTTAACCCTAGGGAAGGCCTCTCGATAAACTACTACTGAACCTGAATGAATTATTATGTTCTCTCCACTAACCAACTTTACTCCTAAACTCAATTAATGAAATTAACAAGCACATGTTGCAGTCCGGGGATTCGAACCTAGGATGCTCACACCGAAAATCATCACACTTATGCGTTGCACCACGAAGACAGTTAAAGAATGTTGCACAAGCCTACGATTTATTATGCAGTTTCGAATCCTGCATACCAATCTTAGCATGTAAAATATCCCAACTGCACTATTGGAGACTATGCATAGGTGAATGGAAATAGTAGTTAATGGGGCACTTAACCCTAGGGAAGGCCTCTCGATAACCTACTACTGAACCTGAATGAATTATTATGTTCTCTCCACTAACCAACTTTACTCCTAAACTCGATTAATGAAATTAACAAACATATGTGGCAGTCCGGGGATTCGAACCTAGGATGCTCACACCGAAAATCAACACACTTATGCATTGCACCACGAAGACAGTTAAAGAATGTTGCACAAGCCTACGATTTATTATGCAGTTTCGAATCCTGCATACCAATCTTAGCATGTAGGCTACAATATCCCAACTGCACTATCGGAGGCTATGCATAGGTGAATGGAAATAGTAATTAATGGGGCACTTAACCCTAGGGAAGGCCTCTCGATAAACTACTACTGAACCTGAATGAATTATTATGTTCTCTCCACTAACTAACTTTACTCCTAAACTCGATTAATGAAATTAACAAGCACATGTGGCAGTCTGGGGATTCGAACCTAGGATGCTCACACCGAAAATCAACACACTTATGCATTGCACCACGAAGACAGTTAAAGAATGTTGCACAAGCCTACGATTTATTATGCAGTTTCGAATCCTGCATACCAATCTTAGCATGTAGGCCTACAATATCCCAACTGCACTATCGGAGGCTATGCTTAGGTGAATGGAAATAGTAATTAACCCGGCAAGTGCGGGAAGACTCTTAAGAGTTTCCCCGGGCGATTGCGGGAAGACTCTTAAGATCCTGGGCCTAAAAAAATCCATTTAAAACACCCCAAAAAAACTTGAACCCTTTTTTTTTTCTTATTTTTTTTGCCCCTGGGCCATGCCAAATTTCACTCCTCCACATCTCCTCCTTCCCCCCCTCCTCCCCCCTCCTTCAATTGTCACCTATTTTCCCTGTTATTCCCTGATTCTGTGGTCTATTTTTGTGCTAACATTAGCGAGTTGCAAGCAGGGCATTGTCATCACTGTTACCAAGCGAGTGCAAGAGAGAGAGAGAGAAGAGTATCGATCGACAGTCTCTCTCCAGACTTGGGGAAGAGTGGAGTGGAGGGAGGTTGCCTCAGCCATAAATTATGTAACTCCCGGCCTGTATCGCCGATTTTGACCATCCAAACGCTGTTTCCACTTGTTTTATTGTTGTAACAGGTTAATACCTTTATAATCAACGTAAAATAGGCGCATATGGATAAGTATTAATGCTATTTATGGTAAAATAACGATGTTAGTGATGGGAACAGCTCAAATACGTGCGCACAGGCGTGTGGTGTCTCATACCCCCCATGCGCACGTCTTAGGTTAATGGGGCACTTAACCCTAGGGAAGGCCTCTCGATAAACTACTACTGAACCTGAATTAATTATTATCTTAGATTTCTTGTGTGCTCCAAAATTATCTTTGTGTCAGTTAGCGGAGTGCCGTTCTGTACACCCACTCAACTACAGGTCGACAAAGATTTTAAAATGAGACAACGTGCCTGGCGGTTACTGTCACGGTTTCTGATCAGTCTGCAGCTAGTAGAATCGCTTGCACGCACGACTGAAGCAGTACCGGAGAGTAACACCAACAAGGCATTATTTCTTACTCTGTAGAATTCGGTTCAGTCTCTTGGGGACGTTCGCATGGCTCTCTTTGAGGCCATACGAGTGTGCCAAGACTTGAGAGTTTATCTGGTCAAAAAACTTCCAGAAGAGATCGGTAGGAGGTTAATTTTATCTAATGTGTTAACTCCTACTCTTGCCTCCACAGATGCTTGGCACATAGTAAATTGCTTATTAGACTCAAACCATGCCACTGCTTCTAGACCGAAGAGTGATTCAGCACATAAAACAGCGCAACCTAAGAGTCACCCACGTAGATTTTTTCAGTCACCTCAGTCTAGCAAGACTCAACCCCGGCCTGGAAGCAGTGGCACAGTCAGGGGCCGAGGTCAGGTTAGGGATAAAGGAAGGTGGTACCGAGGTCAGTTTAGAGGTACATCAAGCAATGATAGCAAAGCCTCTGGTCCCACTAGTCAGTCAGCTGAGTCAACCCCTTCCCAGTCATAAAACTGAGAAACCACGATGCTCTCTCACTCCCAGGGCCCAGGCAGGGCGAGTCGGATACAAGTGTAGCTCTGCCGGACATACCCAGTTTCGAAACTGGAAGCTTCTGGGCATGTTATCAGGCATGGCCCAGCCAGACATGGGCAAGAACAGTGGTGCGCAAGGGCCTCTCCTGGAGGTGGACCCGGCAACCTCGTCTACATCAACCAACAGAGGTCAATCATGTTACATTAGAGGTGGGAAAGCTAATGCAGGAGATGGTAGAAAAGCACGTCATTGTTCAGGTCGACTCAGCCAACCCAGTCTATACATCCCGGCTGTTCTTGGTGCCAAAGAGGGACAGCGATCAGAAGAGACCGATCATAGACCTGTCACCTGTCTGCTCTGAACCGCTATATTCACAATCAGTCGTTCAGGATGCTGATGGTGAATCAGATCAGGCTGACACTGTCACCTCAAGGTTGGATGTGTTCCTCAGATCTAACAGATGCCTACTGGCATGTCCCCATCAACAAACTATTTCAAAAGTACCTGGCTCTGCGCCAAGGGAATAAAACATTTGTCTTTCAAAGAATGCTCTTTGGTCTAAATCTTGCACCTCGTATAGGCCTATTCACAAAACTAGTCCAACAGGCTCTGTTACCATTGCTTCACCAAGGAGTCAAGATTATGTGGTATCTAGACGATTGGTTGGTGGTAGCAAATTCCGAAATGTTATGCCTCAAACATGTACAACTAGTCATTACTCATATTCAAGCTCTGGGGTTCAAGATCCAACCTTGTTCCCACCAGATCCATCCAGTGGGACACCGAACATTTGTCCTTGAGCCAGAGTGCAGACAACCGGCAAAGGTTTCGCAGGAAACACTTCCGATTCCTGCACTGTCTGACTACCACAAGGCGAGTTTGGGAGTCTCTAGTGGGTTCACTCAATTGGATAAGATTGACGGTCTCATTGGGACGTCTGAAGGTCAAGAGGATAATTTTGGAGGGAAACAAACATTTTCCTCTCTTGCCGGAGGGAAAGCTACGGCTAATCCTGAAGTTAATCCACAACCTACTGGCGCACTGGGCGAAGCCAGAAGTATTGCACTCCACAATGGCATGGACAACTCCTCCACCGACGGTTTGGGTGGATACGGATGCATCTGGTACCCTGGGATGGGGGTACCAGTTGAATCTGGGCCATGAGTTCAAAGAGAGGCCATAAATTTGTTGGGACATTTGAAATAGCGAGCCATAAGTTCAAAGAGAGGCCATAACTTTGTTAACCCGGCAGCTACAGGAAGACTTAAGAGGTCCTACTGGGTGGCTGCGGGAAAACTCTTAAGATCCCAGGCCTAAAAAAAAAAAAAAAAAAATTTAAACACCCCAGTGGCACTAAAAATAAATCAATTTGTGTTTAGGTGAGATAATTTTCCTCCATTTCTTTCTACCACTCCTACACATGTGTCCCAACCCCTTTTTCCCCCTCCTCAATTATCAGGTATCTATCTATCTATCTATTGCTGGACGCCTTACTCCCCTTACAAGGGTGGCCATACACAGAATGCCCCCAAGCGGACCTATTCCCTGTGAGAGGGACAAACCCGAGCCAGTTTAGTGAAGGACTTACAGGATTGACCACTCAATTTAGGATCCGTCCGACTCTGAGGCCCTCTGTGTATCTTGTTAGCACTCTTTTTCTACAGTGGTGTTCAGCTAATCCATCCACTAACCTGCCTTACCCTTAGGTAAGCAGTACGGATTTGTATCAGGTTTACTCCCCTAGACAGGTTGCCAACCAAGGCTGACGCGTCCCATCCACCCGGATTTGTATAAGGTTGTCTCCCCTAGATGAGTTGCCGACCAAGGCTAACGAGTCCCATCCACCCGTTATCAGGTATTTTCTCTATTATTCCAGATATTTATCGAGTATTTTCGTGGGAGGACGGGTGGGAGAGAGGGAGGAGGGTGGAGGAGTGTAACTCCGACCCTCCAAGCCAGTCTGAAAGCTCCCCTGGTCTCTCAGTGCCACGCGAGACACGAGAGAGTGAGGGTGTTAGTCTCTCACTGCTCAAGGCCAGAATACGACCGCGGGGCTAAAATATACAATTTTCACCAGCCAATTGCTGTTACCTCTTGTTTTATTGCATTCCCATGTTCATATGTTCATATTAAAAGTAAAATAGGCGCATATGGATAAGTATTAATTATATATAAGGTAAATTAACGATTTTAGTGAGGAATGAATCAGAATACCTTCGCACCGCGGGCACATTCAAATACCATAGCTGTGCAGTTAAGAGGTTAAGACAGTTCGTCAATGATTCCGGGGCCACTACTGAATATTAGGTCTTCATTCTTTCCTTTGGGACTCAAACCTATAATTATATATGAGATGGGGGATAAAAGCACAAAAGGAAAGAAAGGAAGCAACGAAACCCCACTAACAACAACAACTCCTACCACGCCACCAAGGCAAGAGGGCACAAAAGCCTTCTCACAACGTCCTGCCTGGGTCACCAGCATCACCTCGCCTCTTCCCCCGACCCCAGGAAAAGACATTCAGATAAGAGTCTCCACGGACAACCACATAACAACGAGAGATGTCCAGCTTAAACACCAGGAAGGAGAAATTGTCCATAGACATAAACACACCATGCGCCCATCTTGCCCGGAGACGCACCACCGCCATGGCGCGAATTCCGAGAAGGGCTACCGCCGTCGACCCAGACCCTCCTCCAAGCACATCCACCCTTCTAGCAGCGAGATGTATAAACGAGGGGAACGACGGAATTGGTAAGACATCACCAGCCCACCTCATCATCGACACAGTTGGAACGATATCCTTGACCGCACAGGCAGGCTAGGTATCTGGAAGACTTGGGCTAATTACCGAGAAAATCGCCTTGAGGGAGTAAGTCACTGGTGGAACTACTTGACGCGTTTTCTCGAAGATACCTTGGATTTACACATATCTTTGTTGGGCCACACTGGTGCAACCCAACATCGAGAACTTTGCCTTGGTATAGGAATTACTATAGCTAGAGTATGCAGCACTGGCCATGCGCTTTAGCTTTAGTAAACCTACAAACACAGTAAGGCTGGTTGGAAGAGCGTAAGACACTGGTGAAACGGCTTCCTTCTAAGTCAGGACATGTAGTAGAGGGTGTAAGACACTGGTGGAACAACTCCCTACTAAGTCCTTATGATATGAGAGCGTAAGACACTGGTGGAACGGCTCGTACTCATAAAAGACCCAAAATTCCAACATATAAAGTTCTTCCCAGACTCCTACAGAAGTCTAGGTCAGGATTGTAGTGGAGGGTGTAAGACACTGGTGAAACGACTTCCTACTTAAAGTCCCATGATACAAAAGCGTAAGACACTGGTGGAACGGCTCGTTTTCACGTAGGACCTCAACATCAAAGTCTTCAGAAGATCATCGAGGAAGTCTTCCCTACCTTCTGTCACCGTCACACGACAGGACCTATAGCTGCCTAATAGGTTCCATCACATCGGACAGTCCAGGCAAAAACCGGGCTAAGTAATTTACCATGCCAGCCAGTCTCTGTACTTCTGTCACATTCTGAGGGGCTTTCAGTCTTACAATAGACTCTATCTTATCAGGGTCTGCCTTCAGCCCTGCTTTGGATACTTTATGACCTAGGAATTATATCTCACAACTTTTGAGTTCAGTTTTACATTTGTTAAGTCTTATACCCTGGTTCCTACATCTTTCCAGCAAGTTGTACACATTACTATCATGGTCTTTGTTAGCATGTTCATCATTCTCACCAACACCATATACCAGGATGTCATCAGCTACACAGACGACTCCCTTCAGGCCTTCTAGGGCAGTATTTAACCTTTTTTGAAAGATTTCACTGCTTATGTTCAACCCGAAAGGTAACCTTACCCACCTGTACCTTCCTAGAGGTGTCTGGAATGTAGTAAGAAAACTTGAGTTGTTATCTAACTCGCAGTGCCAGTAACCATTCTTCAGGTCAAATTTTGAAAATACCCTGGCCTTGGCCAAGTCAGGTAAGACATCGTCGATCACAGGAAGTGGGTGTATTTCTCTCTTGAGTGCGACATTTAATGCTTGAGGATCAATACAAATCCTTATGTCACCATATTTCTTACTACCTACCACCATACGACTTACCCATTTCGTTGGTTCATCAACCTTGGCTATTACATTTGACCTTTCCAGCTCATTGAGCTTGTTACACACTTTATTCTTAAGACTAATAGGCACACGACAAGAAGTTATGGCAAGTGGAGTTGATTCAGGATCCAACATCAGCGTTACTACACCAGGCAATGAGCCTAGTTCATCTGAAAACACATAATTAAAATCTACAAATGTGTCATGTACCAGACTGATATTCTCATAATTGACTGTGATCAAGTTCATCTGTTCTGAGTTTTTTTTACCTAAAATTGGAGTAAACTTTTACTCAACTACAACAAATTCTACACTGTATTTCTTCTTGTTCATAGTATTAGTCATTATAATTCTACACTTCCCACTAGAATTCCACATGAACAAACTGGTATTGCAAGTCTCCAGTCGAGCATTGGGTATCAGGTGTCGTGGTAGAACATTCACACTGGCACCACAATCTACCTGAAACTTTACCTCTTTACCATCTACCTCCATGGTCGTCATTATCGCCTTCGATGCCTTGCTGCTGGATCTTGCTGCGATATTCATGATGTACTGGATTTCCTCTTGGTCACTTTCTCCCTCCTCCTGTATGCTGTTGACTTTGTTGGGCTTGTGCTTCCTGGGCCTGGGAGCTTGCTTAGTCTTGGACAAACACTTGACGGCAAAATTATTCTTGTTTCCGCAGGCACTGCAAGTCTTCCCAAACGCAGGACATGCCTCCTTCTTCCACATATGACTCTGGCCACAGAACTTGCATTCCTTAGCAGCTAGGTCTCGGCGATGATGCTGTCTTATAACTGGAAGGCTCCTGTACTGAAGTGTTGTGTCGCTTCGGTTTTGCAGTCTGCTTGTGCGTCATTTTGTTGATTGTCTCGCTGCCCTGGCCACGGAAAACTGCCATTTGCTTCCTGGACGCCTCAAAATCGACACAAATCTTGACAGCTCCAGCAAACGTCAAATTCTGTTCCTCAAAGAATTTATCACATAGAGCATCTTCCCGACAACCAAATACAAGCTGATCCCTCATGTCATCTTCTTTACGTGTCCTATATTCACTCCTTGCACAAAATCTTAATTTTAGTGATAAATGCATCCAATGACTCCCCTGGCTGCTGCACACAATGTCTAAATTTGTATCTGTCAGCTAATAAATTCTTTTGTGGAGCAAAGTGAGCATCACACTTATCTAGGACTGTCTTGAACACTTTAGATGGGTCTGGCTGTTCTCCTACTGCTTCAGGAAATTCAAATGAATTGTACAATTCTAATAGTTCATCTCCTCCAAGAGTTAAAAGAAGTGCTACTTTCTCCTCATCAGACCTCTTCTTATAACCACTAGCCAGCATATAGAGCTCAAACTTCTGCTTAAACAGTTTCCAAGCATATTCAGTGTCACCTGTTAGGCTTAATTTCTGGGGTACTGCTATCGACGACGCCATCCTCTTGGCTGCCAGGCTGGTTACCTTCTTATATCACCTCAGTCAACACTACTGCTGCTTGTTACCTCTTGAGTTTGGCTCTCATGCATCACTGGGTCTTGTAGGTTGTTTTACCGCTTGCCATCATGTTTGTAGAGGGCCTCAGGTTGCAGGATGATGATCATAATGTGTAGGGGTGAGGGAAACACATGTGGTAAGGGGAGGCCATGGAGGCAGCTCTAAAACCTCTCCAAAACTCACCATCTGCGCATGCGTGAGAATCTAGGCCCCTCCCTTGGCCCGCCCCGCGTTTAAATAATGCCTTCAAACCGTTACTGCCAGAATGCTCCGTAGCTCACTCGGTATAGCTCCCGCCTTCCATTGACAAAACCAGTGTTCGATCCCACTCGAATTTAGTGTATTTTATCATTTTTATTTTGTTATGTTTGTTATTTTTGTTATTTTTGTTATATTTTAGGGTTAGGTAAGGTTAGGTTAGGTTAATCTAATCTAATCTAATATAATAGTTGTACATTTGAGGGGCAGGGCCAAGGACAGGTTTTAGAGCTGCCTCCATGGCCTCCCGTGGTAAGGCTCTAGTTGTTATTGAAAAAGCCCCAGATGGAGGCGGTTACAGTACAAATGCTGGGAACACTTAAAACAGAAAACGGATGAGGGCAAACTAAAATAAAACATAACAATGGATATTGTAACAGTTATTGTGTTCCTTATTTCATTATATTCTTCACATTCCAGGATAAAATGTTCTAAGTTTTCTGAATCTTTTCCACATAATTTGCATTTTGTATCCTCCTTAAATCTTGTTCTGTCTTCTAGGTTTAGGGTGTTAGATCTGCATTTGAAAAGTGTGACTGAGGCTGCTGTTTTGTCATATACTTCATCTTCTCCCCCAATCTCTTGTTCTATTTTCTTATAAATGCTTAGACTGTTTTTTTATTCCATACCTTTTTGTCACATTTGTGTATCCCAGTCATAGACCTTCTTACACAATTCTGTCTTTGTCATCCTACTCAGTTTTGTTCTATTTATGTTATGCTCCTTGAGACACCTATTGCATTCTTTTACCCATTTATTATTATTCTCCTCTAATCCTTCTTCAATTATTTCATATAGCATTCTATTTCCATCACCGTTCATTATGCCTTGTAAGTATTGTAGTCTTGATCTCATTAGTTTTGATTCCAACAGGGATGCTCCTACTTCTCCTCGAAGACAGCTAATTGGAGTTTCCTTAGATCCCCCCAATATCATTCTATAAACATAATTTTATATTCTGTGTAGCTTTTTTCTTTCTTCTTTATTGTACTCCAAAACACTATAAAGCTGCATATAGGATTCCGGGTAGAGCTAAACTTTTCCGGAATGTTTTTCCAGTTAACATTGTCACGGACCTATAGGCTCTGACTGTACGGGTTCACTTCCACCCTTCAAACGCATCAACCAGTCTGAGATCGGGGTCGGGGCTTCAAGCAACCAAACCAACAGAGGCCCGAAACTTCGCATACCAATATCCTTCTTACTTCTATCCCTCTCATTTTGATCGAGCAGAGTTTCGAAGTCTCACTCAATAAATATGTAATTCAAATTAAAGTTCAATGCTATCTCTGCTCATGAACACCAGGGGGTGGAAGTTTCTATTCTGGTCACATTAAAACTACCGTAGTCAATGACGGGGCGGGAATAATGAGTGGGGTCAGTGTTATCTTAGACTTTCTCGGTGCAACGTTCTCGGGAATATCGCTTCCAGAAAGCGTTGTTTTAAAACTCCAGGAACTACCCCCCTTCGGTTTGACTACGGGAGATATCGTGACTATAACTTATATTTTCATTTTGATTTTCTTTTTTGTTTTCATTTTGTATAAATTTAATATTTTGCATTAATATTAATTACCATTGTATTTGTTTTATTTTGTTTTATAACTTTAAATTATAATTATATAATACATAATGGTTTTGTTATATTACTTAAATTTGATTTTATTATATTAACAAAAATTGTGTATTCTTTTCTTATCCATATATATTTATACCCTAATGATTAAATGAAGTGAGGAAGATTAACCCTATATAATATCCAGAAGACTACTTTGAAGTCTGATTAAAATACGAGAACAACTCTTAAATTAAAATATCATCTTAGTAATAAATATTAAAATACGAGAACTACTCTTAAAGAGACTTTACCTTAATACAAGTACTAAATTAATAAAAGTACTTATCCATACTGAACACCCTTAAACTAAAGTTCAGTCTTTGTGTTCAACCTAAAGGTCACCCTCTAGACTCCTTCTGGGCCAAATCTTTAACTAAGCTAGTTCCACTAGTCTCTCCAAACTTTGGGTTGTAACATATTGGGGGCCTGTCCGGGATCTTTTCTGATTAATCTCTGCACTTCATTATATGAATTGGGTTTTCTAATGTTCATAGTAAATTCATAAATTTAATTATTTATCTTTACGTCACGATATCTTTAGCCTGAATTATTATATTACTCCTGATGCTTAAATACATTCCTTTCCCTTTAGTCGGTTTGTGCATTTTAGAGGTAATAGCTCAGGTTGGTCATAAGTTGGGGAAGTTCTGTGGTTTAAGAGATAGTCAGGATCACTCGTCATCTCAAATCCTCATATTCATCCATGTTCATTAACACTAGGCAGACGGTGGTGGACATTGTGTATCAATCTCTTAATCTTTCATGTGACGAAATTAGCGTTTTCGCACATCGGTCACCTATCTGAGTCACCCCTCTTTAAGTAGAATCTCTTCAGAATAGGAATGACCAGTTAAACTCGTCTTTTATAGCAAATCAAAACTATAGGAGACCATCCACGATCACCTAACATATATCTGTAACTAGAAGTAGGATCTCCTAACGCACATAAATCTCATGCCTTCTTCCTTTAGTTTCGATATCAAGGGATCGTGTCTCACGAGGTTAACTAATGGTCAGGTTCTTGCCTGTCGTCCTTACTTATCAACCCTCCTGTTGTTGTCGACCATAGTTCGCTCAACAGGTGAGTTACTCACACTAATCATATTGATTTGGGATATTAGTGTCAACCTGACTATTAGGTAACCCGTCTCTACTAGGAATATCCCTAGTCCATATAGTATGCACTTGTTAATAGTTATCCAGGGTTAGTAATCTACCATTACCGGTAACTATAAAGCGAGTCCATATTAGTCAATATTGCCGTTCATTCCAGTCTTTATATTATACAGTATGTGAAGCTATAGTAACCCCATCCTCTATACATTAGCTGTCAGTCTAGTATAAATTGAGCGGTAATCTTCTCTACCTCATCTAGTCCTAATTAAAATCAAAATGGCAAAGTTTAATGCTAAACAATTTTGTCGAGAGCCCTCTATAGACAAACTTAAAGGTCAGGTGATCTCCAAGGATGATTGGAAGTTTATAGCTTATTCCTTTGACATAAGCTATGAGAGTTCACACACTAAGGAAATCCTGAAAAACACAGTCATAGAAGAACTGACAAATAGAGAAATCTTACCTGCTGAAGCTGTAGATTCACTTACTCCCATGAGTAGTTCAATGATAATGACTGAGAATGATGAAGATTCCCAGAGTACCATACAGGAAAACTCCCAGGGGAAACACTCTCCATCTCCTGAGCAGTGGTCAGAAGACAGACTAGATTTTGAAAGGGAGAAGTTTCGCCAGCAGCTTCTGCACGAGGTTCAGGAGAAAGAGAAAGACAGACAGGAGAAAGAGAAAGATCGGCAACTAGAACTCTTGAAACTTGAGACACAACAACGGGAGAAAGAGAAAGACAGAGAACTAGAAATTGCTAAAATTCAAAACTTGGAAGAAACAAAACGCCTCAAAGAAGAGAAATTACAGTTGCAGAAGACCGAAATGGAAGCCCAGAAGCCAAGATTCCAACTATCTAAAAACATCTCCCTAGTACCACCCTTTGACGAGAGTGACCCAGAGAAATCTTTCTCCACGTTTGAGAAAACTGCTGAACACTTTAAATGGCCAAAAGAGGAATGGCCATGGCTTCTCCAACCCAAACTCGTAGGAAGAGCTCAGAAAACTTTCAATCACCTGGAGGACGTTAATGACTATGACTTTGTAAAGAGCGCTATATTAGATGCTTATGCTATCACCGCTGATCATTACCGTAGAACTTTTCGGAACTACATCAAGCCAGAAAAACATACATTTTTGGAGTTTGCCATGGATAAACTACGGATGCTTAAAAAATGGTTAGCTGCTAAAAAGTCACCACCTTCACAGAGTTAGTTAACCTTGTTGTTCTAGAGGAGTGGAAGCGTAGGTTACCGCCCAGTATGCTAGTATATATAGAGGAGAAGGGAGTGAATGACCTTACCAAGGCTGCTCAATTAGCTGACAGCTATGCTTTAATCCATAGGGTTGTACCAAGCTATGATAGGACAAAAACCCCAAATGTGAGATTCTCCTCAAGCTATAACCCTGTGTCTAAAGTCATGTCGCAAACAAATGCTCCCAAAAGCCCATCTCAAAGTCAAGGAAAGTCTGAAGATTTCTGCTCATATTGTAAACAGACAGGGCATAACATCATGCAGTGTACACATCCTAAGTGTAAGACCTCTGCTGCATACAAACTCACACTTGCCACTTCTCAAAGACCTCAAAAACAAACAAAACCTTCTGGGGCACCTATAACATGTATACATACCCAGAATACCTCTTCTGATCCTTTTTCTGCCTTTAAGGTACCTGGAACTGTCTCTCTTCCAGATGACTCACAGACTTACCCAGTTACCATCTTAAGAGACACTGGATCAGCCCAAAGCTTGTTGTGTAAGACTGCCTTGCCTTCAGTTGAGAACCACTACACTGGGGGAAAAGTTACACTTAAATCTTTAAGCTCTGGTCATACTGCAGACATGGCTGATATACAGATAGGCAGTGACCTGATCCAGGGGTCAGTTAGAGTAGCCGTCTTGGATACAGATCTTCCTATTCCGGGGGTAACTTTCCTTTTAGGAAATGACTTGGCTGGACATGGGATGATTCCTGACATGATAGTGAGAGACAAACCCATGTTATACAGTCCTACTGCAAAGCTAGATCAGGAGAAACCACATATTTTCCCGGTTTGCGCTGTCACCCGTTCACAAACTGCTGCAGTGTCTAATGACTCTCTCTCACCCTCAGGTCAGGATACCTTGCTCACCCAGATCATGTCTAGGGAAAACCTCATACAAGCTCAAGAGGCAGACACTTCACTTGCTAAGCTCAGGCACATTGCTGATGACAAACCCATAAATGGGAAAAACCCTAACATCTACTATCACAAAGGGGTCCTTATGCGTAGTTTTCACCCGCCTGATAGCCCTGACTCAGATACTTGGTCTATAGTACATCAGGTAATCATCCCTACCTCCATCAGATCTGCTGTAATGGGATTAGCTCATGACGGAAACTCTGGTCATTTGGGACAGAGAAATACATACAGAAACATCCTAGCTCATTTCTTCTGCCCTAACATGAAAAAAGATGTAACCAAATTTGTAAAGTCTTGTCACACTTGCCAGATAGTAGGAAAGCCAAATGAGACCATCCCTAAAGCTCCACTTGCTCCTATCCCTGTCACTACAGAGCCCTTTGAGAAAATAGTAATTGATTGTGTAGGGCCTCTTCCCAAAACTAAGAAAGGGAACCAGTATCTACTTACCGTAATGTGTGCTGCAACTAGGTATCCTGAGGCTTTCCCTTTAAAAGATATCAAGGCTAAGACTATTGTGTCCCATCTGTTGCATCTTTTCACAAAAGTAGGCATTCCTAAAGAAATTCAGAGTGATCAGGGGTCAAATTTTACAAGTAACCTAATGAAAGCAGTACTGAGGGAGTTAGAGGTAGATAAGAAAATAGCCACTGCGTACAGACCTCAGACCCAGGGTTGCCTAGAACGCCATCATCAATCTCTGAAATCCATGATAAAAAAGTTTTGTTTTGAGACTGAGAAAGAGTGGGATGCCAACATTGACTGGCTTCTTTTTGCCGTTAGAGAGTGCCCTCAAGAGTCACTAGGATACTCCCCTTTTGAGTTGCTATATGGGCGTCAGATCAGAGGCCCTCTAAAGGTCTTGAAAGATTCTTGGTTTGTGGAAGTATCTGATCATCCTTCTCGCACAGTTGCAGAGTACATAAATGAGTTAAAACTTCAGATGTCAAATGTAAGAGCGCTAGCACTGGCCAACCTTGAGAAGAGTCAGTCAGGAATGAAAACCCACTACGATCGCAAGTCTGAAAGTAGAACATTTAGTCCTGGAGACAAAGTCCTTCTCTTCTTGCCCATTCCTGGTAGTCCATTAAAAAGCAAATTTTGTGGCCCATATGTAGTCTCTCAGAAACTTTCCAAGCTAAACTACGTTGTTCGCACTCCTGATCGAAGGAAGGATCAAAGGATTGTTCACTTAAACCAGATGAAGGCGTACATAGAAAGGCCGCTTGAGGAGAATACCCCAATACTAGCTGTAAATACTGTACCACATTCTGTACCAGACTCGTGGGAATTGCAAAAGGTAGGAGACTCTGATGTGATTGAGTTTGGTGATCTTCCTTCACCTTGTGGAAGCCCAAAGAACAGCGAACTATTATGTACCTTAGATCAATATTTGTCGGACATGTCGCCATCACGTAGAGATGATCTTAGGAAATTGCTTGTAAGTTACCCTTCAGTCACATTGGATGTCCCTGGCTTTTGCAAGGACCATCATCACGATGTTATCTTGACCTCACCAGAAGTAAGACCTATCAAACAATCACCATACAGACTAAACCCTCAGAAGCAAGAGATCATGAGAAAGGAAATTGACTTTATGTTGGAGAAGTCCTTAGTGGAACCAAGTCATTCCCCTTGGGCGTCACCCTCTTTATTAGTCCCAAAACCAGACGGTAGTAGTAGGCTGTGTACTGATTACAGGAAAGTAAATGCGGTGACAGTCCCTGATGCATATCCACTACCTAGAATTGATGACCTAATAGATAAAGTAGGGGCTGCTAAGGTAGTATCAACCATAGACTTGCAGAAGGGGTATTACCAAATTGGGATGACCGATAGAGCTAAAATCATCTCGGCTTTCACCACTCCTTTTGGGCTCTTCCAATATAGAGTCATGCCTTTTGGCATGATGAATGCTCCTGCCACATTTCAAAGGGTCATGTCATATACTATTCAGGATTTAGAAGGTGTAGACACTTACTTAGATGACATCGTGATTATTTCAGATACTTGGGAGGATCATCTTTCCAGACTGGACGGGCTGATGGAGCGCTTGGCTGCTGCTGGATTCACCATCAACCTGGCCAAGTCCTGCTTTGGACGAGGATCAGTGACCTACCTTGGCCATGTGGTGGGTCAGGGTACTGCACGTCCCAAGGAAGCTAACGTGGAGACAATCACCGCCTTTCCCCAGCCAACTGACCGCAAATCCATCATGCGGTTTTTAGGGATGTGCGGATTCTACCGCAGATTCTGTCCGAACTTTGCAGCCATATCAGCGCCCCTCTCAGATCTTACAAGCCCTATAATTAAGTTTGTCTGGACTCCCACCTGTACTGCTGCCTTTGACCAACTGAAGTGCCTCCTTTCATCCTACCCGGTACTTCATGCTCCTGATTCCGCATTGCCTTACCATCTTCAGGTTGATGCGAGTGATAGAGGAGTCGGGGCAGTACTTCTGCAACCAGATAAGACAACTGGCGTCCTACATCCTGTTTCGTACTTCTCCACCAAACTGAAGAGACACCAGAGGAGTTATTCCACAGTGGAGAAGGAGTGCTTGGCTATGGTGTCAGCGGTGAAGAAGTTCGAATGTTATCTCCCTCAGCACTATCCACCAATCATCATCTATACTGACCACAACCCTCTTACTTTTCTGCACAAGATGAAGAACAACAACCAACGACTTCTCCGGTGGGCTCTGCAGTTACAAGAGTACCATCTCATTGTTCGCCATATTCGTGGGGTAGACAATCGGATTGCAGACGCCTTGTCAAGAGATCTTCCACCTACAGCGGAGCCTATTCCTCCTCTCGCTACCTAGTCCTCTTCGCTCCCCTTCGAGGACTTTAAGGGGGGAGGTGTCACGGACCTATAGGCTCTGACTGTACGGGTTCACTTCCACCCTTCAAACGCATCAACCAGTCTGAGATCGGGGTCGGGGCTTCAAGCAACCAAACCAACAGAGGCCCGAAACTTCGCATACCAATATCCTTCTTACTTCTATCCCTCTCATTTTGATCGAGCAGAGTTTCGAAGTCTCACTCAATAAATATGTAATTCAAATTAAAGTTCAATGCTATCTCTGCTCATGAACACCAGGGGGTGGAAGTTTCTATTCTGGTCACATTAAAACTACCGTAGTCAATGACGGGGCGGGAATAATGAGTGGGGTCAGTGTTATCTTAGACTTTCTCGGTGCAACGTTCTCGGGAATATCGCTTCCAGAAAGCGTTGTTTTAAAACTCCAGGAACTACCCCCCTTCGGTTTGACTACGGGAGATATCGTGACTATAACTTATATTTTCATTTTGATTTTCTTTTTTGTTTTCATTTTGTATAAATTTAATATTTTGCATTAATATTAATTACCATTGTATTTGTTTTATTTTGTTTTATAACTTTAAATTATAATTATATAATACATAATGGTTTTGTTATATTACTTAAATTTGATTTTATTATATTAACAAAAATTGTGTATTCTTTTCTTATCCATATATATTTATACCCTAATGATTAAATGAAGTGAGGAAGATTAACCCTATATAATATCCAGAAGACTACTTTGAAGTCTGATTAAAATACGAGAACAACTCTTAAATTAAAATATCATCTTAGTAATAAATATTAAAATACGAGAACTACTCTTAAAGAGACTTTACCTTAATACAAGTACTAAATTAATAAAAGTACTTATCCATACTGAACACCCTTAAACTAAAGTTGAGTCTTTGTGTTCAACCTAAAGGTCACCCTCTAGACTCCTTCTGGGCCAAATCTTTAACTAAGCTAGTTCCACTAGTCTCTCCAAACTTTGGGTTGTAACAACATTTTGTTACAACTCCTTGCTGTTACTGAGTGTGTAAGATTTGCTAACCTTTGTGCTTTATTGATCATATTTTCTTTGTGTACCTTATAACAGTATCTTTTATTCGTGATGGTTAAAGTAGATAAGCCCTCCGCCAATCACGGAGCTCCCTTTTACTTACTTGCACAGCCAGCTGATTTTGACAGCTCACGGCTACAACGTGCCACGCCCTGCCCACCAGCCAATCAGCGGCCTCCATTATCGGAGCGTGAAGCTGGGCTTCTTACTCCACCTGAAAAGTCACTCTCTTTCTCTGCCCGAAGAGCTCCTTCTGATTATTCCTTAAGTAATACCTCGGTGCCAGCCCTGTGCTCCCATAAGCCGCCAAAAGAGGGTTATAATCAGCTTCCTGGGACTTATTTTGAAGAGAAGAAGGAGGAGGTGAAGCAAGCCAGAATCCAGAGCGAGCGTGTCTCGGAACGTGCCAGTCAGCCAATTACAGCGCGGGAGAGCGGGAGGCCTGAGTATAAAGGCTGCCGCGCGCGGACTCTAGGGGTCACTCACCCCTCAGAGCCCACCGGGTTAACACACTGCAACCTACTTGCTCTCTCTCGCCCGGGCACAAAGGAGAACCAGGAACCCACCTTTCCAGTTACCTTGCCCTCACCTAAAGTCACAACCCAGACCACCCCTGATCTCCCCTCATTTCGCCCACTCGGAGGATGCACCATCAGTATCCTGCCGCCTATCGTCACGTTGCTAGTCTGCACACATACAGTCAAGCAATTCAAGAGGGACGACAGAAGGTTGACGGAAGTGAGGACTTCCAGAAGGGCTACTGGCCAGCTCTGAGGTGGTAAAGCACAGTTCAAGACATACACACACCTGATCCAGCATACCAGAATATATTTGTTTAAGGACCCATATTGGGCCCGCATATGATAAAGAAAGAAAGAGAGAGTGGTTGACTAACCTGGTGGTTTCTATCAAAATTGATGTGTCCTAGGACAAGACTAAAGGAAAAATAATTTAGACTCGCCTGAATATATAAAGATGATGTGTTATTAATTAGTTATCTTTGTTAGCAACGGCGCCATGCCGAAAGAGTTATTATATAGGATCTGATAGGAGAGATTAAAGATTAAAAGAGTAAAAGTAAAGAGGGGAGGGAAAGAATACTTTTGTTAATAAATGAGGCAACCAGTAAGTTAAAGAGGGAAACCGTTGTTTAGTTGCCTAATAGATTAGCTATAGCTAGGGAAGGACACTAGTCCATATGAATCATTCATTAAGTTGTGTAAAAAGGAAAATGTGAAGGACACTAGTCCAATGTGAGTTGCGTTATTATAAAGTCTAAAAGAGCTATTCCGTGTATGTGTTTGAGGCACGGTTCATCTTTTGTTTGAACGATTATTGATTAAGGTGCAAGTTAACATAGCGTGTTTGTAATAGGGTAACTTGAGGGTAAATTCGGAAAGTGTCATTGAGATAAAGATTGTAAACCCATATGGTGGAGTAACTGGGTGACGGAACCCAATAGTGTCATTGAGATAAATAATGTAAGTCCACAATGACATATAATCGTACAAATTATCGAATGAGATTACAAGGTCTCTCTCACATATAATATGGGTTCTGCCACCCAGTTACTTCACAATCTAGGTTCACAATCTTTATCTCAATAACACTATTGGGGTCCGTCACCCAGTTACTTCACAATATAGGTTTACATTATTTATCTCAATGACACTATTTGGTTCCGTCACCCAGTTACTTCACAATTATAGGTTTGACTGCTGTAAGGAGATAAAGAAAACCTAATATTTAGTAGTGGCCCCGTAATCATTGACGAACATGCCTATTACATAAGGCATCCTCTTCAAACACTAATCCGCCGTAGTTTGAATCTACCGCGCAGAGCATTTAAAATCTGAGGAGCCTTCATCATGAGCGCACGCGACCTCACTCATGGCTTCAGTCATTATGAATTGGGTTCTCACTACGAAAAAACTGCGGCTTTCCCATTTATGACTACATTTTCACAAGGCGTTTGTCTCTCTAAGATATTGACCTCAATATACCGCCCTTCTATATGAGGTTTCACAGAAAATTTTCTCTCTCTTCCGGCATCATAACTTTTGGCTGGTTTTCTGTCTCCCGGTATTCTACCGGAAGCATTCCTCTCCGGTCCGGATCGGTTCCCCTGGGTAGAGGTCGATCGTTTAGGAGTGCAAATCTGGGGTAAAATCTAGGGGTTGGGGCTTGTGGACGGTTGGTACAGTTCCTAGCTAGGTGTCCGGTCTGTCTACAAGTGAAGCATCGAATCGGGGCTTTCTGATACCCTTTCTTTGGGTTCTCCTCTTCCCCTTTTTGTTTTTCCTCTTTTACTTCTCTAGCCTCCATAATCTTTTAATTACCTCCATCAATTCCTTGGTAGTGTGAACCTCATGAATGATGCAGTGTTTCCTAACTTCTACCGGGCAGGCTTGGATCATGATCTCCCTGATCTCAGTTTCCTGGCTCTCTTGGTTCATATGGGGATACGCTAGTTTCACATTCTTAGTGATTTCCCTCCTCAGGGCTCTCACATTTTGGCCATCAAGTTTCAAACTCTTCAGTTTGTCTCTGGCTTTTCTGGTGGAAGTCTCTCGGCCAAATTCTTCGATTAAGGCGCTCTGACTTCGGCCCACGATACTAGTCCTTCCAGACGTACTCTCACATCATTCAGGGTACCTAAGTGTGCCTTTCCATAGGCGATTTTCTTCCCATTTTCCCCTACGTCAAGTAATGTGAACTGACATTCTAACTGCTCAATCCACAGTTCAATCTCCTCCTTCCCCTCTTCCCATAATCTGAATGGTAACACGCCCGTCATCCTATCTGTTCTGTTAGATAATTATACTCAATCCAAATGATTTGTCGAATCCCACGCTTGCCACCAAAATGTAGTATTTAACATTCAAAGAGCGGCTGGTGGAGTATATTTCACCGTACCGCCCAGGGGTTTTTTTTACCATAAATGGCGTTGTTTCCGTGCTCTTTTCATGCATAAACAAGAGCCAGAGCGTAATACAATTATGTATCCCTGAAAGGGCATAAATTGAGCTTTCCAATGACACCAGAACCATCCTTCTACGATCACTGGTTGTCTTGCAACGATCGTGCAACCGAAGGGCAAAATCGCTAAAATACGGTAATTTTGTTACATAATTACGTGTGTAGCGAGGGAGGGAGGGTGAAGTAGTGTGGAGTACATGTCAGTAGACCCACGGCGGTCGTGGCGAGCGGTCATGAGGTAACCTACGCTCCTCCCGTCGCTCGTCTCTCTCAGAGCCAATATTGCGCCAAAATTGCACACAGACTTAAGTCGGGCCCCGCCACATAGTCCAGATTTTTAGATACGGACTTAAGTCGGGCCCTGCTAAAGAAGGGTTAATTCTAAATCTGTTATGCTACTACTACGGGGGATAATTCGACAGTCATTTAGAAATTCGTATATTTTATTTAACAGAGATGAGATGAGTTCAAGACGCAGATTGAATATTACGTCGATTCATGCTAGGCTGCACTTTGGACCCCTAAAGTTCCCGTTAGTCCCTAACTGAATTCCCAGGTATTAACTCAAGTCGGCTTCGATCCGACGACCCATTATTAGTGATTAATCCTAAATAATTAAATAAAAATCCTGCTGTGTCTTTTATTGAGACCAGGGCCTAATGAACCATTTGCTCTTTGCCTAACTAAAAACAAATGTGATATTCTTTCCTCTACTCTTTAGGTTTTCCCACGTTTACTGAGCCTGCTGTATCCTTTCTCAATACCAAGGCTATAGCACATATAATCTATCTCCTCAATACATAGAATCTATTTACTCCTTGGACACAACCGTCGTTACTACACAAGTACCTCCACAATGACATATAATCGTACAAATTATCGAATGGGATTACAAGGTCTCTCTCACATATAATATGGGTTCTGCAACCAGTTACTTCACAATCTAGGTTCACAATCTTTATCTCATAACACTATTGGGTTCCGTCATCCAGTTACTTCACATATAGGTTTACATTATTTATCTCAATGACACTATTTGGTTCCGTCACCCAGTTACTTCACAATTTAGGTTTGACTCCTGTAAGGAGATAAAGAAAACCTAATATTAGTAGTGGCCCGTAATCATTGACGAACATGCCTTACATAAGGCATCCTCTTCAAACACTAATCCGCCGTAGTTTGAATCTACCGCGCAGAGCATTTAAAATCTGAGGAGCCTTCATCATGAGCGCACACGACCTCACTCATGGCTTCAGTCATTATGAATTGGGTTCTCACTACGAAAAAACTTCGTAAAAAATAAAAACAAAAAGAAATAAGAATAACTATCCAATAAGCTTTCCATCATATCGTGGATGTACTTGTGTGGATCTTTGACCAGACGCTGATTCAGGCGTCATTCTTCCTTCTCTGCTCTGCGCTCAGCCGGACGTGTCTCCCCACGCTCCGCTGGTTCCGCATTTGCTGCGTCCCTAGTGAGTTTTTTCTCATTTGTTTACTCCGGGATGTATCGAGTAAGGTTAGGATGTGCGTAGCAGGAGTGTCCTGGGCTGGTTGCCCGCAGTGCAGTGTATTTTGGGTCGTGTGTTTGGGGCATCTATTCGGATGTACCCTCGTGGTCCTGTTGTGGACAGGTGAATTTTATTTTTCACAGTTGAGTTAGCTTGTGATGCAGGCGGCTTTCATTACGCGATTATTTCTGCTGCCTCACTCATGGCTTCAGTCATTATGAATTGGGTTCTCACTACGAAAAAACTTCGTAAAAAATAAAAAGAAAAAGAAAATAAGAATAACTATCCAATAAGCTTTCCATCATATCGTGGATGTACTTGTGTGGATCTTTGACCAGACGCTGATTCAGGCATCATTCTTCCTTCACTGACATATCAAGTAAACCAAAATCCTTAATACATCAACGAATGGGAAGGGGATGGTCGGGAGGGCCCCAGTCGTCAATGATTACGGGGCCACTACTCAATATTAGGTTTTCTTTATCTCCTTTCAGGAGTCAAACCTATAATTTATTAGTGGCCCCTCCATCATTGACGAACATGACTGATTTCTAAGACTGGAGGGGGACATTCGTAATCATATCATAACTCTAGAAAAGCAGATAATCAAACAACCACATAGTATTCTTACTTTGAAAATATATTTAAATATGGCGCAGCCCACATCAATACAAAAAAGGGGTTCAAGCAGGTGCGTGCTTCAAAGAAGCCTGCTTGATAAACAAGGGTAACTCTGGAGATTCTGTGAACAGATCTGTAGTTACGAAGGCACCCCACTCAACGAGTGGTGACAAAAATAACAAGTTATAAGTTTACATGTGCACATAATAAACTCCATAATATTCGTGGAAATGTTTTGCAAACGATCTCCACTGTTTAGAACTAAATTGCTTTCACAGCTAAAACTATTATAACAACCCTGTTGTTTGTACTAACATTGTACTAGCACAATTTCTCGCCCTGAATAGAACAGAGAAATTTTCATATCACATTATCCATAATTTGTATTACAGCTCTTACATTCCGGCGGGGTCTAGGGTGTCCTATGTTACACTGACTGCACCCCCCCCCCCCTTTTTTTCCTTGAAAGTAAACAAAGGTGACTGAAGGGCCACCTAGACCCTCTGCCTTAAAGCTATACATGGTAAGGAAGGTTTGTCTAGAGCAACTGACAAGTATCTAGTCAAAAACGTATGATTAGACGCCCACAACTGTGTGGTCGAAATATCGTCTACTGAAAAGTTCTTCAAGAAACGTAAAGAGGCTGCCCATTTGCGTAAATCGTGGGCCCTACCCACAACGCCGGGATTACTCTCTTTAATGACTTCGACCAGAAGAGAAGCTAATCGCCGTTTCAGTAAGCGTTTACCCGTACTCGCTACCCATAAAGCACCTTGGGGGTTTAGAGGAGCTACTCTCAAATATTTGGTTAGAGCTTGCACTGGACATAGATTATGGTGCACCTTTCCCCTTTTTAACGCCGGCACAGTGAACTCAGAAAACACGCGTGCACTGTGTTCATTCTTGGCTACAAATCCCGGGGAAGGTGCAATGTGAATACATTCATTAAGCCTACCAAACCTAAGGCAATTAGGTGTGTTGCTCATCGCCGCCAGCTCAGACACTCTGTTCCCGGTGGCCAAAGCCAAAAGGAATACAGCCTTTTTTTAAGAGTAATGCAAAATCTGCAGTATTTTGGTACAGACGAGAGTGAAGTAAAGATAATGCCTTGTCCAGAGACCAAGTAGGCATGAGCTGACGGGGAGGTGGGCGGAGTTTAAAACATGCTCTCATAAAACCTGTTTCCTCCGCCACCGGTATGGAGAGACCTGTAAGGTCTAAAAAGGGCACTCTAATCGCAGTTAAGTGATTCTTTAACGTTACCACAGATAAACGTTTCTGCTCAAACAGATAATTCAAATAATTAAAAACTAACGCCACTGAGGGCACAGTCTGTTCTGTTCTAATGATCCAAGAAGTAAAGGCTTGCCAATGTGATTTGATACTGTCGCTTCGTAGACTGAGTATATTGATTGATTAATTTATTGATCACATCTCTACCATATGGTGCTAGCCACTTGGCCTCTTGAATGTCCATAATGCAAAAGTCAGCGAGGTCGCTAGGTTGCCAATCGTGTCTAAGTGGAAATACTCGACCGGGAGCGACACCGGGTGCGAGCACCACGTCTTCAATTGCTGGTACCATAACTGCGCCGGCCACAGGGGCGTGATTAGCGAGACTAAGCCTCGATAATCTCGTAGTTTGTTCACTACGTGGCACATTAGTGACGCGTCTGGCGACAGAAACAGATAGATGGAGCTCCATCTGTTCCAGTCTGTCACTAGGGCGTCTGGCCCCCCTGCCGGCGTTACCGTCCGGCGGGTGAGGTATAGAGGGAGTTTGTGAGTCTCCTCGGATGCAAACAGATCCACTTGTGGATGGTAGAACTCTGCAATCATTAGGTTCAAAATGGGTTGCTTGAGCTCCCATTCTACTGTCGTGCTCTGTCGCCGGGACAGAGCGTCTGCCCAGACGTTTGCTACGCCTGGGAGATAAGATGCGTGAAGATAAATGTCTAGCCTGTTGGCTAGAGTAAAAATCTCTTCCGACACGCTTAGCAACTTCCTTGACCTCGTTGACCCCTGTTTCTGAATACAGTGAACTGCATTCAGATTGTCCATTCTGAAGGCCACCGACTTGCCCCGTAAAGTAGAGCCGTGAGCCTGAAGGAAATACAAGGGGACTAGTAATTCTTTGACATTGATGTGGGAGATTTCTAAGTGGTACCAAAGCCCCTGACCCTGGTGCCCCTGGTTTGACTGAAATCCCCAACTTATCGTGCCTGACGCATCCGTGTCTACCCATACCGTTGGCGGAGGAGAGGTCCATGACATTACAGATTGCAGCGTTTCCCTCTTCGCCCAGACCGCTAGTAAGGTGTGGATTAATTTTGGGATGGGCCATAATTTTCCCGCCGGTAAGAGTGGGAAATATTTGTTGCCTTCCAATATTAACCGTTTTACTTTCAACCGGCCCAACATTACAGTTAGTTGAATCCAGTTGAGAGAGCCGACCAGAGACTCCCAGATCCTCCGTGTCGTAGTCAGACTGTGAAGAAACATGACCAGTTTCCTGCGAAACCTGTTGCGATTGTCCACACTCTGACTCAGAGTGAGAGCAGCTGTGTCCCAAACCAGCCCTATCCACTGAATTACTCGTGAGGGGACAAGGTTTGACTTTACCAGATTTACCTTGAACCGTAGAGTTTTGACATGATTTAAAATTATGTTGACATGTTTGATGCATAATTGCTCTGTCTCTGCCACCACCAGCCAGTCGTCTAGGTACCACAAAACTCTGATTCCTTGCTTTAACAACGGCATCAGGGCTTGCCGGACTAATTTCGTGAATAGTCAAGGTGCCAGGTTCAAACCGAATGGCATCCTCTGAAAGACAAAATTTTGGTGCCTGATCCGTAAGGCCAGAAACCTTTGAAATCTTTTGTTGACCGATACGTGCCAATAAGCGTCTGTCAGGTCTAGGGAACACATCCAACCTCCCGGCGGAAGTGTTAGCCTGATTTGGTGTACTGTTAACATTCGGAATGACTCGTTGTGAATGTGAAGGTTCAGATAAGACAGGTCTACGACCGGTCTCATCTGAACACTGTCCCTTTTGGGAACCAAAAAGAGCTTGGACGTGAATACAGGGTAATTTGGGGGGACCGGGATGATGACATTCTTGGCAATCATTTCCTGGACCAGTGACTCCACCTCTAAAGAAACAAAATTCGCCGTTGTCGGCTGACGTAAGCGAGGTCGCCGGAGCCACTGCCAAGTGATGCCTTTGCGTGCCACCATCCGTGCCCAAGTGTTTAACGGCCATGCTTTGTGACACGTTCGGAACGACCCAGTTAGCAGACAAGGGTTCGCCGGCTGTACTACCCTCGGATCCACCGGCCTTGAGACTGGCACCGGGAGTGAGAGAGACCTTATTTTTTTTATGGTGGTGGAGTTGGCGGTGGTGGACGCTTCGCCGGCTGGCTGGCATTGGCAGAAGACGGGCCCTGACCTGGCTTATTATAGCCGTGTCCTCTCTGACCTGAAAACCTACCCTGTCTATGCCTGTACTGACCTTTCGGGGAGGAGGACTTAGGTGGAAGAAAGGGCTTAGATCCCTCTGACTGAGCCTTAGCGACTGGCCTGGGTTTGGGGAAGTTAAAGGCAGGTTTCTTAGAAGGGGTGGGACTGTGTTTAACGGCCTGAGCCATATTAAAAACCGTTCGCCACACTTCAGGGGACATTAAAGAGGGAGTGAGCACTGGTGACATGACCACCTGATTCGCAATACGATCAGGCAGTTTTCGGACTAAGGACATTCTGAGATCTTGTCTCGCTCGTACCGCCTCAAGCAAGGCAGTGCGTATGTCGCCTAATGATTGGATTGACGACTGAAGAAGCAGTCGCCGGGACAATTCAACCGATCGCCTGGCATCCGCGTCTGCGATTGCCTGAGTGGACCGGAGCAAAGACTTTGCTACCTGTTGAGACACTATGTATTGAGAGAACAGGCGAAAAGCTTTCCTCCGTAGCCTAAATTCACGGTCTAGGTGAGTTGGGGTAGGGGTAGTGAAAGGGTCTTTTAGCTCACAAAGATTAATTTTAGGGGCAGCTAAGAAAGCAAACAAAGCTGAAGGGACTCCGCCGGCAGAACACACCGGCATGGAGAACCAAGAATGAGTATCTTGAGGGATCTGGTGGGAAGTTTTGGAAGTAAATGTGGTCGCAAAGTTTTGAGCCTCAGTCTCCCATTCCAACCAAGGTCCTGGACCCAACTGCCCCACCTTCAAGACTGGATTAGCTGCATCTGTGACGGTTTGCAAATCGAGTTCTGGAGTAAGAGCTGACAGTGTCTTAATGTCATTAAACCCATCATGCTTAGACCAGTCAGAAAACAATCTTGAAGCTGAGGCAGGGGGTAAAGCAGGCTTAGCAGTATAAACAAAATAGTCCTGGTGATAATAACTAGGTATAGCCT
Organism: Paralithodes platypus; assembly: GCA_032716605.1. Classification (NCBI taxonomy): domain Eukaryota; kingdom Metazoa; phylum Arthropoda; class Malacostraca; order Decapoda; family Lithodidae; genus Paralithodes; species Paralithodes platypus. The sequence continues at coordinate 16,861,605 of CM064582.1, forward strand.
TGATGTTGACATCTAGCACATTCCCCACAGTATCCAAGGCCCTTAATTTCTTAGATTTATTGCCCTGGTGACCCACTCATGCGGCACTGGGAGCTCTCCTGACAAGGTAGGTTGGGCGAGCTCTGGTTTAGTGGGGGTCAAAAGGACCCATGACTCTTCTGGTCCGTAAAGCAAGGGCATAGCTACCTTTTTGAGAGGCGCTCTGTCTAGAGGGGGCGGATTGACATCCGTTATAACCCTTACATTCGAAGTGGTCAATGCCGCCGTAGCAGGCCTAGTAACCACCGATGGTGACATAGAGGGGGGGTGAGGTATCTGAGTCAAAGCAATAGAAGTCATCAGAGGCCGTACCGTAGAGCTTGTCATGGGAGCTCCCAAGTCCACTGTGGGAGTTTCCTGCTGTTGGCCAAAAAAAATTAGATAAAGCATTAACAAGTAGCCCATCAATTTCCTGTGCAGTGACAAATTGATTTGATGATGTACTCACTGGCGAATCATTAAGATCTTGTGCGGCATCTAAGCTTGAACCTGACTCTTGCCCTTCCATATCCGATATAATCGAAACCTCGTCTTCGTCATCCTGTTCCTCCTGAGAAGATCCCGCCGAAGCTGGGGTACCATCTTGTTGCCAAGATAAGTCAGGAATAGAGGATGGGATCGCCGCGTCCCGGTGGACGTCAGCCACTGTGTGAATAGTTTGAGCCGGAAGTGGGTGGTCATGCCCCGGACGAGAATATCGCCAAACACCGAGGCCTTGGCCTATACTCCCGTGGGAGTCTGAAACACTCTCAACCACTGAGCTCCCTGAACTCTCCAATTCCAGGGTTAAAATGTTAATAGGTAAATCATCTTTAGGTACAGGCACTACACTGGACCCTTGAGACCGAACACAAACTCTGTCTGGGGTAGAGGTATGACGAGAAGCACTAGAAACTGGTGAGTGTCGGGAGGCCTTTCTATCATGGGAATCCTTTTTTGAAGATTTATGGCTGCGGTGTGACCGTGAACTACTCTTCGATTTGGAGGATTTATCGCCGTGACCACTGGTGGAACTTTCTGTCTTACTCCTCTTACTCGATGGTGAAGAGGCAAGACTGGGTGGCTGGTGTCTAAGGGTTGACCTAGACCTCGATCTCGCCCGAGACGAGGAGGCTGCCGCCGGGGGTGTAGGCTCACGGTGACGTTTCGAAGTAGCAGGGGCAGGAGATGACACAGAACCCTGTCCAGTCTCCACCGGCTTATGACTAGTTACTCGAGAGGAACGTTTATTAGGGGGAGGGTGCTCAAGAAGAAGCCTATCCCAAAGAGGGACGTTGTCACATTGAAGTGACTTATGAGCCACAATCGTAGTATATGCTGACATTTGTTGCCGAACTTCACGTAAGGCGACCGCTGCGGTCTTATCATTATCTTGGAGGACTTTGACACTTAGTTGGGAGCAAAAGGAACAGTTGCGCATCACCCACAGACCCCTTGAACGGTCTAGACATTTAACACACTTGATACAAAGAGTGTGCGCAAAAAGAGGAATACCGGCACAGGTTGGATTAATGCATAAAGCAAAAACTGGGGCAAAGGTAGCCATGACAGAGACTGGTGGGAACTTACTGCAGGTTCTGTATTGGTCCGCCGGGGCCCAGCCCTGGAAAAAAGGAAAATTTCCAGGAATTAATGCTCATAAGGTTAACCCAAAATGATCGCATACAAGTGTTCATAACCCGCCGGATAACGAGACGTAATCTCACAATGATTACAGCTCGTTACGCGGCGGGGTTCTATAAAGATTTCCGAATATCTAGACATGTCTTAAGAAAGTTTACGAATACTCTCTGACATAATATAAAAGACCAGCATGGCGTTTATAAAGTCTTTCTGGTGGTGATTGTGACAAGATTCAATTTTGAAAAACAACCCCCACACAAAGACGCCGGCCCCTGAATTATCCAGCAGAATAACACAGGGCAGGCTGATACGAGACCTGACTTCTAATGAATTGTCACATAGATCGTCGTATGGTGAAGGCGGCGATACATAGCCGTATCTCTCAATTAATTGGGTAACTAGCTTGAATTGTAAATTCCGTATTTCCCCCTCCCAGGAGCACCCGCCGGGTGTGGGCAACTTATGAAAAAATACGTTAACCCTAATTGATACGTTAACCCTAATTGAGCCTTCGATCGCCGTATGAGTGAGGGCGGCGATACATATAGTATCACTAAAATGGACCGGTTAACTAAACTGAATTACCAATTCGTTCATCTCACCTTACAAAGGTACACCCGCCGGGTGAGATCTGATGTCGTAAACGTTAACCCCATAAGTTCCTATCCCCACTTCTTTGTAAAAGATCGCCGGGGAGGAAAGCCCACAACAACAGCTAGGGTTTTTCCTTTGGTTTGTAAAACCGGGTAGAAAAACTACATAACATAATGTCCGCATGAACAATGTTAGATGGGTACAGCCAATCCGCCGGGAATCAAAGGGAGCCTGAAACAGGCACCAACACAGAGACGTAGTCCTGGAGAGCCACAGACACCAACTCGCCGGGGACACCAGCCTGTTTTGAAACCACGCGTGGCAAAACACGGCTCACGGCCGGAGTTTTCATGGTGTAACCGAGAAAACCCCGCCGGAAAGTAACCAACCCCGTTCAGACACCATCTGAACGCACATAGGACCCGAGGGATAGCCAAGCACGACTAACCTAGGGACCACAAATATAATCCGTGGAGTTAGACAATACACAACTAATCCAGGAAACAAACATAGTCCGTGGAATTAGCCAATACACAACTAAACCCGGATACACATGACACAGTAGGACATATTTATAAAATAAATCAATAACACTTGTACATGTGGCAAAGCTACGAGCGGCTGGCTAGGCCTAAGCAGACGGCACAAGAAATGTTGAAATATAAACAAAAACACTGGGAATATAACAACAGGAACCACCGCCAACACACCACTGTAGAAAATACTTCCGACCAAGGGAAGACTGACTCGGGACCCCGAAAAAACTTCACTAAGTGAAGAAAAATACGCTGGGAACGTCAGCAAAGCAACGCTACCTCATCAGAAAGATAAAAGGCAGCAGAAATAATTGCGTAATGAAAGCCGCCTGCATCACAAGCTAACTCAACTGTGAAAAATAAAATTCACCTGTCCACAACAGGACCACGAGGGTACATCCGAAATAGATGCCCCAAACACACGACCCAAAATACACTGCACTGCGGGCAACCAGCCCAGGACACTCCTGCTACGCATATCCTAACCTTACTCGATACATCCCGGAGTAAACAAATGAGAAAAAACTCACTAGGGACGCAGCAAATGCGGAACCAGCGGAGCGTGGGGAGACACGTCCGGGCCGGCTGAGCGCAGAGCAGAGAAGGAAGAATGACGCCTGAATCAGCGTCTGGTCAAAGATCCACACAAGTACATCCACGATATGATGGAAAGCTTATTGGATAGTTATTCTTATTTTCTTTTTGTTTTTATTTTTTACGAAGTTTTTTCGTAGTGAGAACCCAATTCATAATGACTGAAGCCATGAGTGAGGTCGTGTGCGCTCATGATGAAGGCTCCTCAGATTTTAAATGCTCTGCGCGGTAGATTCAAACTACGGCGGATTAGTGTTTGAAGAGGATGCCTTATGTAATAGGCATGTTCGTCAATGATTACGGGGCCACTACTAAATATTAGGTTTTCTTTATCTCCTTACAGGAGTCAAACCTATAATTGTGAAGTAACTGGGTGACGGAACCAAATAGTGTCATTGAGATAAATAATGTAAACCTATATTGTGAAGTAACTGGATGACGGAACCCAATAGTGTTATTGAGATAAAGATTGTGAACCTAGATTGTGAAGTAACTGGGTTGCAGAACCCATATTATATGTGAGAGAGACCTTGTAATCCCATTCGATAATTTGTACGATTATATGTCATTGTGGAGGTACTTGTGTAGTAACGACGGTTGTGTCCAAGGAGTAAATAGATTCTATGTATTGAGGAGATAGATTATATGTGCTATAGCCTTGGTATTGAGAAAGGATACAGCAGGCTCAGTAAACGTGGGAAAACCTAAAGAGTAGAGGAAAGAATATCACGTTTGTTTTTAGTTAGGCAAAGAGCATATGGTTCATTAGGCCCTGGTCTCAATAAAAGACACAGCAGGATTTTTATTTAATTATTTAGGATTAATCACTAATAATGGGTCGTCGGATCGAAGCCGACTTGAGTTAATACCTGGGAATTCAGTTAGGGACTAACGGGAACTTTAGGGGTCCAAAGTGCAGCCTAGCATGAATCGACGTAATATTCAATCTGCGTCTTGAACTCATCTCATCTCTGTTAAATAAAATATACGAATTTCTAAATGACTGTCGAATTATCCCCCGTAGTAGTAGCATAACAGATTTAGAATTAACCCTTCTTTAGCAGGGCCCGACTTAAGTCCGTATCTAAAAATCTGGACTATGTGGCGGGGCCCGACTTAAGTCTGTGTGCAATTTTGGCGCAATATTGGCTCTGAGAGAGAGACGAGCGACGGGAGGAGCGTAGGTTACCTCATGACCGCTCGCCACGACCGCCGTGGGTCTACTGACATGTACTCCACACTACTTCACCCTCCCTCCCTCGCTACACACGTAATTATGTAACAAAATTACCGTATTTTAGCGATTTTGCCCTTCGGTTGCACGATCGTTGCAAGACAACCAGTGATCGTAGAAGGATGGTTCTGGTGTCATTGGAAAGCTCAATTTATGCCCTTTCAGGGATACATAATTGTATTACGCTCTGGCTCTTGTTTATGCATGAAAAAGAGAACGGAAACAACGCCATTTATGGTAAAAATAAAACCCGCTGGGCGGTACGGTGAAATATACTCCACCAGCCGCTCTTTGAATGTTAAATACTACATTTTGGTGGCAAGCGGTGGGATTCGACAAATCATTTGGATTGAGTATAATTATCTAACAGAACAGATAGGATGACGGGCGTGTTACCATTCAGATTATGGGAAGAGGGGAAGGAAGAAATTGAGCTTTGGATTGAGCAGTTAGAATGTCAGTTCACATTACTTGACGTAGGGGAAAATGGGAAGAAAATCGCCTATGGAAAGGCACACTTAGGTACCCTGAATGATGTGAGAGTACGTCTGGAAGGACTAGTATCGTGGGCCGAAGTCAAGAGCGCCTTAATCGAAGAATTTGGCCGAGAGACTTCCACCAGAAAAGCCAGAGACAAACTGAAGAGTTTGAAACTTGATGGCCAAAATGTGAGAGCCCTGAGGAGGGAAATCACTAAGAATGTGAAACTAGCGTATCCCCATATGAACCAAGAGAGCCAGGAAACTGAGATCAGGGAGATCATGATCCAAGCCTGCCCGGTAGAAGTTAGGAAACACTGCATCATTCATGAGGTTCACACTACCAAGGAATTGATGGAGGTAATTAAAAGATTATGGAGGCTAGAGAAGTAAAAGAGGAAAAACAAAAAGGGGAAGAGGAGAACCCAAAGAAAGGGTATCAGAAAGCCCCGATTCGATGCTTCACTTGTAGACAGACCGGACACCTAGCTAGGAACTGTACCAACCGTCCACAAGCCCCAACCCCTAGATTTTACCCCCGATTTGCACTCCTAAACGATCGACCTCTACCCAGGGGAACCGATCCGGACCGGAGAGGAATGCTTCCGGTAGAATACCGGGAGACAGAAAACCAGCCAAAAGTTATGATGCCGGAAGAGAGAGAAAATTTTCTGTGAAACCTCATATAGAAGGGCGGTATATTGAGGTCAATATCTTAGAGAGACAAACGCCTTGTGAAAATGTAGTCATAAATGGGAAAGCCGAGAACATGTTGATTGATACAGGGGCAAACCGTAGTTGTCTCCTGGAGAATTTCGTAAAACAAAATCAGCGAGAAATGGGCCCATTAAATCAAACCAGTATTCAGTTGTCAGGAGCCGGGGGTCAACCACTGACAATCCTAGGAAAAACTAACACGACGGTAGTGCAGTGGAAGGGAATTACCTTCACCACCGATTTTTGTGTTTTATCGGGAAAAGCCAGTAGTGGAGTCGATGGGTATCTGGGAATAGATCTCATGAGTCAGTTGGGAGTAACTACTCAGTTTGGGCCGAAAGACACAACGTCTACTCTTCAACCTCAAATAGCTACCACAGGGAAATTATCTATTCCTCCTAGATCTTTGAAAATTATAGAGATTCCCCCAAACCCAGGCATGACTTCCGGGATTTTTGAACCCGATGCACGAAATGGGGTGAGAATATCTCCCACCTTCATTACTGCCGACCAGAGGAAACTAGTTTTAGCTAATTTTGGGGATGACACGATTAGTTATCAAAAAGGGAAACTGTTAGGACAAGTCACACCCGCTCAACCCACTACTGTTGGAACTGACGGACCCGTGAACTTCCTTGAGATCCCGAAAAAATTAACCTCAAGTCAAGCCAGTACCTTACATGAATTGCTCTGTACGTACCGGAATGTGTTTGCTCAAAACGAAGGGGACCACGGATCGGCTCGAACCCAACACACCCATGAGATTACACACACAAGGGCCTCCTATTAGACAACCCTACCGACGACAAAACCCTATTATCCCGTGGAGCCCCGGCTAGTTTTGTAATGTTTGCGCACCAGAACCCGGCCGGTTTTCAAAAAATGGTTTTATTCCAGAAACAATAGCGAATGGGTTAGGAATGAAGGAAAAACCACGAAAAACCGCTCAAAAAGCTTTAAAAATGGTCCTACAGAGCCCCCGAAAACGGATTTTACAAGAGTAAAAAATTGAAGGCAATTATCCCAAAAAAACAGGTTATTGCGCGCTCGTGCGCACGCACATGGACTTTGAGAGTTTTCAACCATCGGCACGGTTGCGTGGGATACGTACACAGTTCCCATACAAATCTGAGCCCTCTTGAGTGGCTACACCTGAGGTTACGGTCGGCGCAATTAGGGTGACGCGCCAGGCGCGTCTCTGGGGCTGTGCGTTACATACATCGCCGACGCGTCAGGTGCGTCGCTGGGGCTGTACGGGTTAAGAGACAAAGAGAAAAGGAACAAGTTGAAGACATGATTAAACAAGGGCTAATAGTGGAATCATACAGTCCGTGGTCATCTCCGGTAGTCCTAGTTAAAACAAAAAATGGGTTTACTCGGTTTTGTGTAGATTATCGAAAATTAAACGATGTCACCATCAAAGACGCGCAGCCCCTACCTCGTATTGACGACTCGTTAGAATCCCTCAACGGGTCGACCTGGTTCTCTACCTTAGATCTCCAGAGTGGATACTGGCAAATACCAGTTAGGTCCGAGGATCAAGAGAAAACCGCATTTGCCACGAGCGAGGGCAAACTCTACCAGTTTACTGTGTTGCCGTTTGGAGTTTGCAATGGCCCCGCCAGTTTCACTAGAGTCATGGACGAAGTATTGAGGGGATTAACCTGGAAAACTTGTTTGGCGTACTTAGATGATATCATAATCTTTTCCGCTAGTTGGGAAGAACATATTCACCGACTCCGAGAAGTGTTAGAAAGAATCAGGGGGGCAGGACTTAAACTGAAACCTTCAAAATGCCAATTAGGGGCCCGTGAGGTGGCATATCTAGGGCACGTGGTTTCCAGTAAAGGTATCCAACCGGACCCACATAAAGTGAGATCTATTGCCGAAATCTCACCTCCGTCCTCTGTCAAAGAGATTCGAGCGTTTCTGGGAATGGCCTCCTACTATCGAAGTTTCATACCTAACTTTTCTAAGATCGCTCGCCCCATGACTCAGAGACTAGAAAAAGGGAGGAGGTTCGACTGGGATCAGAGTTGTCAGGTAGCTTTTGATCACTTGAAGCAAAAATTAACCTCGAACCCCGTAGTTTGTCATCCGGATTTCACCAAGCCATTTCAACTATACACCGATGCTTCTGATGAATGGCTCGGAGCCGTTCTGGCCCAGAAAGTGGACGGAAAGGAAAGCATAGTGGCCTGTGCTAGCCGGACACTGAATAAGGGCGAAAATAATTATAGCGTTACGAAAAAGGAATGTCTAGCTTTAGTGTGGGCTGTACAATATTTCCGTCCGTATCTAGCCGGGGTCCACTTTGAAGTTATTACGGACCACCATAGCTTACAATGGCTCCGAAAAATGAAAATGGAAGACGGACTATTTGTCAGGTGGAAGGGGATTTTGGAAGAGTACTCGTTTGAAGTTAGACATAGACCCGGTAAATTACACACTAATGCCAATGGCTTGTCTCGACTACCGGTAGCACCCGTTCAACCCACTGAACCCCATGGGGAAAAACATGACCCTAGACCTAGTAATAAAGTAAAGTTTTCGGAGGGAGCCTGGAGGAATTCTCAAGATCGGGTCGTACTTGATTATTCAGAGGCCAAACACATGATCCAAATCCTCCACGGACAAAAGGGAAGGGGGGCTCATTTGGGGCAGTCTAGGGTTCTCCAACAATTCAATGAAAGGTACTGGACCAAGAGGGCCGACCAGATTGTTAAAGAAGTCATTCAAAATTGTTTGGGATGCCAGAAGGGCAAAGATGGAAGGGGACCTAGACAGTTACCCGGACATATTACCGCTGGTACACCCTGGGCCAAATTATCGGTGGATATTATGGGACCTCTGCCCAGACAGACAAACAAAAGGTACATCTTGACCTGTGTCGACAATTTCTCTAAATACACGGTTGCTTGCGCTATCCCGGACAAGAAAGTTGTAACGGTGGCCAAGGTTATCCTGGAAAAGAATTTTGTTGTGTATGGCACCCCTGGAGGTATTCGCGATCTGAGTGACAGGGGAAAGGAATTTAATAATGAGATCTGGCAACACTTTGGAGAAACCTTGGGGTACCAGATACAGCAAACCTCCCCGTATTACCCTCAGGGAAATGCTGTCTGTGAAAGGAATCATAGGGTGTTAGCCAACTGCATCCGGGCTAGTCTGAGCTCACAAGGGGAGAAAATCGTCTGGGCTTGGCCGGAGCTTTTGCCTGAAATTGTCTGGGGAATGAATACCACAGTCTGTAGGACTACGGGGTATTCTCCCTATGAGATTATCTTTGGCAACATACCGAAATTGCCTCAAGAACGATTATTGCCATACCCCCATTCCTACACGCAGTATTCCCAACCCGGAAAATACTGGAAGGAACAAGGGGAGCGACGACAGCAAGTACATGATCATATTGTTCAGCAACAACCTCAGAAAGTTTCTCTAAATAATCCTTATTACCTGGGGGAGTATATTTTGGTCAAGAGACATGACCCCACCCGAGCTGGTAAACTGGAGGAGAAATACGAGGGTCCTTTCAGGGTTGTCGAGTCAAACGGGCCCTATCAAGTGTTATACTTACATTATGGAGATGTCGTGTCAGTTACTCATATTCGTCATACCAAACGATATGAGGGTAATCATCCCCCCAGAAACGAGCGAGTGGAGCAGCGAGGAAGGGAGCGAAGAGGAAACGGAATCCAGGGTCAACGACCCTGATACTTCCTCAGCTCGACCCAACGTTAGAGGTCCTACTCCGACTCGGGACTACCTAGAAGATTCTCCACTTTGGTGGTCACTTCGTCAAAAAAATCGAGAGGGTCTTCCTGAGGTTAAGTCAGAAGGAGACCTAGGAAGCGAAGAGATCGTATCTAGTGATAAAGACGATTTTTATGAGCTTACTGAGGAGGAAAAGTCTACGGTCCCAGACAGCGAAGTTTCAGTTTCCCCAAGAGATTTAAACAGGACTTTAACCCTTATTTAGCGGCGAGCAACATAAGTCGAGTTAAATAAAGCTGGACTATGTGGCGGCGCTCGACATAACTCGAGTGGCAATTTCAGCACGTAATGTGGCTGAGAGAGAGAGACAAGTGGTGGCAGGAGACTAGCGAGCGTATGACTGCTCCAGACCACCGCGGCGAACCTACTGACACAAATCTCAGCTCCCTCCTCCCTCTCTCACTCGCTACATACTCAATTATGTACTGAAAGTACCGAATTACCTGCTTTTTGCACTCGCGTTGCACGGTTATTGCAAGAAAACTATCCATCATACAAGGATCGTTATGGTGTCATTCGAAAGCTCTGTTTATGCCCTTTCAGGGATAGGTACTTGTTTTACGTTCTGGGTCTTATTTAGGCATGAAAATGATCACGTAAACAGCCCTATTTTGGCTAAAAACACCCCGCTGTGCGGTACACATAAATAAACCGCATAGGCCGCTCGTAAGGTGTTAAGTAGTGAGGAAGAGTGTCCTCGAGACGAGACAGAACTGCGAGGCGTATCTTTTGACGGCAACCGGATAAACGGTTCTCCCACAGCTAAAGTGAAAGAATCCAAAGGAACTCCTTTGCTTAACATTCCGGAGAAGACTCCTGCGAGAGCAACCAAGTTTACGGGCCCCACCGAAACTCTCACTCGTAGTGGTAGGATTAGCCGCCCACCAATCAGGTACCCGGACGAGGCTATAAATAGGACCCCTTGGGCACGTGCCTGTCAGTTGCAAGGCACCATGCCTCTCCCCTCTGACCCTCAGTACCGACTCCGTCGACTGGTAGCCATAGTCGACGGGCAGGGACAAAGAATTAATACCACTCGAGCTCTCAAACAGTTTCTCAGCCAGCCCGGGGAAGTTTTAATAGCCAAAACTATCGTGGGAAATCAGAATCCTGCACTCTAGTTACATAAATGCCTCTGCGAGCATATAAGTGGACTGGTGGAGTGGCAGCCTGAGGGCATAAACTTTAAGGGAACAGTGTTGCGGCGATCAGGAGCTCGCCTAAAGTTAGTAGGGGGTGATAAAGTAAATAAACCCTCCGCCAATCACGGAGCTCCCTTTTACTTACTTGCACAGCCAGCTGATTTTGACAGCTCACGGCTACGTTCCACGCCCCGCCCACCAGCGGCCTCCATTATCGGAGTGCGAAGCTGGACTTCTTACTCCACCTCAAAAGTCACTCTCTTTCTCTGCCCGAAGAGCTCCTTCTGATTATTCCTTAAGTAATACCTCGGTGCCAGCCCTGTACTCCCGTAAGCTGCCAAAAGAGGGTTATAACCAGCTTCCTAGGACTTATTTTGAAGAGAAGGAGGAGGTGAAGCAAGCCAGAATCCAGAGCGAGCGCGTCTCGGCACGTGCCAGTCAGCCAATCACAGCACGGGAGAGCGGGAGGCCTGAGTATAAAGGCTGCCGCGCGCGGACTCCAGGGGTCATCACCCCTCAGAGCCCACCTGGTTAAACACACTGCAACCTACTTGCTCTCTCTCGCCCGGGCACAAAGGAGAACCAGGAACCCACCTTTCCAGTTACCTTGCCCTCACCTAAAGTCACAACCCAGACCACCCCTGACCTCCCCTCACTTTCGCCCACTCGGAGGATGCACCATCAGTATCCTGCCGCCTGTCGTCACGTTGCTAGTCTGCACACATACAGTCAAGCACTTCAAGAGGGACGACAGAAGGTGGACGGAAGTGAGGACTTCCAGAAGAGCTACTGGCCAGCTCTGAGGTGGTAAAGCACAGTTCCAGACATACACACACCTGATCCAGCATACCAGAATATATTTGTTTAACCTAAGAAGTGCGCACGGGGGGTAGTGGCCACCCCTCCCTGTGCGGAGGTATTTAGGCTGTTTTCTTCACTCAAATCGCCATCGTACCATAAATATCATTAATACTTATCCATATGTGCCTATTTTACGTTGATTATGAAGATATTAACCTGTTACAGCAATAAAACATGTGGAAACAGCGTTTGGCTGGTCAAAATCGGCAACAGAGGCCGGGAGTTGTAATCATTGAGTGTGAGCCAGCCTCCCTCTCCTCCACTCCTCCCCATGTCTGGAGAGATACTGTTGCGCGATTCTCTCTCTCTCGCTCTTTCCTACGCTTGGTAACACAGATGACCACGCCCTTCTAGCAACTCGCTAATGTTAGCACGAAAATATACCTAAGAATAAGGGAATAACAGGGAGAATAGGTGATAACTGAAGGGGGGGGGGGAGGGGAGGATGTGGAGGAGTGATATTTGCCATGGCCAAGGGGCAATAAAAAAAACAAAAAAACAAAAAAACAATTGATACTGGGTTGGTTTAAATGTTTTTTTTTTAGGCCTTGGATTATATAAGGCTTCCCGCAGCACAGTGGTAGGCCTTATATATGTCTTGCCGCACTTGCTGGGTTAAGGACCCATATTGGGCCCGCATATGATAAAGAAAGAAAGAGAGAGTGGTTGACTAACCTGGTGGTTTCTATCAAAATTGATGTGTCCTTCTAGGTCAAGACTAAAGGAAAAAGAATTTAGACTCACCTGAATATATAAAGATGATGTGTTATTAATTAGTTATCTTTGTTAGCAACGGCGCCATGCCGAAAGAGTTATTATATAGGATCCGATAGGAGAGATTAAAGATTAAAAGAGTAAAAGTAAAGAGGGGAGGGAAAGAATACTTTTGTTAATAAATGAGGCAACCAGTAAGTTAAAGAGGGAAACAGTTGTTTAGTTGCCTAATAGATTAGCTATAGCTAGGGAAGGACACTAGTCCATATGAATCATTCATTAACCCGGGAGCTGCGGGGAGACTCTTAAGAGTTCCCCCGGCGCACTGCGGGGAGACTCTTAAGAGTCAGAGAAAACAAAAATCAACTTTTGACATCGAAAAAAAAAAAAAATTTATATTTTTTTTTTTTTATTTTTTTTTTTTTTGGCCCCTGGGCCATGCAAAATCTCAGTCCTCTACCTCCCCTCCTTCCCCACTTTCCTCCTCTCCTTCAGTTATCACCTATTTTCCCTGTTATTCCCTTATTCTGAGGTATATTTTCGTGCTAACATTAGAAATCCGATTGGAGGGTGTGGTCATCACTGATAGCAAGCGAGTGCAAGAGAGAGAGAGAGAGTATCGATCGACTGTGTCTCAGTGGCCTTGGGGGAAATTGGCGGGAAAGCAGATTGCCTCACCCATACATTATACAACTCGCGGGCTATATCTCCGATTTTGACCATCCAAACGCTGTTTTCACTCGTTTTATTGTTGTTTCAGGTTAATACCTTTATAATCAACCCATAATAGGCGCATATGGATAAGTATTAATGCTATTAATGGCACAATGAATATTTTAGTGACGGAAACACCTCAAATACGTCAGCACAGGGGGACGTTTCCAATTACCCCCATGCGCACTTCAGAGGTTAAGTTGTGTAAAAAGGAAACTATGAAGAAGGACACTAGTCCAATGTGAGTTGCGTTATTATCACCCGAATATCTCTTTTTTACAAAAGTAAGAATACTATGTGGTTGTTTGATTATCTGCTTTTCTAGAGTTATGATATGATTACGAATGTCCCCCTCCAGTCTTAGAAATCAGGCATGTTCGTCAATGATGCAGGGGCCACTAATAACTTCATCTTTAATAAAGATATGCTTCATCTTTATGAGGATTCGGAAGATATGCTTAAAGCTTCTGGACAGGTAAAGATATGCTGAAATCTTTATTATGAAACTAAAGGACAACGAAAAGTAGTGGTGGAGTGCTACGGTTCGTTGACCGGCGGTTTTGAGGCACATATTTTGTCCCATTTTTTGGTTGTAACCCTATGAGCATTAATCCCCGGAAATTTCTCTTTCCAGGGCGGAGTACCGGTGTTGCACCAGGTGACCGGGTAGTGACCGGGGGCGGGGTAGTTTTCCCCAAGTCTCTGTCGTGTCGGCACTTGAACCTCTCATTTATGCATCACGGGATTAAGGGTAAAAATAAAAGTACGGGGATAAGTACAGTTAAAAAAGTGAAAAGATCACGCATAGCCAAAGTATTCGCGACAGGTTTTAAGCCAGGAGTGACGGCATCCGACTTGAAAGAATATCTCTACAATAAACTCAGTCTTAGTATGGATGTTGAACCAATTATTCCCTGGTCTGATAGGCACACATATATTTCATTCAGAATAAACTGTGAGTGTCCAAATCCCGAGGTGTTTATGGATGAAGAACTTTGGCCAGAGGAAGCATCGGTGTACTGGTGGAGAGAACGTAGGGCACAGGTACCGGTATCAACAAATGAGGACTCTATAACTACGGTAACCCACCCTCCCAACAACTCTTAATCATGGATATAAAGTCTACTTCATCTCCCAACAATTTGCGTATTGCTACTTATAACTGTAGGGGGCTCCCTAAAACCAACAGAGGGCTTCTCCTACGCCCTGATGTAGTAGACATATTTAATACCAGTGATATTGTGTGCCTGCAGGAGACTTGGTATTTTAAACAGGATTTGGGTAACCTCAGTACTATCTGTGATAATTTTCATGGGTTTGGGGTCTCGACAACCGATGCTATGGATGGTCTAGTAGCAGGTCACCCACCGGGAGGAGTAGCTATTTTGTGGAGGGACTCTTTAGACAGCCGGGTTAAACCACTTGTAACAAATTTACCATGGTGTACAGGCATAGAAATAGAAGATATCCAACGGAAAGTAGTTATTCTTAGTGTGTACTTGCCCTACCAATGTAATGAAAATGAAGAACAATACCTGGAATGCCTTGGAGAGCTAAGTGCTCTTTTACAAGAACTAAATACCACCTGCTACTCTGTAATAGGGGACTGGAATGCTAATCTGAAGGACATGAGTAACTCTCTGTTTGCTAGTCATATGACTAACTTCTGTGGTGAGCATGATCTAATTATCTCTTCTCAGCTCATGCTCCCTCATAGTAGTTACACATGTGTCAGTGCAGCATGGGGCTCAACGTCTTGGCTAGATCATACCGTAGCTAGTGCTGATTTCCATGATATGATAACAAATATGGAAATTCAGTATACATATACAGATGAAGATCATATCCCATTGACCTTAACAGCTAGTTTGGAAAGAGCGCCAGAATTAACCCAGTCAAACAATAGTGTAAATCCAAAACTGCCATGGGGCAGGCTTGACGAGGAGGAGTGTGAGCAATTTTGCACTTTAACACACACTCTCCTTTCTGAGCTTGATCCTGGCAGTGAGGATGCCATTACCTGTGAAGACCCCAATTGTGTTAATGCTAGTCATCGAGAAGAAGTCAGCAAGCTGTACAATAATATTATATCTTGTCTTACTAAGGCTAGTGACATAGTATTTCACAAGCATAACAAAAATTACTCTTTTAACAAACCTGGGTGGAATGACCATGTTTCAGAACTATACCAGGCATCCCGAGATGCTCGTAGTGTATGGCTGGATCATAACAAACCGAGACAGGGACCCATTTTTGACATGTTCACCAGACTAAAGGCTAGATGCAAGTATGCAATCAGATATATAAAAAACAATGAAAATGTATTAAGAAGAGAAGCATTGGCCAAAAACTTTGCTAGCAAAGACACATTGACCTTCTGGAAGGATATTAAAAAAATGCATAATAGCTGCACACCTCTACCCGTTAGTGTAGATGGGATCTCTGGTACTAATAACATAGCCAATCTTTGGAAAACACATTACCAAACTTTGTTTAACTCTGTTGGGCACCAAGGAAATACCATTGCTGCTACAACAGAGTGTAACAAAGAAGAAAAATATGACTCAATTAAAGTTACAAGTGAAAAAATCAAGGCTGCAATAAGTAGGCTAGATGCTAACAAATCCTGTGGTTTTGATGGTATATATGCTGAACATTTGAAGTACTCCTCCACTCTCCTCTTGGAGAAACTCAGCAGTTGCTTTACCAGCTTTCTAATCCATGGTTTCCTACCAGAATCTATGATGTCCGTTACCTTGATACCAGTAATTAACCCGGGAGCTGCGGGGAGACTCTTAAGAGTTCCCCCGGCGCACTGCGGGGAGACTCTTAAGAGTCAGAGAAAAAAAAAATCAACTTTTGACATCGAAAAAAAAAAAAAAATTTTTTTTTTTTTTTTTGGCCCCTGGGCCATGCAAAATCTCAGTCCTCTACCTCCCCTCCTTCCCCACTTTCCTCCTCTCCTTCAGTTATCACCTATTTTCCCTGTTATTCCCTTATTCTGAGGTATATTTTCGTGCTAACATTAGAAATCCGATTGGAGGGTGTGGTCATCACTGATAGCAAGCGAGTGCAAGAGAGAGAGAGAGAGTATCGATCGACTGTGTCTCAGTGGCCTTGGGGGAAATTGGCGGGAAAGCAGATTGCCTCACCCATACATTATACAACTCGCGGGCTATATCTCCGATTTTGACCATCCAAACGCTGTTTTCACTCGTTTTATTGTTGTTTCAGGTTAATACCTTTATAATCAACCCATAATAGGCGCATATGGATAAGTATTAATGCTATTAATGGCACAATGAATATTTTAGTGACGGAAACACCTCAAATACGTCAGCACAGGGGGACGTTTCCAATTACCCCCATGCGCACTTCAGAGGTTAAAGACAAGGCTGGCAAAATTACATCAAAAGACAACTATAGACCTATTGCCCTTGCCAGCATTGTAAGTAAGATACTAGAGTTAATCATTTTAGACAGAATCTCAGTGTATATCTCAACTAATAGTAATCAATTTGGTTTTAAAAAGAATCATGGTACGGACCAGTGCATCTACACTCTGAAGGAGCTAGTGGATGGGTACATCAAAATGAACAGCTCTATTTTTGCATGCTTTCTTGATGCTAGTAAGGCATTTGACAGAGTCTGCCACAATATCCTGTTTGATAAATTAGCAACAAGGGGAGTGCCATCCTATATACTGAGAATCTTGAAGTACTGGTACGCCAATCAAACATTTAATGTAAGATGGGGTAACATTATTTCGGATTCCTTTACAGTAACCAATGGAGTGAGACAGGGTAGTATTCTCTCACCTTACTTATTCAATGTATATATGGATGAATTAAGTGATAAATTGAATAAAGAGCAGATTGGATGTTATGGTGGGAATAAAATCATCAACCATCTCATGTATGCTGATGATCTGGTCATTATTGCACCGTCTTCTGCGGGTCTGAGCAAACTTCTTGATATATGTGAATCTTTTGGTAGTAAACATTGTGTTAAATTCAACCCACTGAAAAGTTCTGTTCTTATATTTAGATCAAAATTACTGTATAAAAGTAAACTGCCAAATTTCTCACTCAATAATCAAATTATTCAAGAAGTAAACAAAATAAAATACCTGGGACACATTATCTCAAACGATTGCTCAGATGATGCAGATATCGGCCGTCAGCGCAGACAGCTATATTTACGTGGTAACACCATCTTGAGAAAATTCCACATGTGTAATTGGGAAACTAAAGTCACTTTGTTCCGGACATATTGTTCCTCTATGTACACGGCCCATTTGTGGTGGAAGTATAAGAGAGCCACCATAAATGGTCTGTGTACATCCTATCATAATATACTCAAGATGTTCATTGGTCTCTCTAAATATGAAAGCACTAGTATGGTGTGCACACTGTTGGATGTGCAGTGCTGTCGGGCTGTCATCAGGAGACTGGTGTACAGCTTTTCGCAGCGACTGCAATCCTCCAGTAACACGCTGATTGTAGCTCTTTGGTCTAGTGATCATATCTATGAATCCCGTATTATATCTCACTGGCAGAAGCTGCTGCACACATAGTATGTACTGTAATGTAATATATAGGTCTAATTGAACTATGAGCAATGATCTGTGCAATAGGTGTTAACCAACATTGAGCAATAGCCTTAGTTAGCCTATCTGTGTTATATTGTGACAAAATGTGATATGTGCTCTATTCTGTAAATAGGCCTACTGTATTTTTTATTTTATTGTGTCTTTATTAATATATCTTTGTGTATAATTATTATCTGTGCTCTGACGAGAAGTGTATGTGATATGGACCATTAGGTCGTACTGTATTTATACTGTATCTATCTTATGTGTCTGGAATAAAGAATTATTATTATTATTATTATTATGTTCACCGCCGTTAAGCTCAGGTAGCCCTATCTTATTTTTATTTGTTAATGAAATAATTTAATAGCTGAATCATAATAAACATATATATTTTCTATGATTATATTATGATAATATTGTGTTTATTTATAGTAATTTATTTTAATACAATTAAATATAAATTAAATTAATTAGTATACTTTATGATTTTGCTCACCAGCTCGGCTTTCAGGGAGTAGACCGAGCTCGCAAGTGAGGGACAGCCACAGCCAAGGTGTATGGCGATACTCATAGTCGTACCTCACCCGCCGGACGATAACGCCGGCGGGCGGACCTGACGCTCTGATGACGGACGAGAACAGGTTGATTTCCATTTATCTATTTTCCGCCGCCAGACGCGTCTCTAATGTGCCACGTAGTCAACAAACTACAGGATTAGCGAGGCGTAGTCTCGCTAATCGCGCCCCTGTGGCCGGCGCAGTGTGGTACCAGCATTTGAACACGTGGTGCCCGCACCCAGTGTCACTCCTGGTCGGGTTGTTCCACTTTGAACACAATTGGCAACCTAGAAACCTCGCAGACTTGTTCATTTTGGACATTCAGGAGGCCAAGTGGCTAGCACCATATGGTAGCGACGTGACCAAGATATTCACGAATCAATATACCCAGTCTACAAAGCGACAGTTTCCATCGCATTAGCAAGCTTTTACGTCTCGGATTCTTAGAACAAAACAAACTGTGCCCTCGGTGGCGTTGGTTGTTTATTCTTTAATTTATCTGTTCATGCAGAAACATTTATCTGAAAGTGATTTATGTGGGCAGGTTTTAAACTCCGCCCACCTCCCCGTCGGCTCAGGCCTACATGGTCTCTGGACAAAGCATCGTCGTTATTCTCGTTCCCGTATGTACCAAAGACTGCAGATTTTACAAAAGGGCAGTATTCCTTATGGCTTTGGCTACCAGGAACAGAGTATCTGAGCTGGCGGCGATGAGCAATGCACCTAATTGCCTCAGGTTTGATAGGCTTCATGAGTGTATTCACAGGATTCATAGCCGAGATTGAGCCCAGTGAACACGTGTTTTCAGAGTTCACGGTGCCGGCGTTAAACAGGGGAAAGGTGCACCATCTTTTTTGCCCAGTGCAAGCTCTAACCAAATATTTAAGAGTGGCACCTCTAAAATCACCAGGGTGCTTTATGGGTCGCAAGTCCGGGTGAACGATTGATGGAGCGTACACTGGCTTCTCTCTTGGTCGAGGACTTTAAAGAGAAGAATCCCGGCGTTGTGGGTAAGACCCACGATTTACGCAAGGGGACAGCCTCTTTACGTTTCCTTAATAATCTTTCGGTGGAAGTTATTACGTCCACACAGTTGTGGACATAGCCTTGTCCATGTGACATAGCCTTGGTATTGAGAAAGGATACAGCAGGCTCAGTAAACGTGGGAAAACCTAAAGAGTAGAGGAAAGAATATCACTTTTGTTTTTAGTTAGGCAAAGAGCAAATGGTTCATTAGGCCCTGGTCTCAATAAAAGAGACAGCAGGGTTTTTATTTAATTATTTAGGATTAATCACTAATAACGGGTCGTCGGATTGAAGCCGACTTGAGTCAATATCTGAATAGTGGGAATTCAGTTAGGGAGTAACGGGAACTTTAGGGGTCCAAAGTGCAACCTAGCATGAATCGACGTAATATTCAATCTGCGTCGTGAACTCATCTCGGCCCGAGCCAAGAACCAATTATTAGAGTAGTTAGGAAGTCTGTTAAATAATATATACGAACTTCTAAATGACTGTTGAATTATCCCCCGTAGTAGCATAACAGATTTAGAATTAAATACTACAATGGTTACTCCCGAATATTTTATTGATTCTACTACTTCTATATCTTCTATGTTGTTTGGTTGTTCTTTCATATTAAATATCATAAATTTACTTTTCAATTTATTTATTTCCAGGCCATATTCTTTTCCTGTCTTTATAAGGTTTCTGATATTTGCCTTAGCCTCTGTCAGGGATTGGGAGAATTGCAGGCCATCGTCAGCAAAGAAAAGAGTATTAAATCTAATTTTATCATTTCTGAATCCTAGGCCTGTACTTTCTAATTGTTGAACTATTTTTAATGTAACACGTTTAAATAAGGTAGTTGACGCTGTACATCCCTGTCTTATTCCACTTGTTACTTCTATTAAATTTCCTTCTGTATATTTTTACTTAATTGTATTGTGGTCTTGTCCCCGACATATATTTCTTCTACTTTGTCTATTAGATTTTCATGTGTTCGTAGAGATTTGAGTGTTTGTATGATGTTTTCTCTTTTTATAGTCATAGGCTTTTTGGAAGTCTATTGCCGCTATAATTAATGGGAGTTTTTCTTTATAGCTTGATTCTACACTGTACTTTAAGATTAGCGAGTTATCCTCTATCCTCCTAGATTAAATGGGTAACTATAACTTCTTTCTCTCCTTTGCTTTCTCTTCCTTCTTTAGTTGTCTCGGAGTGTGTACAATGTGCCTGGTAGTGAATTGAGGTGCAACTCTAGAGATTATTAGTACTTCGCGTGAGTACCGATAAATCGGCCTGCTGTGGTAGCGGCTGAGATCTTAAGCCCTACTAAATTGAGCAGGTCTGGTAGTATCATCAGACGAACATATAAGCTTGATTTATAAGTCATTGTACTAACTGGTAGCCCACAGTATTATGATTATTTATATGATGAGTTTTGTTTACTTAGGAATAAAACATGTTTTCAGTATTATTAAGAATATAGTGTGTGCAATTCTGCACACAATTATATATTTACTTTGTATTATAATTTGAGAAACCAAATAGGAGGGAGGATTGTTATACATTTCAAATAGCCAGCCAGGAATCGGTGTGACTGTCACTTTGTTTACATGAAAATGAAGCTTGTAACCGCCCAGCTGTGTTTCGTTTATTCCTTTCAAGTTCTCTAACATATGAAGGTGACTGGACGACTCGGCCCATGGGACAACTCGGCTAGGACAGTTCGGCCCACTTTTCGACAACTCGACCACGACGGCGAGACAACTCGGCCCATTATTTGAGACAGCTCGGCCCCATGTTTTGCTATGGGGCAATTTGACTAGACCAGTCAGGATTAGGATGGGGAGAGCTAAGTGGAGGGTTTATGGGTGAGGCCATGTATGCAGCACCAAATCCTGTCCTCTGCGTATGTGCGGCCTTTTCCCTAATATTTTTATTATGTTATTTAGGCTCAACTGTTAGGTTAATTTAAGTTAGGTTAGGTTAAGATAATATAATAGTATAAAGGAAAACAAAATTGTGCCAAGGGGCCTAAGATTCTCACGCATGCGCAGAGGACAGGATTTGGTGCTGCATACATGGCCTCCCGTTTATGGCGTGTGTGTAATGTGGGCGAAATGTTCGTTTATTGTATTATTATGTCATAGGCTAGATCTCTCGATTCATAATGTGTAGGTTAGGTTAGGTTAGGTTAGGTTAATTAAGAGTTGTCTCGTAATTAACACGGGGCCGAGCTGTCTCGCCGTGGGCCGAGCTGTCCTGGCCGAGCTGTCCCGTGGGCCGAGTAGTCTAGCATTCACATATGAATTATGGCCACTGTACACTTCTGACAACCTCTGGATATAACATACTGTATAATGATGAAAACTACCTAAAACCGAAAAGAAAAACTTCGAGAAAATTAGTGGTAGGCTAGTATATAGTATATGGCTAGGAAATATTGTCCCCTTTGAGCATGTAGTCCCAGTCTATCTAAAGTATTTTTAATAGCCATAAATATAAGTCCTCATTCAATAAGCCAGGTTGGCAAGACTATGTGGCTGACCTGTATCAGGCCTCCAGAGATGTTAGGTCTCATTGGCTTGAAGTAGGTCAGCCCAGACAGGGGCCTATATTTGAACTTCACAAAAGAGCAAAGGCTAGGACCAAATATGCCATTAGATTTATTAAGCAAAATGAAAACCAATTAAGGAAGGAAGCCCTTGCAAAGAGTCTGGCAGAAAAGGATACTAACTGTTTTTTGGAAGGACATCAGATCCATGCAAAATTGTAACACACCATTACCTGTCAGTGTTGAGGGGGTTACGGGTGAAGAGAACATTGCTGACTTATGGAAAACTCATTTTAAGGAACTACTTAACAGTGTAAACCAAAGGTCTACTAATGGTGCAATTCAATATGTGAAAGATAGTAATTATGAAGACATTAAAGTGACTGAAAGTGATCTTGAGAATGCCATAAGAAAACTTAACCTAAACAAAGCTTGTGGGCTGGATGGTATATATGCAGAACATCTTAAATATGCAGATAAGTTGTTAATATATAAACTTAGTTCTTGCATCACCAGTCTATTTACGCATGGTGTCCTGCCGGAGTCTATGATATCCGTAATACTTGTTCCTGTCATTAAAGATAAATCAGGTAAAATTACAGCTAAAGACAACTACCACCCAGTAGCACTTGCTAGTGTGGTGAGTAAGGTACTTGAAATGATAATGCTAGAAAGAATGTCTGCATATATTGTCACCAGCAGCAATCAGTTTGGCTTTAAGAAAAATCACGGCACAGACCAATGCATATATGTGCTGAAAGAAGTGATTGATACATACAACAAACTAAATAGCTCAATTTTATCTTGTTTTCTTGATGCAAGTAAGGCTTTTGATAGGGTGTGTCACAAAACCTTATTTGAAAAATTAGTTAACAGGGGAGTGCCTAGCTATATTGTTAGGATACTTATTTTCTGGTATGCTAATAAAAAAATGTGTGTAAGATGGGGCAACATCCTGTCAGGCTCTTTCGCCGTAACCAATGGTGTTAGGCAGGGGGAGATATTGTCTCCGTATCTTTTCAACGTCTACATGGATGATCTTAGTCTGCAGCTGAACAAGACTCGCACTGGGTGCTGTATTGGCAGCACCATTGTAAATCATCTCATGTATGCTGATGACCTAGCTTTAATCGCGCCCTCTGGAGCAGGACTAGATAAATTATTAAGAGTATGTGAAAAATTTGGAATCGAACATTCAGTCAAATTTAATCCTATAAAGAGCAATATCATATTTAAATCTAACCTATTGAAATCAAAGCTACCTAAATTACATTTGTATGAACAAATTATAGAAGTAAGTAAAGTAAAGTATCTAGGACACTATATTTCAAGTGATCGCTCAGATGATGAGGATATGGGTCGTCAGCGAAGGCAACTTTACATGCAGGGAAATTCAATATTAAGAAAATTTCATATGTGCACATGGGATACAAAAATAACATTGTTCAACTCCTAGTGCTCACCAATGTATACAGCACTACTATGGTGGATCTATAAGAAAATGACAGTGAATAGACTAAGTATCTCATATCACAATATCATGAAAATGTTTCTGGGGCTCTCAAAATATGAGAGTACAAGTACGCTATGTGCCTATATGAACTTACACTGTTACCAATCACTCATTAGAAAGCTAACATATAAATTCATTCAGCGCCTTAACACTTCTGAGAACAGTATCATTAAAATGCTACAAACTCCAAGCATGGTGTACACCTCTAGGATCCAGGCACACTGGAGGAAGTTGCTCTATATTTAACCTTAAGTAATGATTTCAGGTCTGCTACTCTACAGAATTAGCATACCGGTACTGAACCTCATAGTGCAGTACAGTACCGATATTCCTATACTGTACTGTAGCAACATACTGTACCGGAAGCTAAATGATGTGAGGCATGGTACTGTACACAATTAGGACAGTGGTTTTGGTAACACAGTAGTTTGATGACCACTGTTTTTGGTTGAGGCAGTGCTGTGAGCTACATGATAGCAAGCTGGGTATTATTTAATTTCTTTTTATTTTATGTAGCCTATGTACAGTAGCTTATATATATTTATGTTACTGTAAGGTATATATGGACCCCAGTATGGTCCCCTCTGTACTGTGTGAGTCTGAAATAAATTATTATTATATTATTATTATTATTATTATCCTATATCTGTACTCCTTGTAGTGTCTCAATTTATCTTCCTGTGCACCTTATCGCTTCCATACCATACATGATCCCATATGCCTTTGGTTATTTCGTATAGCCTACATTTGCCCTCTCTTTCACTTCATTCTACAGACAAACGTCTACATGGCCTCCATCAGTTGTCAATACGATGACCTCTATTGTGCCAGTACAGCCTCAAGGAGCTCCCATCCATAAAGCACCCTTCCGAGAGCGCGTAGGGCAAATTATACATAGAAAATCACGCATATTCCTTGGTTGCCACTCAACCCCCATGGTACCACCAGTCCCACCATGGGAATACATCCCACCCACAGTCCAGACAGACCTCATCAACTCAACAACCAAGAAAAACAACTCGGCTGACCTCAAGCAAGAGTTCCTCGAAGTCCTCCACACCCAGCACCAAAATTCCACCCACGTATACACAGATGGATCACGCATCAGTACCAGTAATAACAACAGCAAATCTGTGTCTTCAGCATTATGGATCCCAAAATTTCACCTTACCATGGGATGGAAGCTACCCAAACAAACCACAGTGTTTACAGCAGAGCTCTATGGACTCCTCCGTGCACTTGAGATCATCAACACCCTCCCAGTAAGTGCCTACACCATTTGCTGTGACTCCAAAAGTGCCATACAAGCCATCAACTATAACACCAAGACAAACAAGGAAATAGTATACCCTATGATCCAACTCCTCACCACCCTCCACTCTCAAGGATATACAATATCCCTCCAATGGGTACCCAGCCACATTGACATCCTCCATAATGAAATAGTGGATGGACTAGCCAAAGGGATGCACTCCTTCCACCTAACAACAGTCATACCCTACACCACAACCGACCGGACAAACATCCTCAGAGAAGACGTCCTCCAAGACTTCAAGGAAGAGTGGAAAATAACCATAGCTGGCACACAATACAGTAACATCAAGTCAGAGTGGTCAGTGTGGAAACACTCCATCTACAAGAACAAAGCCTTAAACACCGCGGCTCTCCGCCTCAGAACAGGACACACCAGACTGGGAGGGCATATGTACAGGATGGGACTGCAAGCAAATGAAAATTGCCCGTACTGCCTCACACCTGAGACAGTGGAGCATTATCTACTCCACTGCCACAGACATTACGGTGCCCGCACCCACCTCAGAAGTGTAGTAACCCAACAAGGAGGAACATTCAACATCAAGCATATCCTAGGTGGAGGAGACCTACCACAGCACAGTAAACATGTCATCGCATCAGCCCTAGGAACCTACATCAGAACAACAAACAAAATCACAAGCATATAAAATTACCATCCAACTGAATCTGTACTATACCACCACTGATCATCATCATCATCATCTCTGACCTCACCCTCACCTTGACTTGAATCACACAGTACACATAGAGCAGTACAGTACTGTACTGTACTGCAACTGATCATCATCATCATCTCTGACCTCACCCTCACCTAGACTTAAATCACCCTGACCTCAAAAGACAACGACAAACTTACCCCTCATATACAGTACAGTAGTATAAAATCCACCTTTACTATCTCTCCTAACCCCTATTATACTAACAATTGTTCTTTTCACCCCTCCTAAAACGCCTGTGCAGTAATCTGGAGACACCACAACTCTCCAAGCAAACTGCACATTTAAACAATAAGAAGAAGAAGAAGACCTCTATTGGCTCGCCGACTACAATTCTCAAATGTTGACAGTTAAGAGCCGATATTATTATGGCGATATATTATTCAGAGAAGAAGACGTGACCGTGACAGTAACACAGTTCATAAGTCGTCACTGTTTGAGACTTGAGTGGCGTTTGTGCTCTACATGCCCACCAGGCCCCGGGCTTGGTATTTGTCAAACGACGCTGTTTTTTGAGTGAGTAGCCTAGGCCTAATTCTAATTTCTGCAGAATCTGCAGAACAAGAACAACTGTTATTTTGGTCAATATTTATGAGTCGCACCACAGCTGGGATCTCATTTCTAATGGTAGTTTTGGGTTCCTATCATTCTATGCTTCATTGCTATATACTTTTTATCGGGGTCGAGAGGTTTCGCAGCATGTGACGTTTCTCCGCAGGTACGGTCAGAATTTGGATAGGCTAACATTCAAGACCTCTTTCGCTGCCTTATTAGAAATAATTTATTAGGGAAAATAGGCCTAGGGACCAATAGACTCGCCATATTTTTCTCATTAGGGCCTAGGCCTATAGTCCGCATGGAGGAATTTCGTTATCGACACTTGAAAAAACCCGATTAGGCCTAGGCCTAGCCTACACCGAAAAATAACACGAAAATAATGTCCCGAACGTAAACAAAGCATTGCACCCAATGAATCCTTCGACCTGGGTCCTCTTCTTCTTGTTTTGAAAGATGCGGTGAGTGCGATTCACCCAATAAATGGCTTGAACGTTACTCACAAAAACTATATTATATTATATTAGGGTTACGTTAGGTTAGGTTAGGTTAATCTAATCCCGCAATTTTCCTTACCTACTGTAAAAGCGCGAATCACCCAATAAATGGCGCCATTTGACGGAGTATCTTCAGATTAACACCTTACGAGCGGCCTATGCGGTTTATTATATGTACCGCACAGCGGGGTGTTTTTAGCCAAAATAGGGCTGTTTACGTGATCATTTTCATGCCTAAATAAGACCCAGAACGTAAAACAAGTACCTATCCCTGAAAGGGCATAAACAGAGCTTTCGAATGACACCATAACGATCCTTGTATGATGGATAGTTTTCTTGCAATAACCGTGCAACGCGAGTGCAAAAAGCAGGTAATTCGGTACTTTCAGTACATAATTGAGTATGTAGCGAGTGAGAGAGGGAGGAGGGAGCTGAGATTTGTGTCAGTACGTTCGCCGCGGTGGTCTGGAGCAGTCATACGCTCGCTAGTCTCCTGCCACCACTTGTCTCTCTCTCTCAGCCACATTACGTGCTGAAATTGCCACTCGACCTATGTCGAGCGCCGCCACATAGTCCAGCTTTTTTTAACTCGACTTATGTTGCTCGCCGCTAATTAAGGGTTAATGAATAATGGGTAAGTTAATGCAAATCCTCCAATCAAAATATGATAAAACAACAATAAAACACTATAGGCCTAGGCTATTCCTTGAAAAAAAATATACAAAAACTTGGTAAATAAGGCGGTTCTAGCTATCTTGAATGTTACCAGAATTTGTTATGCCTGTTCGCAGCAAATGAATGAGACGGTTCGCAGCAGGTTCGTTTAACTGCAATATAAACCCCAGATGTTTTCACTCTTCTTACAACAGTGTTCCTGACCACTGCACTCCTCGGTACTGCTTACTGCATAATAAATCGTAGGCTTGTGCATAGCATATTTCGGTTCAATGTTATTTTAATACCACAAATTTTATTGATATATTTGAAGATAAATATTGAATCTATATGCTCTAAAGATCATAAGAAAATTTGTTTTAACCCTCGGCAAAACCTAATAAAAAAGTATGGTACTAACATTTATTTTTCGTAACAAGGTTGTCAATACGGTACTTCCAGTTATCGACAGCTCTAAAGATCATATGAAAATGTGTTAAACCCTCGGAAAAACCTGATATAAAAGTATGCTACTAAAATTTAATTTTCGTAACAAGGTTGTTAATACGGTACTTTTCCGTTATCAATGTACAATCAAAGCTGAAGATTGCAGAGTAAACACCGTAGACTTCATCGACTTTCTTTCACCTTCGTATAATCGACAGCCAATTTTTTTTTTTTTTTTTATTTACTAAGGGGTACTCAACCAGCGGGGGTGTGGGGGCGTTAGCCCCCACCCATAATACTAGGTTAGGTTAGGTAAGGTTGTTAGGTTAGGCTAATGTCTTTTCAAATCACTATCGGGGAGCGAGAGTGTCTCAACATCGATCGATAGGCGTAATGGGGAAAATAGGTTTTCCCGAGATTTCTAATTAATTACAAACACTATATATTGATGCAAATGACCAATTTTGTTTATAAAAAACACTCGGAAAATTTGTGGTATTAAAATAACATTTTCCCATAATTCTTTAACTGCCTTGATAGCGTAATGCATAAATGCGCGGAATTTCGGTGTGAGTAGCCTATCCTAGGTTAGAGTCCTTGGAGTGCCACATGTATTTGTTGATTTCATTAATTGAGTTTAAAAGTAGGCCCTAAAGTTGTTTGGTGAAAAAATATGAATTATAGGCTACTGCTGACTTTAAAATATGCTTTTAGGCCTATTCTGAATTCCTTCGATTTCTAAAAATCCTTATGTTTAACTTTCTTAGTAAATATAGGCTATTTATATTTTGTATTCCAATACATAGGATACTTAGCGATATTTTTATAGTGTAATTATGCAGGTTATTACCGTACTATCTATGATACATTCTAGTGCATTCCTAATGTCAGTCTAGCGTATATTTGTCGCAATTACCATAATTTTCCTCTATCTCCATAAGATTTCCTAATTGGTGTTTTTCAAACAACCAGGACAAACAATGATTGTGTAAGTTGGCACGGTGCATTAACCCTTGTCTAGCGGGGTGTTTTGGGCTATTTTGGGTATATTCAGGCATTCCTGAATGATCAATCAAGTATCTGCATGACAAAAAAATTATTTAGCAAAAAACTAGGCTCTAAAAGCTTCAAAATGAGACCAGAACGAGCTATGTAGCACTCGTGGTTCTCATACAGTGATACCAGTAACATGGGAGTTTAGCGTATTTCGGCATATTTTTCCCAGCTATGCTCACTACTGCCTACACTGCTGGCCTCTTGAGAACACAGGGAACATGAGTTAATGGGCGGCGGTAAGCCCTGGGAGTCGGCTGTCTGGCCCGCTGCGCTCCCGGCCATTTGCACTCGATTTTAACCCTTTAAAAGCCATAATAATGCTCCTAACTTGCTGCAAATTGGTGCACGACTTAAGTCGAGCGCCGCTCTTTAAGGGTTAATTCGTCGAGCAGGAAAATCTAAACTTCCACTTTATCTGCGGGTCGATCTGCTTGAAGAAGAAGCTAAAACAGTTAGTGTGGAGGTACGGTAGCTTACAATTCGTTAGTGAAGGCACATTGTCCAGGTACTGGTACCAACGAGCAACCAATAAAGAAATCCAAGGACAATTATTCCAGGCGGGGGAAGAATATATGAGAAGCACACCCAAAAGCATGCAGGAGGCCAAGAAGCTCTTACGCAAGTGTGCTAGTGTATATCGTCCCTATTAATGTGTAAACTTCTTAAATTAAGACACGATGACGCATATTATATATACTGTCTGGCTGATATTAGACTGTTTTCTTCATATTAGGAAATATGTAGCCTATGTAATGAATTGAGATAATGTTTATCATTTGTAAAGTATCAGATGGCATTCGAAATGTAGGAGATCCATCCTTAGTTGTATGACATCGTCCAGTGATGTCAGTATCAATTTAGCTACTTTCCCACAACTCTAGCAGTATTAAGCATCTTGATTTGGTGGCCCTGGTGTGGGTCGGTTCTCCACAGTTCCAATTAGCGTCCGGGCTCGTTCGCCGCGGTAAGGCGAACCGTCACTTGCTGCGAAACGTCTTGCTCCCCTTTTTATCCACCGGAAAATATTTTGTTTTCTTGGCTTTTTTTTTTTTTTAACATTAACCTAACCTAACCTAATAGCCCCAAATACATTTAGGTTAGGTTAGGTTAGGTTTTTTGGTTAGGTTAATGCTAAAAAAAAAGAAAAAAAGAAAAAAAAAAGAAAAAAAAAAGAGAAAAAAAAAGACAAGAAAAAAAAATCCAGTGGATAAAAAGTATATAGCAATGAAGCATAGAATGATAGGAACCCAAAAGTACCATTAGAAATGAGATCCCAGCTGTGGTGCGACTCGTAAATATTGACCGTTATTTTATTTTTATATTAGGCCCTATTTAGTTTTAGGCTTTATTGGATAATTATAGGGTAAGATTATACGGTGTCACAGTTACAAGCCCCATCGATGTTTGTGTAGCCTATAGGTATGTTATATAATAGTCTTCAGTCCTATATATGTCCACCCCGTCGCAAATATATTATAAGGGAGATATAGGGTAAAACACAGAGTCTTGTCTGCATAATGACAAGTCCTGTTTTACGGGATTTCTGCTTTATAGACATTTTTTTTTTCCCTCCTACCTTACTCGGGGGACCTTACAGTTGCGCGATCCAGTGCTGCTTTGGTAATTGCGTAAATTTTATTTTCCCTCCCATATAAAATTTTCAGAGTCCCCACTGCACAAAGCCACTGTCACTTTGTTTATGTTCTCTCTGCCGGATTACACTTTTCCCTCAACAAAAACTAGTTTTATGGGTTTTTTAAAAATTTCTTAGCCTATCACAATTGACCTTTTTACCTTAAGCAAATATGACGTCAATACATTTTAATTTTCTTCTTAACCCGCTGGATTCCAGCGTCGCACGTGTTGCGTCGGCAATGTTCGATCACCAGAACCCAGCGACGCAACGTTTGCGTCCTGGCTGGTCCGGTCCTAATTACTCCGGTCCTATGGCACCTAGAGGGCTCAGATTTGTATGGGAACTGTGTAAGTATCCCACGCACCCATGCCGATGGTTGAAAACTCTCAAAGTCCAACCGCGTGCGCGTGAGCGCGCAAAAACATGTTTTTTGGGGAAATTGCCTTCAAGTTTTTACTCTTGTAAAATCCGTTTTCGGGGGCTCTGTAGGCTAGGACCATTTTTTGCACTTTAGGCCTATGACCAATTTTTTTTTTTTTTTTCCTTCATTCCTAACCCATTCGCTATTGTTTCTGGAATAAAAAAAAAATAAAAACCTGCTGGGCCCTGGTGGTACATTTATTAATAACTAGCTGGGGCTCAGCAGGTTAAATTACACATGCATTCAGTTATTATTCTAAATTTTTTAAACTTCCAATTCTTTTCCTATAATTTTCATGTCTTATTTTGTCATCTTTCTATATTTTATTCTCTTAAATATCTATTTAGTCCGGCGGATTGATACCTATGTCTACCATGTTCCATAATGACGTCAAATGATCAACCAATGGTATTGGATTTCCCTGGGAAACCCCCCAATGATGTAGCACCCACTTAACCAATCATCTCTCACGCGCAAGTGCGCATATAACCCACAATGCAATTTTTTGGCGAGGGAGGTCAACTTGCCGGTTCAGGTGTTCAGTGTGCAATGGCCGCCATCTGTATTGGTTGTGCTCCGACACGTTCCTCTATTACAGAACTTATTCATTATAAAAACGAACCTGCAATTAACCCTTCAACCCCGGGTGGTACACGTGTGTACCATTATGTTTTGACCCGAGGAACCCGGGTGGTACAACATTGTACCATTGCTTGCGTATGTGCTTTCGAATGGCGCGCGTAAACATTGAGTTCCGTGGTCGCTAGGCGACGCCACCAGACACCATGTACGCCACCAAAACAGTCTCTACCCTGCCGCCATCATGGATACTAGCCCAAAAAGTGATTCCCCTGTGTCCGATTCCATGCTCCCTTCGACGCCTGCCCATGTTCGTCGCGCCCTAACGCAAAGGCACGTACAAGATGCGTTGACTCCCATTGAAATAGCTTTGAGGAGTTATGAACGTGGTGAAGGACAAAATAGTGTTGATGACTTGGGCAGTGATAGCTCCGAGTCTTATCAGTCTCACTATAGTGAAAATTTAGACGATCTAGACGAAATTCATCAAAGAGACGCGCAATTTGTTGGATTTGAGCATGACGATGAAAGTGATGATAGTACTGAACGTGATATAGTTGTGCAAGGTGATGAGAGTGTAGTGAGAGTGAGCGAATGGGACAGCACTAGGTCGACTGCCAAGTTTAGGTTGAGTGACACGACACCTAGCCCTTTGCCAGCTAAATCCCCATTCAAGATACGCTTTTATAAGAAGCAAGTTCTTGAAAAGGCGGCCGCGGCAGCCAGGAAAGAGGCCCTAAAACTTGGTGAGGGAGCAGTGCGTGAGGGTGCCAGTGAGGCTGAGCGTGAGGGTGAGGTTGACCCGCCATTGTCTTCCTTATCTACCCACGCCACCCAAGTTGCCCCAGGCGCCCGCCATTCTTCCCCACCACCACCAGCACTGCCTAGGGTTGAGGACCCCCCACTTTCGGCCTATTTACCCCCTATTTCCCCCGAGAGGAGACATACTACTACAGAAAAGGGAAAAGGGAGAAAATATGTGAAAAAAGGAGCTACAAGTAGGCGCTCTTTGTTCGAGGCTCCCGCGGCTTCCACCCCTGCCGGTCCCAGCCATACGCCCCCGCAAGTTTCCCCAGGGTCCACCCCACCTCTCCAGCCTACAACAGAGGTTCCTGACGATGTTTTTGACCTCGCATCCATACCTGCACCTACAGACACTGAACCAGTGCTGTCTACGAATCGTCGTAGGCCAAGAAGCCCCGAACCTCTGCATGAAGATGACAGAGCCTCACCTGCCACTCCTTCCCCACCTCGCCGAACTACACGCCGCCCACGCATCATTCGTTCCCCGCGAGATTATGAGGGGGGGTCTGAAGATGAAGGGCACCTCACAGATGACTCTGGCCATGATTACCTGGGTCCACCGTCAGGGCAAGATGACGGCTCTGACGACAACGACGATGACTTTATGGACATCGACGACCCTCAACCCAGACGCTTTGCCCAGGGCCGTCGTGCTCCTGGCCGCCCTGGCCGCCGGGCTGGGCCTGGGCGCCGTCGCGCTCCTGGCCGCCCTAGGGTGCGCGCCGCCAAAGTTCGTGGGCGTGCTGCCCCAGCTGCAGCTCCTCGTCAGCGTCGCCAGCGGGACCCATTTTATATTTTCAACTGGCAGGATGTGGCTGCTGATGAAGTGAATGACCCTGATGTAACCCCTTTTGATGAGGTACAGGAGGGTTCAGGAGTTACCCCAAGTTTTCCCGCAGGCCCCAATGCTCCACCACATGAGCTTTTTGAGGCATTTTTTGATAAGGAGGTTACTGAGTTTGTCATACAAGAGACAAACAAGCACCACCAAATCCAGGTGAACTTTTTTGGCAAGGTGACCAAGGGCCACATGAAGCGGTGGACCCCAGTGACTCATCCCGAGTTCATGGTGTTCCTGGCAATCACCATGCTAATGCCTCATGTAAAGAAGCACAGGTTGGCTGACTATTGGATCACCAAAGATCTGATATCCACCCCTGCCTTCGGGAAATACATCTCTCGGGACCGGTACCTCGACATCCTCGGAGCGCTCCATCTTGTCACCAACACCGACATGCATCTCTCTGACAAGCTGTGGAAGATTAGGACGTTGTACGAGATGATGCGAGAACGTTTCACGTCATACTTCACGCCCTTCTGCAACGTCTGTATTGACGAGTCTCTTGTGCTGTTCCGGGGAAAGCTGAGCTTCAGGCAGTACATCCCCTCAAAGAGACATCGCTTTGGTATAAAGTTCTTTGTGCTGTGCGATTGCCAAACTGGCTATGTCCTTGACTTCCTGGTCTACAGCGGGAAGGAAGGGGACGTGGAAATAGACCCCCTCATTGGCTTTGGCGGAGCAGTGGTTCAAGCCATGATGAACCGGTACTTCCAGAAGAATCACGTCCTCTACACGGACAACTACTACACGTCCTCCACTCTCTCACAGTACCTCCATCAGCGCAAGACGGGGACTGTAGGCACAGTTAGAGCGAAAAGGAAGGGCATGCCAACTTTCCCTCCTAAAACCAAAAAAGGCGATGTCTTCAAGAAGAAGTCGGGACCCATTCTGGCTATTCACTGGCACGACCAGCGGAAGGTCAACCTCCTGAGCACCGTCCACAAGGGGGAAATGGTTGAGACTGGCAAGGTGGATCGCCGCACCCAAGTCAGGGTGACCAAGCCCGATGCTGTAATGGACTACAACATAAATATGAGGCTGGTGGACAAGTCCGACATGCAGATAGGCTTCATCGACTGTCTGCGTACCTCGTGCAGATGGTACAAAAAGTTCTTTCTGCACATGGTGGACATGTCAATGCTGAATGCCTACAATATCTACAGGCTTCGGAATCCGTGCACACCCAGGAAGTTCAGTAGCCTGCGGAGGTTCCAAAAACAGGTGTTGGTGGAGCTCCTGGACAGGTATGCTACGCCACAGAGGGCAGTGGCACAACCTGGGCGCCCCGTTCAGGACCGTATGCAGTGTGCACAGTATCTAAATGTGCACAAGCTTGGTTACCTGCCTCTGGAACGAGATGGAGTCACCATTAGCAGAAGGCGGTGCCATGTCTGCTGGAACAGCCAGGTGAGGCCGAGGAAGCAGAAAAAGACCACCATGCAGTGTGTGGAGTGCCAGCTGTCACTATGTGCTATACCGTGCTTTGCTGAATACCACACCAAGCAGGAGTACTAACTAATAATCATAGTGAAAGTACCAAAGACTGACAATATGTATGTATATAGGCAACAAGTGGAAATAAAACAATGTATTGTGATAAAAAAGTCATGTATTATGAAAACATATATAAATAAGTGAAAAAAGACACAATAAATTGTATATAAAACATTTACAAAGCATATAACTAAGTGAAAGTGACACATGACATAATATTAGATGGCCAAAGTATAATAAACACCTGTGATAACGAATAATCAGTGCCTAATATAACAATAACCTACCTCAATTACTAATAAAATGTACCGTATCAAGTGAAAATGAGCATTATCAGTGACAGTGACACTCTCTCAAGCATATTTACCAAAGTGAAAGTGACACACGAAGTAATATTAGATGGCCAAAGTATAATAAACACCTGTGATAACGAATAATCACTGCCTAATATAACAATAACCTACCTCAATTACTAATAAAATGTACCGTATCAAGTGAAAATGAGCATTATCAGTGACAGTGACACTCTCTCAAGCATATTTACCAAAGTGAAAGTGACACACGAAGTAATATTAGATGGCCAAAGTATAATAAACACCTGTGATAACGAATAATCACTGCCTAATATAACAATAACCTACCTCAATTACTAATAAATGTACCGTATCAAGTGAAAATGAGCATTATCAGTGACAGTGACTCTCTCAAGCATATTTACCAAAGTGAAAGTGACACACGAACTAATATTAGATGGCCAAAGTATAATAAACACCTGTGATAACGAATAATCACTGCCTAATATAACAATAACCAGCCTCAATTACTCATAAAAACTACGGTATCGAGTGAAAATGTGAAATATTAGTGACAATGATAGCCTAATACACATATTTTATATAATTGGACTCCAAATAACTATAATAACATCACTATCAATAAATAAAATCGCCTCCGGGAGGTAAAAACTCTGGCGCGACGAGTGGCTAAGTGCGCAGTAGGTTAGCCAAGCCGGGGCGTGGGCCAAGGCGACGCATCCGAACGCGGGAAGATTTTCCCGCATAAAAATCACTCCACTTCCCGCGCTCGCCATTATGCAATCACTTGGGCTAGAGACCTCTACTCAACGGCATTCTACACATGAAGGTTTGTGCAAATTTTTTTTTTTTTTTTTATAACTTTGTGTCATGTATTTCAGGAGTAACAGGTGAATCAACATGGACCAAAATTCCTCAAAACCCCCGGACACAGAGTACAGTCACGATCTACCCTAGCCGGGGTTGGAGGGTTAAAGTATTACAAGATCACGGTGTCCTCCCTACCTCTATAAAGTGTCCTAAGTGCGGTTCAAATTGTGTGCAACGAAAAGACACCGAACATAAAAATCAGTGGACCTGCAACCACACTTTTTATTTAAACAAAACTAAGAAAAGGCGTGCGTGTGGCTACCAAGTGTCCTATTATAAATGTAGTTTTCTGCAGGGCACTCAATTAGAACCGTGGCAAGTGGTAGGTTTTGTAAATTTTTGGTGTTATAAGGGTTTTAGACATAGCGAGACTGCCTGGAATTTAGACATCACGCTCAAGACCAGTGTTGATTGGCGCAGTTTCTGTTGTGAGGTGACCAACTATTGGTTCGATCACCAAGAACCAATTGGTGGTCCGGGGATCGTCGTTGAGATCGACGAAAGTTTTGTGGTGAAAGCCAAATTCAACGTCGGTCGCCACCCCACTCAGTACCGGTACTGGGTTTTCTGGGGCATTGAACGGCTGTCAAAACAAAGGTTTATTGTCCCTTTAATTGGTGACGTCTCCCTAGCTCTCCCACGTGATCGTCAAACTTTGTTCCCGATTATCAGCAAGTTTATCCGTCCCCACACTACCATCTATTCTGACTGTTGGCGGGCCTATACTACTTTGGACCAGGAGGGATACAAATAATTTTGTACTACTTTTTAGGCACTCGTATTTATTTTTTCCAATGGGTACCAAGTAAGCCTACAACAAGTAGCCAAATTACTCGCAATATAATCTTGATTGAATATATCTCACTGACTTACAAAGATATAAGAATTAAAAAAAAACAGATTTATTTCTCACTGACTTACAAAGATATAAAAAATGGAAAGATATAGGAATTTAAAAAAACAGATTTATATCTCACTGACTTACAAAGATATAAAAGTTTTACAAAACATGTTTATATCTCACTGACTTACAAAGATTATAGGTTTGATTCCCAAAGGGAAGTAGAGAAAACCTAATATTTAGTAGGGCCCCGTAATCATTGACGACTTCGCCTATTAATAATAATAGTCTCCATTCAACATCCTGCGCCAGCATTTTGAATAGCCCGCGCGGAAGTATCGTGGAGTACTCATCATAAGTGCACGCTTAATTCCCTCATGGGATCGTCATTTTGATTGGGTACCCTACAGAAAAAACTCTGTAAAAAAGAAAAAAGAAAAAATAACTTAACCCGTACAGCCCCGGCCGGTTTTATTATTTTTGCGCACCAGAACCCGGGCAATTTTTTTTTTTTTTTTTTCTTATAAATATATCAGAATGTGTTAGAAAATAATGATAGACCTGAAGAAATGTGAAAAAAGTACTTACCTAGGCCATTTGGGGGTCCTGGGAGGTAGTGGGGGTCCCCAGCCTCAGTGGAGCCTTAGCGCCATTTCAAATCTCCCGCGCCAGCAGCCAGTTGCCAGCCGCCAGGCAGCATGACTTATTTTGCACCTCTCGGACATAAAGTGCGCTTCAGAGTTCATAGAATGTCTTTGTATATCACATAATGTCAATATAACTGAAGTTGTAGTGTGATAAGTGCCTTCATTCAAGTATTACAAGTGCGCACGAGTGTTAGCGTCCCCGTTGCCATGGTGATGGCGGCCATCTTTGCTCAGGACAATAACAAAACGCACGTACGAACACACGGCCAGACAGCGGACCGAGTGACCCACATTCCACAGCACCCTTCCTTCTTTCTTTCTTTCTCTGTCTGGCTGTCACTTTCACTCAAGGTCACTCTGTCTCTCCTTTTCATTGAATTATTTGTACTTGTTCATTGTTTTACCTAAGATTATGAGGTGTATATACATTGTTTTACGCACTTATTGTCTCGTATTCTTATAATTATTTGCACACAGTTTTATAAGTTTAGAATTTACTTAGTGTTTTATATTGTTCGGTACTTTGCACTTGTAAATTATATATATATACACACTGTTTTATATTCACTTTTTGCGTCTTTTATATACACTGTTAGTATTACATTATAGCGTCTTTTATCGCAGTCTTTGAACACTTAGAAGTGCTCGAGGGTGTGATAATCCCTGAAGCAGGTGGGAAAACACAGTCCCACATCACATTCTTCACACATCGTCCGGGTGTCTGTCCGTTTTGGTGTGCGTCTGCCTGTGTTGCGACACACATGACACCGTCTGCGTGGGTTGGGTTTTACTTGGTTGGGCGGGACAAAATCTCAAAAGTGGTGTTGTGTCAGTCTGGCGGGGCCTTCTGGTGCTTGAAAACGAGCTGCGGGATGTTGCTGGCGGCGTGGACCATCCCTGAAGAAGAACAGAAGCTCCCGTGCAAGTTCGATGCAGTACGACTCCATCGTCTCAACTTCACCTGTTATTTCATGATATTGGATGTGGCAGTTGTAGAGGGTGAGGTCGAGTAGGTGGAAAAATAGTTTTTTATACCACCTCATCGTCTTCCTGGCACACTCGACCGACGATATGACAGTCTGACTTGTCAACCAGCCGCATGTTGATGTTGTAGTCAATGATTGCAACTGGTTTTTTGACCGCCTCACCTGTGGCTCTATCACGGCGTTTGGTGTCCTCTAAGCGGGGCAGGTGGATACTGGTGAGGATATTGACGTCACGATTGTCCATCCACGAGAGCATCAAGATATTATTTGCCTGGAGGTGGATGATGGAGCCCTTCTCCCGCCTTTCGGGTAGCTCTGGCATCTAGACACGATTCCTCCTGACGGTGCCACAGACGCCAGTGTTTCTGCTGTACAGGAATTTGGCAAGGGAAGGGCTGGTGTACCAATTGTCGAGGTACAAGATGTGGCCCCTGTCCAAATATCCCTCCAACATGGTGATGACAACGGCCCCAGATATCCCATATGTCCTCTCCTCCACCAGTTCAGTGACCTTGCCCATGTAGAGGATGATGTCCTGGATGTAGCCGGTTTTGCAGTCGCACATCACGAACAGTTTCAGGCCATAACGGTGACGCTTGCTGGGGATGTACTGTCGGATGCTAATATTCCCCCTCCATAGCACCAGACTCTCATCAATGATTAGTTTTTGGTAAGGTTTGAAGGAGGCTGCAAACTTAGTTTTCAGGTATTCAAATATAGGTCTTATCCTCTTCATCGGGTCTTTGGTATTCCTGGGGCGTTCCTGGTTCCTGGTGTGGCTTGCCAGGCTATCAATAAAGTGCAGGTTTCCCATGATTGCCGTGAATCTATTCCTGCTCATGACTTTCCCAAAGAAGGGGGTTGCGATGAGGGGATCACATGACCAGTACTTCCTGAGAGACGTCTTCTTGGTGACCCCCATCAGGATGACCAGTGCCAGGAATGCGTAGAACTCATCGGAAGACAAATCCACCCATGAGAGACGTGCCGAGTTCCTCTTCTGCTCCTTCCCTGCCATAAAATAATAGTTGTACCAGTTCGTCTGGTCAACAATCAAGCCGACAAGGTTGGCAGTGAAGAACTGCAGAAAAACACCCAGTCTTGTGGTGTCAGGTCCACGATTGGGCGTGGTAGGGCCGGCCTCAGCTGCCCCCACAAAGTGGTATTGTCCTGGTAGATAGTTCTCCCCATCCACCCAATCCCACCTATCAGCGCCTTCGTCGTCGCTAGATGGGGCATCGGGCTCATCAGGGGCACCGGGGCGGGTCGGGCGGGTGCGGGTGGGGCGTGGGCGAGAGGTGGACCGGGGTCTGGAGCTAGACCTCGAACTTGATCGAGAGCTAGATCTAGAGCTCGATTCGTTGCTGGGGCGTCTTATTTGCTTCACCTTCTGCATTCGGCCGCGGGTGGCACGCCCGCGAGATATGACACGCCCACGTCGTTTGCTTGCAGGGCGTTGGGGCAGGTCGGGGCGTTGTGGAGAGGCTGGTGATAATGCAGTGGCGCGGGAGGGGCCTGGTTCAGGTGAGGGAGACATTCGTGGGGGGGTGTACGGGATGGAGCCTGAAGGTGATAGTGGGGGGGCAGAATGGCGAGGCGGAGAGTCTGGTAGTAGTGGTGGTGGTGGTGGTGACTCATCCCTCCCCGCGTGCTCTGGGTTGGGAGGGAAGAGGGAGCGTTTTGGGTCACGTGACTGCCCTTGTCTCGCACCACGTTGTGCCCTTTGTCCATCACCAGGTTGTTCCATTTGTCCATCACCACGTTGTTGTTCGTCACTATGTTTATGACGACCATAGAACCTCCCCGGGGTATTTTTCTTGAGTGGGGAGATTATGCGAAGTGGGGGAGAAGGCAGGCGGGGTTCTGGGGGTACCTCCTCTTCACTCCCAGACTCGCCCCTTCTTCTCTTCAATCCCCTTCGTTCTTCCCCAGGTACACGCACGTAATTTTGAGGGTCAGCAGGTTCATCTGGAACAACAACCTCTTCCCCACTTTCTGAGGATTCAGTGGGGTCTTGGGGAAGTGGGCGGCGGGGAGGTGCACTTGCCCCTTGCTGTCTTTGTGACGGCCTTCGCCGCCTGACAGGAATCTGAGCAAGCTCTTCCTCTAGCTCTTATTTCGGCTTGCGAAGGGGCATACTCGTCCCCAGACTCGTCCAATGCTGAGTCAGTGTCACTATCAGGGCTGTCAGTGTCGTACAGTATATCCATGACCTCCTCTGTACTGCAGGGGCAGGTAAGGCGGGCACTATAACGTCGAGACATGGTGTTTCACTCGAGAGGGTGCGCGGTAAACTGACCATGAGGTGTGGGAAGGCGGGTGCCCTCTCCCGTCCCTGCGCGCGCACGCGTATGGACAAAACGTTTTGGAATTAGTCCGCTGGACCCCAAAGTAGTTCCCATATAAATCTAGAGCCATTCTAAGACTTACAACTGGAGCTATAAGGGTGATGCGTTAGGCGCGTCTCTGGGGCTGTGCGTTACATACATAGCCGACGCGTCAGACGCGTCGCTGGGGCTCCACGGGTTAATATCTGTTATCATATGACTTTCATATTCGTGGATTTCTCATGCTTTGTTTCCCCGACACCAGGCCCTCTAGCGGCCATCTTCGTCCTTCACTGATATACCAAGAATAAATTATAGAAATCAGCGAATGGGAAGTGGGAGGGCCCGAGTCGTCAATGATTACGGGGCCCTACTAAATATTAGGTTTTCTCTACTTCCCTTTGGGAATCAAACCTATAATTTAATAGGGCCCCTCCATCATTGATGACTTCGCCTGAATATCAAGACTGGAGGCGGGACATTCGTAAAATATCCTAACCTTAGGGAAGAAGAATCCGGATAACATATTCTTAAGATTTATTGTATGCAATACAAAAATATAAAAAGGTATAACAGATTTGCTAGCAGTGCGTGGCATTAAGAAACTGTTTGCTCATGGTCAGACCGTTGCAATCAATCGTATGCATGAAAAACAAAAAGTGACACACATGTGTCTTGTAGAACGATAACTCTGCAGTAGGTCTTCGTTCTGTCCTTAAATTAATTGTACAGTAATATTTTTGTACACTGGTAAAACAGACATAGTTGCAACTATGCGATAAATTTCTTAGAATTTAAAAACAAGTAAACTAATACTGGACTGTAGAACCCGTCCTATCACAGCTTGTGATGTATCACAATCTCCAAGGGTACAGGGGGGATATGGACTATTCCGCACCCCCCCCCCCTTTTTAAAACAACACAAGTTATAATATAACATGACCTACTGTACCCGTTGCCGTAAAGCTACACAGGTACGCTTTGGTTTATCTAGAGCAACAGACAGGTAGCGTGTAAGGAACGTATGATTGGAAGCCCAAAGTTGGATTTTAGCAATATCATCAATTGAAAAATTTTGCAAAAATCTGAGGGACACTGCCCATTTCCTAATGTCGTGAGCCCTGCCTATCACGCCGGGATTGCTTTCCCTGATAACGTCGGCAAGCAAGGAAGCTAACTTCCGTTTTGTAATACGCTTACCTGTTCGGTTAACCCATAAAGCACCTGGTTGGCGAGGTTGCGCAGCCCTCATAAACTTTGTGAGTGCTTGCACAGGACATAAAATGTGATGAATGAGGCCTCTCTTTAAGGCTGGGACGGAAAATTCAGAAAACACATGGTCCGAATGTTCGTTCTTAGCAATAAAGGAGGGAGACGGCGCGATTTGAACATGGTCGTGCAGTCTCCCAAACCTGAGACAGTTTGGTTCGTTGCTCATTGCCGCCAGCTCAGATACCCGGTTTCCGGTGGCAAGTGCCATGAGAAAAACATCTTTCTTTAAAAGCGAGTCAAAGTCCGGCACATTATTATACTTGCGCGATTGAAGCAATTCTAAGGCTTTATCAAGGGACCAGGTGGGCATGAGCTGGCGGGGAGGCGGACGAAGCTTAAAACACGCCCTCATAAAACCTTTCTCCTCCGCCTGCGGCATGGAAAGGCCGGTGAGATCAAGGAAGGGAGTCCTAATGGCAGACAGGTGATTTTTTAACGTTATGACCGAAAAATGATTCTGCTCAAATAGATAGTCTAAGTACTTGAAGATTAAGGCTGCCGAGGCAGTCGTTTGCCCTGACTCAACAATCCAGATTGTAAAAGTTTTCCAATGTGATTGATATTGTCTCCTGGTAGACGGTGTGTACTGATTCATTAGCTTCTGAGTGACACTTGGTCCAAATTGATTTAACCATTTGGCATAGTATATATCCATAAGGCAAAACTGAGCGAGGTCCGAAGGTTGCCAATCGTTTCCAAGTGGAAGACGGAGACCGGGAGGGACACCGGGGTCCTGCACCACTGTTGCAATTGGTAGTACCATACCTCGGCCGGCCAAAGCGGCGCGATCAGCGCTACCCGGCCCCGGTAATCCCTCAGTTTGTGAATGACCTTGCACATTAACACAGAGTTTGGTGGCGGAAACAGATAGATTGAGGTCCACCTGTTCCAGTCCACCAGCAATGCATCGGGTCCCCCCGCCGGGGTTACCCCGTGCCGGGTCAGAAAGAGAGGAAGTCTGTGGTTCTCTGCTGACGCAAACAAGTCCACTTGTGGACGGGCCGGCTTTGCAATCATCTTGTTGAAGATAGCCTGTTTGATTGTCCATTCTACTAGAGTGCTCCGCCGGCGAGAGAGAGCGTCTGCCCAGACGTTCGCCACGCCGGGGAGGTAGGTGGCATGCAGGGAAATCCCTAGCGAGTCGGCTAGGGTAAAAATTTGTTCTGAAACGTTCAACAACTCTCGTGACCTCACTGAGCCTTGCTTCTGAATGCAAAAAACTGCGGTTTGATTGTCCATTCTGAATGCTATTGATTTGTTCTTCAATGTCCTGCCGTGAGTTTGGAGAAAGAACAGGGGAACTAAAAGCTCTTGCTTGTTGATATGGGCTTGGTTGTCTGCCACCCAAATGCCCTGTCCCTGGTGGCCTAGGCTTGACTGGTACCCCCAACCCAGGGTCTCCGAGGCGTCTGTGTCTACCCATACTGTAGGTGGGAGAGAAACCCATGACATGACTGAGTAGAGGACTTCGTGCTTGGTCCAGGCCGATAGTAAGGGGTGGATTAATGGAGGAATTGGCCATAATTTCTTCTCCGGCAAGAGAGGGAACACTTTGTTGCCTTCCAGGATTAATCGTTTGGCTTTCAATCGGCCCAACTTGACAGTTAATTGTACCCAGTTGAGAGAACCGATCAGGGAATCCCACGTTTTCCTGGTCGTATCCAGACTGTGGAGGAACCGGAACAGTTTCCTTCGAAATCTGCTGCGGTTGTCGGCACTCTGAGTAAGAGTCAGAGGGGCGGTATCCCAGACCAGCCCTATCCACTGAATCGTCCTTGAGGGGACAAGGTGCGACTTTACCAAGTTCACCTTGAACCCTAGGGCTTGTACATGAGCTAAAAATTGGTTGACATGGTCTTGACATAATTTTACAGAGTTCGCCACTACTAGCCAATCGTCCAGATACCAAAACACCTGTATGCCTCGAACTAACAGGGGTAAAAGAGCTTGCCGGACGAGTTTGGTAAATACTCTCGGTGCTAGGTTCAACCCGAACGGCATCCTTTGAAAGACATAAGTCTCGTGCTGGATTCTCAGAGCGAGAAACTTTTGGAACCTCTTGTTTATAGGGACATGCCAATAGGCATCTTTGAGATCGATCGAACACATCCAACCTTGTGGCGGGAGTGCGAGTCTGAGTTGCTGTACAGTCAGCATCCTGAAGGGTGAGAATATAAACGTGTTCAGGTGCGAGAGATCTAGAACTGGTCGCATCTGCACACTGTCCCTTTTTGGCACTAAGAAGAGTCTTGACGTGAACACTGGCTGAAAGGTATTGACCTGTATAAGGACCTGTTTGGCAATCATTTCCTGTAACATGACCTCCTTCTCCTGAGACACTGGGGTATACCCTTGCGGATGACGCAGTCGAGGCCGCCGGCGCCACCGCCAGGTGATTCCTTTGCTCACTATCTTCCTGGCCCAGGTATGTTTGGGCCAGGCTGAGCGGAATGCACGGAACGAACCCAGGTGCAGCCGGGGTTCGTCCTTCAAGGCAACTCCCCAATCTTGGACCTTTGAGCTCGGCCCTGGGATGTGGAGAGTGTGAGTGGCTAGTTTTTTGGAGGTGGGGGTAGGTTGGCATCGGACGCTTGACTAGTTTTGGCTGGTGCAGTGCCCTGATGACCTTTATATGGGGCCTTACCCTTATACCCGTGCTGTTTACCGTGTTTGGGTTTGTACTGATTACCTCCCTGCTGAGGAGGTGGTCTGGGGTCTCGTGGTGCCTGTTTAGGTTGGGGTTGGAACGGTTTGTTACCGCCCTTTGATTTATGAAAGGGTTTCTTAGGTGGGTCCTTCCTAGCTTGGGAGGTAACCTGCT
Source organism: Paralithodes platypus (assembly GCA_032716605.1). Taxonomy (NCBI): domain Eukaryota; kingdom Metazoa; phylum Arthropoda; class Malacostraca; order Decapoda; family Lithodidae; genus Paralithodes; species Paralithodes platypus. Next base: position 16,905,944 of record CM064582.1, read on the forward strand.
TCCACCCACTTACCATATTAAAAACTAAACTCCAAGTTTCAGAGTTAAGCAGGGTGGCAGTAAGAACCGGTGAGAGAGTTACCCGGCGACCTATGTCCGCCGGCAACTTCCTCACCAGATAGACTCTCAGATCTTGGCGAGCTCGAACCGCCTCCAAGATTGCAATTCTAATGTCTCCTAGGGACTGAATGGCATTTTGCAGCAAAAGTCTACGCGACAGCTCAATAGCTTTTCTAATTTGGGGGTCAGTGATGGCCGAGATCGTGCGTGCAAGAGAGGCGGCTACTTGATGACTCGCCAAGTACTGAGAGAACATCCGGTAGGCTTTATTGCGTAACTTAAAATCTCGCTCCAAGTGAGCAGCGGGGGGGGGGGGGGGAGAAAGGTTCATTTAGGGCATGTAATGACACTTTGGGGGCCGCCAGAAATGTTAGTAAGGCTGGGGACACCCCTTCTGCTTTGGATACTGGTAGGGAAAAGTAAGTATGATTCTCTGGGGGAATTTGATGTGAAGATTTGGAGGTGATAGTAGTGGCAAATAGTTGAGCTTCTATCTCCCAATCTACCCAAGGGCCTAATCCCAGCTGCCGCATCTGCAGTACCGGAGTCTGAACTTGGTCCAGAGCTGGAGTTGTAGCCAACTCCGGCATAAGAGCATTTAAGGCTTTGACATCATTGATGCCATCAGTCTTCGACCAGTCAGCAAATAGTCGTGCAGATGTGGCGGGAGGAACGGCCGGCGCGGCTGAATACACAAAATATGCCGGGTTAAGGGAACTTGGGACACCCTTAATCAGTACATCTAATACCCTCCCTGTCTCGTCTTTGACCCGAAATTTACGGTTCTTATTGATCTTGATGGACCACTCGCCGGGAACTGGTGGGTCCCCTGATACCGAAGGTTGAGCTATAAGGGGATTATCTGGTACCACAGGTACCCAAGAGCAATCAGTACCATAGAGGAGGGGCATGGGGCCCTTCTTCAGAGGCGCTTTATCTAAAGGAGGAGGTTGGACATCAGTAATAACCCTGAGGTTGGATATTGCTAGCGCCGCCGGCACTGTAGGGCCTGGGGTAGCTGCCACCAACGGGGTTGGGCAAGAAGTAGTGAATGTCGGGAGTTCTAAAGGTTTAATCACAGAAGTGCAAGGAGGTGCAGCTGAGAGAGTAACCGGGGGATCTGACGAGGCAGGGATTTGATAATGCTGTATTACTTTATGTAACTGGTGATGGGCTGGTCTATCAGAATGAGAGTTGAGCGTTCTCTGCCATACCCATAGCTTACTCTGACTGTTCCTTTTACTTATATATTTTCTAGATCTCAAGTGACGGCGTCTTTTCCGTGGATTGACCTCCCTACTGCCAACCCTGGCAGATTGGGAGCCAAAGCGTCACATTTTTCCTTTGCCCCTCAACTTTCCCTTTATAATTGCTGAGGGGCACAGGGCCTTGGGTGGGGCTCTTGTTTCCCGGGCGTTTCCGCACCCTCCTCAGCTCCCCGCCTTTGAGTGGCTTAGGTCACCTGGGCATTATTAGTGGTAAGGTGGGAGGGTTCTGTGGGGGCGCTCGGTTATGGCCTTGCTCGGGACCTTGGGGCTGCTCGGCCAGACAGCCTGAGGAACAGCAACAACAACAACAACTTTATGTAATAATTCATTTACCTGATCAGAAGTCATCCATTTCCTAGAGGGGTCTTTGGATGAATGTGAAATAGCCTCAGAATAATTACTAGGGAGAGACTGAGGAGCCGGGGAGAACATTCCATCCGCCGGCTCCTCATCTCTCATGCTCCAAGATCTCTTGTGATGCTATCTCTTGTGAGTCTATCTCATTATTCGCCGGGGGCCAAGACAAATCTGGCACTGACGATGGCAACACGTTGATGTTGCCATCCTCAGTCCGTTCTGGAATGACATTAAGAGGTGGATCTGAATGGCACCAGTACCCCCCTGCCATTATGGGCTGGGAGTCATGAGTCACCTGTGAGCTGAATTGGGCCCCCGCCGGATAACCCCTCAATTGGTCGGCTAGCACCCTACTCGGGCCGGTCGACCTCACACCCCGTGGAACTACAGTTAATTTTGGTATGGCAAAAGTCACATTAGGAGGTACATGCACAGAATGTTCCTGACTAGGTGTAGATGCTAATAACTCAGATCCTATTTCCGACTCCCCTGAATCACGTATATGGGTGTCAGAGGGAGGTGTGGGAGGGGGTGGCTGAGGAGTCTCTCGCCGGCTGCTCGATGTGTCATACTCTTCTCTCCGGCGCTTGTGAGACCGGGAAGAGTCCGAGGTGGAGTGGTGAGAGTGTTTCCGGGGAGACTTCGACCTGGACCTCGACTTCCGCCACGTGGCACGGTCAGAGGGGGGGACCTCAGAGATGTCGCTCTCACTACTGCTACTGATAACCTCTTTGCTGATGGCTTTAGCTTTGACCTTGGGTCTGACCGATTTGGAGGATCCGGGTTTTACTAAAGGTGACTTGATAATTAGCTTTTCCCACAGGACTTGGTCGTCACATTGGAGTGCCTTATGGGCTGTGTCCTTAGCATAAGAATTAAATGCCACTTTAAGCTCATGCAAGGCTGCTAAACATGACAGGTCTTTCTTCGCCAGCAAGGCGGATTTTAATTCAGAGCAGATGGCGCACCTTTTAGACAACCACACACCTCGGGAGCGATCTAAACACTTCACACATTTAATGCAAAGAGTATGAGCAAAAATGGGTAAAAGGGAACAAGTGGGCGTAGCGCAAAGTTCAAACCTACTGTAGGCATGGTGCCGTAATTGAGAGGGTCTCCCCCTCCGCCGGGATTAGATGTCCAACTCTGCCGGGGAAGTAGTCTGGGGCCTGGAAAGAAAATTTCCAGGAATCAATGCTCATAAGAATAACCTGCGAGGTATTAAACATCCTAACCCAAATCCGCCGAAAAATTAGCGAGAGTGCACCACCTTGCTAACCTTCTGTCGGATCTGTCTAGCTGACTTTCAATAACTTACCTGTGACAAGAGCCACAGGTCCCATGACCTTTTAAGTTGTGATTATACTGAAAAAGTTTGCAAAACTAATCTTATCACTTCGTGTACACTTGACTGGTGGTGCCGCAGGCGATAAAGTCTTAACGTGTCACTAGGCCAGTCAGGGCGAGTTAACTCGGCGGGCCGAGTTTGTAGCCCTGCTAGGAATGCAATTCCGCCGGGCGAGTGTGGTTCAGCCAAACCACGTCGGGATCTTTTGAATGTTCCTACCCGTCAGAGACGGATAATCTGGACCCACCGCATGGGGCCGCCGGAACAGACAAAAACTGCTGGGAAACGGGGTTGGCACAGCCCCTTTCCCGCAGTCCCACACATATATATAATATATATAATGACATATAGGGACGTCTCCCCTACTCCCAAAGGAACAAGTCCGCATGCATGAACCAAAAAAGGAGGCATACATAGGCAAAAATAACAACAGAAAAATTTAGAAACCTAAATTACCTGAAGCCTACGCCGGAGACCCCTAACTAGGCCGACCATGTGGACCGAAGAACATCCCAGCAGACGACGCTCCGGCACCCAGCAGCCGCACCAAGCAGAGGGAGGCCCACCCAAGGGGCCTAAGCAAAACACGAACCCTGGAAGGTGGAGCACCACGTGCAGACACCCTTAAACCAGAGCTTTTGCTGATATCTGAAGACAATGGCATGTACTTTCCTCAATATTGACAGTCTGTATCATGCCTCGTAGAGTGGTCGCCTTCTAGCTAAGTAAATACAACAGCTGAGGCGTATCACAAAAACAACACACGCGGTACACCCATCCGGGACTCGTAGACGCCTGTGACAATGGTACCCTATTTTAACACACACTTCCTGCGGACCTACCAATCTGGCAGCCGTGCTAGCTAATCTAAACCTTGTTACTACAACACAGATGTATACAAATGAGTAAGGACTCACTAGAAGCTCTGCGAACGTTGAATGAAGCGGACACGGCTCCAGCCCTGTTGTCGGGAGGGACGCGGAAGTAGGAAGGACGAAGATGGCCGCTAGAGGGCCTGGTGTCGGGGAAACAAAGCATGAGAAATCTACGAATATGAAAGTCATATGATAACAGATAATAAGTTATTTTTTCTTTTTTATGGAGTTTTTTCTGTAGGGTACCCAATCAAAATGACGATCCCATGAGGGAATTAAGCGTGCACTTATGATGAGTACTCCACGATACTTCCGCGCGGGCTATTCAAAATGCTGGCGCAGGATGTTGAATGGAGACTATTATTATTAATAGGCATAGTCGTCAATGATGGAGGGGCCCTATTAAAATATAAGAATTTAAAAACATGTACAAGTTACATAAAGGATCGCCAAATAACACTCGTGGCCGAGTAGGCCTAACCTTACGAGTGCAAAGTCCATGGCCTTGTTGAAAATTCTCAAGCCCCCAGGTACCCTAGACCTTATCTAGTCCCTGGTACCAATACTGCCAGTAAAAGACAGATCCAGTATAAAAAACAGTCCCGGGTACCAATAGGCTACGGCCGGTTACTCTGGAGACTTTTAAAAAACTAAATATTCCCGGGGGGTATTATAATCCATATAAAATATGAAAACAGCCCAGGGTACTAATAGGCCATAACCGGGTACTCTGGAGGCTGTCACGACGATGACAAACCCGGATTCCAAGACAACATTTACCGGCAACTCTAGGCCTTACCTAGACAGCCCCGAATACTAATAGGCCATAGCCGGCTGTCACGAGCTGGACCAACAGTGACCATATCATGTAAGGTACCAATAACCCGAAAACCAATATCCCCGGATGGTATCATTTTACCAAAACAAATATCAAGTCTTTGAAACGGCACCTGTTTAAATGCGTTTCATACGTTTACTAGTATGCGTTTTCATACTCAACCTTGAATGTTTACACAGATCAGCTGGAACAACAGTGACCTTATCATGTAAGGTTTCTCTTGTTATATGCTCTGTTTAGGATTATTGCCGGGTACTCTAGGCTTGGTCATACTATAATAAGGATGTCTTAACATATGAGAGACATATTACAATACTGGGCACCATGACATAGTTCATAGTTTCACTATGACAGGCCCGGGTACCGACAAAATTGAGACCACCATATGGGTGCTGTTACCCAAAGCCTTGTCATACTATGACAAGAACAAGTCCGAGTAACAGATATTATTTTACCGGGTACCCTAAGCTTTGTCACACTTTAATAAAGACAAACCAGGGTTCCAATAATGGAATCAAATGGAAATTATTGCCGGGTACCCTAGGCTTGGTCACATTATAATAAGGATGTCATACCATATTAGAGACAGGCCCGGCTACCAGTAATTAACATAACTATCAGACTTACGATAGAAACGAGAGCTTAAATAAGTACTTCTATCTAATTAGCTTATTTAAAGTAAACAATACAAGGCTAGATCCTAATTTTGCCCAAGTTAAGTAGGCCTAATAAGTATTATTTACATCTCTCTATGCAACATTGACTCCTTGGTATGATTCACAGGCTCAGGTAATGCGCTGCGTTACCAGAGAAGAATCTGGACATCAATCAAAACGTTCCCTCCCGGCCAAGTGATAACCACAGCAGGAGATGAACAGTATTCCAGATTTCAAGGCCAGGGTAGACCTAACCATCTCGCCTGTTACTCCCTTCACTCGGCTAACAAAACCATAATCTTTAAGGTGAGTTCACTGGGCAAAACTCTAGAAGTTTCAGTTTCACCTACTAAGTAGATTTTCACTAACTACATAATTGTAGTTAATTTCCAGGAAACAAGTACAAGTTTTCTTTCCCTTTCTAAAAAGGCTATACCTGACTAAAAAATTACCAAGTAATTATACCCAGTGACACCGAGTAATAATTCACTAGACTATTTCTTACATAAAAGGCAACGGCAGTTTATTTAAAATAAACGATGCATGACTAGATCCTATTTTGCCAAATCTAAGCAGATCTAATAATTCCGGTATTATTTCCACCATGCAACACTGACTCCTTGGTATTATTCACAGGCGAGCTGCTGCATTACCGGAGAAGATGCTCTTCAACAATTAGAACGATCCCTTTCGGCCAAGTAATAACCACTGGAGGAGCCCAACACCTTATATTTTAAGGCGAGTTCATTTTTACAAAACACTAAACGTTTCCGGCTCACCGGCTAAGTGACTAAGTCACTAATCATATTTTTGTTAATAACCATGACCCAAAAAACCATTTATGCCCTCGGTCACATGCAAACAAGTGTTATTATCTGTGTGGGGTTCGGCAAAAGTCTTACATTTCAGGTACCTTAAACAAAATATCCAGGTATTATGGAGGCAAAGTATGTAAGCTTTTTTAGAAATATCTTTTTCTAGAACCCCTAGCTCCTCTCCATCTCCTGACAAGAAAATGTCTGGATCTAGCAGGAAAAGACATAGGTCATCCAACTCAAATTCTTCCAGTAAATAAACAGAAGAAAGCGAGCAAATCTCAAACTAAAAGGCGACCTGCTAAGTACCAAACTTCCCCGACTCGACTCGCAGTCATGATTCCAAAATCCTGCATTCTACACCACATACCCCCAGACTTTTGACATTGTCTAATGTGGTCAGCCACCCGGCTAACCCTATTACATCAAAAAACATAAATTACCTGTCTCATCTACTTCCTTGACTGATCCAAGTTCTGAGGGTATCAGTTCCCCTCCACTTTCCCTAGTACAGTTAGCTGATACTATTGAACAGCAATCTGAATAAACCCAGTTGCTTGCTCCACCCACATTAAAGCACCCTAAACTGATGAAGGTGAATATTGAAGCTGAAGTACATAAACCCATACACTAATCACCTGTTCAGCCTTCTACGGACTTACCTGTTCGTTTAGAGTCGGTCAGGGGTTCCCAACCTTTTTGTTCCTCTGTACCACTTGGGCATTCTGATAGGTACCCATGTACCCCTAACAATTTAGGATAAAAATGGATAAAATTATGTACTTTTATATTATCTTATTATGAAATATGTATGTGTAGACTGCATAGGGATCTTAGTATTGATATTATCAATAAAATTAACTCAGTGACTATAGCCTAACATATTTTGATCCGTCACATCCTCGGACATTATCGGGCGGTAATGCAGCTGTCTCGAGTTGGTATACATACCTGATTGTTTCACGTCCAATACAGATTGTGGGCCGCAGGAAGTCACATAGGCCTAATAGTGAAAAAATTGAATAGTCACCTCACTGATATAATATCAAGGGAAGGATGTAGGCTAGTATCCGGGTGTACTGTCCGACGGTCGTCATGTTTACATAGGTCAATCGCTACCGGTTAAGTTCCCGTATATTTTTTCTGTTATTTGACCCCTGCTGGCAATATAGGCCCATATGATGATGACAATAAGTCATGGGGGGGGGGGTGAGGGAGGCAAAAGCCCCCCTTCAACCAATTAGTGTATCCCACGGCAGTCAAAATAAACGGGAACATGATTGCGAGCGTCCGTGTAGTGTAAAACAGGCGGTCTACCCGGTAACTACATTCTTGCCAATTTCAATACAAGATTTGCTTACTGAAATGAGGAAATTGATAAAAACACAACTTTGTGCAATCTGCCTGTAGATTAGAACACCATGTTTTGTACACTATGGTTATTCTCTCAGACCCCTATATACCCCCGGAGAAGTGCAAATGTACCCCAGGTTGGGAACCCTTGCACGTCACTTTAGACCCTTCTCTGGCAGCTCCAGACATTTTGGTTACAGTACGGTTGGGGCAATACGGAAAAAAGTACTTCCTAAGGATACCCCAGAACCTTTGGTCATAAGCAATGCTATGGTAGGGTGGTATGAATTGGAAACCAGTAACCATACCGAAGAGGGTTGGAGTAGAATGAGTACCATGGTTCTCCATTAGAACAAAGTGAAGAAGAGTTTCCTGATATAGTCCCTACTCAGAGCCCACCTGGTGGCTTGGTGGGTGAACTTCAGGTATTTTCTTAAATCTATGCATGAGTTGACAGACAAAATTGAACAGAAATTTACATCTTTAGATAAAGCTATCCAAGATCTCCAAAGTAGATCTCTGGCTCCACCCATGTTACAATATGCCATACCAGAAACAGTCCCACTGTCTCATTTACCTGTCCAGCCTAAACAACCTGCTCATGAAATGTTCAAGAAGCTTTCCCCTCTACTAATTGGTGAATCTCGATACTGGAAACAATTACCAGGATAGCACCTACTAATTCTGACACAGGTCATTCAGACTTGGTGCCAATACCAAATGAGTGGATTATTAAAAGGGACGAGCTTAGGCATCTACATACAAAGATGCACAAGACCGATTGCTGGACGTAATAACAAATTTACCACTATGCATATATACAACTCCGACTCTATTCCCCAGGAGTTCTGGAGATCTCCAACAATAGTTGTAAACCAACTAGTTGACCCCATGATTAATACACCTACCCTGCACGGACTGACAAAGTCTTTAAACTACGACAAAGAACCCATAGGTTACCGTACTGTAAAATTTTATCACACAACAACAACTTGCACAAGCCATGAGGCAAGTAGCAGATTCTATCCCTGAACAAAACTCCAGGTCTGCACTTCATTTTATCAGAAGAGCTTCACGTGGTAATTCTCGGATGACCACTGGGAATATCAAGATTGCAATTTTTAAGGCAACTAGAGCTAGACAGTATCCACTCACCCAATTGTCCAAGAATATACCCAAAGATATTGCTACTCCGGCTCTCTTCTCATCTCAATTCACAGGCAGATTGTTTCCCCAAACGACCTGGAATAAGGTTCATGCTCTGCTGCTAAGCGCTCAGAGGGATATGTTTGGGCAGTTTTCTGGCAAACAAGCTAACCCCTCCTCAGAGCTCAGTCTAACAATGGACAACTATCTCTAGTTAAAAAACATTGATGAACCAAATGTTGACAGACAATGTTGTGACTTAGGTGCCAGAAGGCATGCCAGCTTCTCTATCACACATGTTCCTCTCCCCAAAAGGGACAGTCTACAACTAAAGCCTACGATAGACAGGTTCCTCCTCAACAAATTAATTCACAATATGAAGTTCAAGATGTGAACTATTTCCCAAGTAAACCTAATTCTACAACCAACGTCTGAATAATTACTCTAGCTATAGAACTCTCCTACATCACAATAGCAAGAGGTACCAAAAGTTCCTAGCTATCCCATTCAGAATCAAAGCAGCGATGTTCACCAGAACTCCTTTCAGCTTGATCATAGCTCCCAGAATTTTTCACCAAGATAGTGAAACAATCTCTCCTCCCTCTACTCAAAGACGGTGTAAAAATACTGCTTTACCTTCAAGATTGGATGATGCTGTGGTCTTCCCCACACCATTACCAAGAACAAACCTTGATAGTCATGCAAGATGGGACAAAGTTGGTTTTCAGAGTAAAATTAGAGAAATAAAAATCTCACTCTTACACAATCAGCAGAATGGGTAGGGTTAATCTGGGATACACAACTTCAGACTATAAAACAAAGTCCAACCAATGCCAAACGTCTTCAAATAAAACTGTTCAGAGTATTGCATACCAAGACTATAACCAGGAAACTTTGGGAATTCCCTATAGGCCCTCGAAACTGGGCTCAAAATTACAAGGCCCCTAGGCTTCCTCAGGTTGAAGGAACTAATCTGGCCAGGCAACAAAGCCTTCCCTCTAACACCTCACAATTCCCCTCTCTTCATCCCAAAGAGAATTCTACACCCTCTGTCGTTTGTGGTAAAACCTCAGGTAAAGGGATCAGTGACACATTGGTCAGATCCACCTCCCACTCTATGGGTGGACACAGACACCTCGAGTCTGATAGGATGGGACTATCAGTCAACGGAAGGCCATCAGAATCACGGGAAAGGGACAACATTAAGTCAGGGTCACATCAATACCCAAGAGCTAACAGTCCCTCTAATTTTCCCAGAGTTCATGCAATGTCATTGACCTCCAGGTCAATGGCATGCCGGATGGACAACATGACCACTGTAATTTGCTTGAGGAAACAGGTCCCCACCCGGGCCAGGTTTCCCCAAGATCTCTCGGGAAAAGACATGCTTTCTAGCCCAAAAACATTCCATATTAATCCATGCAACATATCTACCAGGGATCTCCAACCTGTGGACGGATGCTCAGTCCAAGGGAAAGATTACCTCAGCGGAATGGGCTTTCAAACAAAAAGCAGCCAACCACTTAATTCTCCCAATTTTTACCCCAAACCGATCTGTTTACATCTCGTAAAATCAACGAAGCTCCAGTCGTACATATCTCGGAATGACATAACACGAGAAAGGGGCCCAGATGCCCTCACAGTGAATTGGAACAGGTGGACATAGAATTTGATGTGAGAATCATTCATCACCTCAGGTTTTTCCAGGGTCAAATGGGCCGGGTTGCCCCTATGTGGCCTACTCAGGTATTGCACACTCAACTTACTCAGTGGTACAAAAACCTCTGCAACCCCCCCACCCCCCTGTCCTATTTCCACTCAAAAGAAATTGGAAACTTGCAGACCTCGCTCAATTTTACTATGTGGACATTCTCAAATCCAAGTGGCTACCGTCCTACGACAAGGAAATCACGGATACGCTCACTAATCAATACACAGCATCAACTTAAGACAGTATAGTTCACACTGTAAACAATTTACAACTTGGAGTGTAGAGTCAGCCCAGCAGTCACCATCGATTGCTTTGTTACTGAAGCACCTAAATTGCTTAACCCTTCCCCCCCGGGGGCCTCCTCCTAAGGACAGTGTCAGGTACCCGGGCGATTTGGCCGAAAAACTTCTAGGCCGAGGCTACCGTATCTTTGTTATTTTAACTGCTAGAAATTTCCCTCGCATCTCTAAACGTAGTACGGTTTCCAATCTGTAGATTGGCGTTGAGTAGAGCTCTGTAAGTCAACTGGTTCAGTTTTGATGACGATTTCCGTGGAGCGAATTTTTCCGCGATGTTGACAATATCGGAGCTTTTCAGACACTAATTTCGTCGTACCATACAACAACAACATTGATCCGACGTCTCCTTCTTGTTTTCGGAGGTGCGGTGACGCAATGACCGGCTTTGTTTACATGCGTCGGACGCACGGTGTTCAGATCAAGCTGAATAGTCTTTTAAGTTTACTGCCTGTTATAAGGACACCCGGGGTCCTGCCCAGCTGCCGCGGTGTCCTTATAAAAGGACAGCCGGGCTGGAAGGGTTAATAGTTTTTTAAAAACTAACAGTTAACACACTTATAAACCACATATTGGCAGAAAGCAACCCTTCTTGTCTCTTACTGGTTTATCTTTGCCCCAGAAAGACGAACATGGTTTTATGTAGGCTTGCTTTAAGCTCAGAGCCCCAAATCGTCATTTGCTTCCTCAATGGTCAATCACGAGGGTCCTAACTTTGTCACAGTCTAGGTCTTATCCTGTGAGACCAAATACAGACAAGAAACTTAAAAAAGTGTGTGTCTCTGATGACCCTGGCTACTGTCCATAGGGTCTCAGAATGGACAGCCATGGCAAGGCCCACTAACTGTCTATGTTTTTTGCCCCTAATAATGATTCTGTACATATGGTTACTGCACCAGATTCATCGCAAAAATGAGCACCAGGAACATATCCTTACACCTTTCTTTATTCTTGCCTTGAAAAGAGCAAAGATACTCCATGCTCTATGCCCTGTATACCTACTCTAAGTCTGTTATTCCTAGGAATATGACACAATTGTGGTTTCCTCCAGAAGGTTCAATAAGGTCAGGAAAGAAAGTGTTAGCAACCTTTATTGCAGATATAATTAAGGAAGCTGAGCCTCAGTTGATTGCATAAAACCCATGATATGCACATATGGGCCACCACCAGGAGTTTTCCCCATTGGTTTTTCAGTGAATGATATAAGTCAGACGGGCCTTTGGTCCTCTAACACGGCGTTCCCTAGCCATATGCTTATCGGTACATCTGGATAAGACACAAATTACCAAGCATATAGCGTTGAGGCTGGAACATGCCCACTGAGGCCAATAAGTAGATGGGTATATTTGTTCAATACTTTTATTACCAGTGTTGGAAGGTAATAGAAGTTGTGTCCTACCATCCACCTTAAAGGAAAAAGGAGGGGGCGTGCTAAGTTCCATGACAAGTTGGCAGGACACACAATCCGAATGGATAGCAGGAGTGCTATTACACTCGACCCTCGCAAATCCGGACTTCACCAATCCGGACTTTCAACAATCCGGACACAATCCGGAGTCCGGTCCGATTGTCCGGTAGTGCGTACCATAACGCATACTTGTCCGAATACTTAAAATTTTGTCCGGTAGGTGGCTCTCGCGACGGGTGACGCCACCCGTTCCCGCCTAGTCATTCAAGCTTGTTTACAACCCGCCGTGCGACTACTGTACCTGGTTATTAAGGTGTTTGTGAAGTTATTATCGACTTTCATTGCCAGCCACCATGCCCCCCAAGCCTCAAAAGACTGTCAAGCGGGTAAAGGTTACTCTTGAGTGTAGAACAAAAGCTAGAACTGATAAGGAAGCTTGAGAATGGTCGTACAGTGCTCCAGGTTTGTGAGGAGTATGGGTGCAAGAAGCAAACCGTCTCCGATATACGTAAGACCAAGGACAAGTTAAAGAACTATGCTGCTAAATTTTGTGTCGAAGGCAATAAATCTAAAACTGGCAAAGCAAAACCAAGGAAAAATATGACCACAGCTGATCATTCCCAGCTAGATGCAGCTGTACTGAAGTGGTTTCTTCAGGAGAGGTCTAGTGGCGTGAATGTACGGGGTGTGGAGATTATGACCGCCGCAGTGAAGCTGGCTGAAAATTTAGGCCTAGCTAACTTTAAGGGTAGTGATGGTTGGTTATGGCGGTTTAGGAATCGACATGGATTGTTTAATGTTAAAACTCATGGGGAAAGTGGGAGTGCAGACAGTTCTGGGATAGAAGCTTTCCGTGCTCGTTTCCATAAGCTTGTGGAGGAAGAGAACCTAACCCTCTCTCAAGTATATAACGCCGATGAGACTGGATTTTACTGGCGTTCTATGCCCAAAAATACCCAGGTAACGAAGCATGAGGGGAAAACAAAAGGAAAGAAACTATCCAAGGAACGATTATCAGCCCTGTGGGGGAAATGGCAGTGGCACGCACCGTCTCAAGCTGGCGATTGTGGGAAAAAGCAAGAGGCCACATGCAATGAGGAACCTAGACATCGAAACAGAACTGCCAGCCAAGTATTACCACAGCAAGAAAGCCTGGTTCAACTGCGCTATTTTTACTGCATGGTTTTTCGAATACTTCGTGCCAGCTGTCATCAGATATCAAGTGGAAGTTTTGGGCATCCCCAGAGACGAAGTGAAGGCAGTTCTATTGTTGGATAATGCCCCAGCCCACCCCAGCGCTGATATATTGGTCTCACCTGACGGGCGAATTAAAGTTGTGTACCTCCCGCCTAACACCACAGCACTTATCCAGCCCATGGACCAGGGCATTATTAGCGCCCTCAAGAGGAAATATACCAGGAAGTACCTCAATGAAGTCCTGGTGGTGCTGGAGGACGAGTCCGACTCAGTACAGGACACTCGTGGGGCACGCACACTGGCTAACATCAAAGCCTATAACATCCGCTCTGCTATTTGCAATCTTTGCTCTGCTTGGGATAGCCTACAAATTTCCACCTTAGCCAACTGTTGGAAACCATTCCTTCATGCCGAAGATGATCCCAACGACTTCGAGGGGTTTGGTAATGATGCGGCTGCTGATTTCCACAACCTATTGAGGAATGCTGGGGAAAAGGATGTCACTGTGGAAGATGTTCAAGATTGGCTGGACGAGGCAGAGATAGTACCAGGGCATGAAATTTACACTCATGAACAGATCGCAGAACAGATCCAGAGCCAAGAAGCAGAAGAAGAGAGCAGTGACGAGGAAGAGGAACCAGTAAACCGACACAAACTATCGTCACTGAGGGCCAGTGTGGACGACCTGATTGCCTTCACTGAATACACTCCTGAGGTAGCGTCACACTACACCCAGCTACGTTTACTCAGGGAGGCAATTATACTGAAGCAGCACCAAGTGGGTAGGCAGAAGAAAATCCACTCTTTCTTTCGCCGGCCAGCCACAGCCACCCTAGCCACCACCCAGGAGCCTCAGCCGGGTCCCAGTAGTGCCACCACCCAGGAGCCTCAGCCAGGTCCCAGTAGTGCCCCCGACCATCGCCGGCCAGCCACCACCCAGGAGCCTCAGCCGGGTCCCAGTAGTGGATGTGGATGTGAGGTGGATGATCCGATGGTCGTGGATTCGACCTCGGATTCTGATTAACCCCCTTCAATCATCCCCTGTACATAGTGTAAATAGAAGATTTAGGATAAGGTGAGTACTGTACAGTACTGTATATTACGTAACTTTTATTTACTGCTAGGCTATTAATATTAATAATGTGTGTGCGTATGTGTATGCGTGTGTGGCCCCCCCCCCCCGTACACTATTTTCTGAATCCGGACTTTTCCTGAATTCGGACAAGGCCCAGTCTCTTTTATTCCGAATTTGCGAGGGTCGACTGTACTGCACTAGATCTGTTACATAGCAATACCTATTAGAGATGGGCCGAATATTCGTTTCGTATTCGTATGTGCGAATATTTGCTATGTTTTTCAATAGACCTATTCGTATTCGTATTCGTATTCGCATTTCCATTTATAGCTATTTGCAAACATGCAAATATTTTCACAAAACCAATAGAAGATATACAAAAATGTAAAATATTACATTTTAAAGCGTGCGTTCGCTTGTATGATGTCGGGGAAAGGCATGCTTCTTTATTAAACCCTCTAAGTTCCATAGTATGTGAATGTTTTTTAAACTAATGGAACTGAAATTTTGTACATCGACTTCCAAACCAATCTGATGATATCTGAACTTTGAAATAATTGTAATAGTTCCGAAATCTGACCTTGTTCATTATAACGGAATAAATGGTCTTGGTACAATGTTGCCAATGTGCCGGCTACCGCTAGATCCAGCGAATCACTTCCATCACTTCCATCTAGCGACATCAAGATGTGATGAATTCTAGCGATATTCAAGTTATGTTCCCTATTTTGAGGAATTGTAGATATTTTTCGATTGTTAAAGATTATTTTAGATAATTCAACATATGTTTTCTAGTGACATACAAGTTTTTAGTGTATGGTGACTATCTAGCGATTTGTCAATGCTATTCTAGCATACATTTGTGCTTTAGTTTATCATGCATTGTTTAATATATTTGCCCTATTTCTCCAGAAGACTTCCTACATGATATAGCCTAGTCACCGTGCAGGGGTTCCCAACCTTTTTGTTCCTCTGTACCACTTGGGCATTCTGATAGGTACCCATGTACCCCTAACAATTTAGGATAAAAATGGATAAAATTATGTACTTTTATATTATCTTATGAAATATGTATGTGTAGACTGCATAGGGATCTTAGTATTGATATTATAAATAAAATTAACTCGGTGACTATAGCCTAACATATTTTGATCCGTCACATCCTCGGACATTATCGGGCGGTAATGCAGCTGTCTCGAGTTGGTATACATACCTGATTGTTTCACATCCAATACAGATTGTGGGCCGCAGGAAGTCACATAGGCCTAATAGTGAAAAAATTGAATAGTCACCTCACTGATATAATATCAAGGGAAGGATGTAGGCTAGTATCCGGGTGTACTGTCCGACGGTCGTCATGTTTGCATAGGTCAATCGCTACGGGTTAAGTTCCCGTATATTTTTTCTGTTATTTGACCCCTGCTGTCAATATAGGCCCATATGATGATGACAATAAGTCATGGAGGGGGTGAGGGGGCAAAAGCCCCCCTTCAACCAATTAGTGTATCCCACGGCAGTCAAAATAGACGGGAACATGATTGCGAGCGTCCGTGTAGTGTAAGACGGGCGGTCTACCCGGTAACTACATTCTTGCCAATTTCAATTGGGAGGTTTGACGTACCTCCCAACCTACCAAATAGGAAAACCTACTATTTGGTAGTAGTCTTGGAAAATCCAACGTCAAGGCTATTAACCTAATTGCAATGACGACTTGTCTATTTTGACTGCTATGTCGTCATTCCAACCGCGGTTAAAAAGAAAACGTCTAGAGTCTACTCCTTATCTTGCTCTAGGAGACGTTGTACATTAACCAAAACTACCACCGAAGGTGAAAAAAGTATAGAAGAGAAGAAAAAGGGGTTTACCTTAGTTACCGCTCAAGGCCCATCCCGTGTTCCGTCATGCGCCGATCCCTGTCGAACGTGCGCATGAGCGACCCTCTCTTGTTATCACATCTCACGTCAGCAGAAGAACGCGGATGGGCAGGGGTCCGGCGTGAGGGAGGGTATTATGTACGTTGGATTTTCCAAGACTACTACCAAATAGTAGGTTTTCCTATTTGGTAGGTTGGGAGGTACGTCAAACCTCCCAATTTGTTAGTAGTCTTGGCAAATCCAACGTCAAGGCTGCATAACAAATAGGAGGAGGACATCCAAGCCCAACCTACCAAAAAAACCAATGCATAAGACAAAATTATGAATGACAAAGAAACACAATTTAAACAAGAGAGTTTAATAAAAGAGTGAAAAACTGAGGAGTAGCTAAAAAGAGCAGTTTTAACACGTGCCCGTCATTCATAGTAATGCAAAACCATAGACTTGTCTTAAACCAAAAAGTACTGTACACAAAATCCCTTTTCTTCCAAAATAAACAAAAACACTGATCACAAAAACAAAACACAATTATCAATGAGGCAAAAACACTTATGTACTGTATACATATAACATAACCCCAAACTTGTAATCCAGTGTTGCAAACCCGTACTTCCCTCCCCCCCTTTTCGAAAGAAAACAAAGGAAAAGAAAAAGTGACGAGGGGGGAAGACCAGGCAACTTCGCGAGAGCCCTAGGAAACACGACTCCCGAGAGCTATCACAGGCCGAGGGGGTCTAACAATGGACATGGAGAGGTAGGAGGAGACGAAGGTATGGACAGAAGACCACAAACCCGCCGAGGCGACGTCAGGCAACGAACGAGTCTGCAGGAACCGTAAGGAGGCAGCAAAGGATCGCACATCGTGCGCAGAACCCCGACAAGCAGGGTTACTGGCACGAATGACCCGACAAAGGTGGCGTCCTATCTGTACCTTCGAGAGCCTCCTACCAGTCCGAGGAGACACCCACACAGCAGTACCCGAAGTCGGAGCCACAGACTCAACATAGGAGTGCAAGGCCTGCACCGGGCACAACACATGGTGAGTATGCCCACGCTTTAAAGCCTGGACGGTGAAAGGCTTGAAAACGTGGGTCTCTCTCTCATTCTTGGCAACAAAATGAGGGGAGGGGGCTAACGTGACGACATTCAAGGACGGGGAGAATCGCATGCATTCCTGGGACCGCGACATGGCAGCTAGTTCAGACACCCTATCCCCAGTGGCCAGAGCGACAAGGAAGAGTGTACGCTCGAGCAACTGAACCGGTGTAGTGTCCCGTGTATATGTGTGTGAAGCCAGAAGGTCCAGAGCACGCCCCAGATCCCACTGAGGAGGGATCTGGCGCGGAGGCGGTCGCTCCCTGAAGGCAGCCTTCATGAAGGAATCCAGCTCCTTCGGTGGAACGACCAGCCCAGTGACGGACTCAAAGACCTCCCGGATGGCAGACAAGTGGTTACGTATAGTGTTGACTTGAGAGCGACGTGTACGGAAGAGGTGAAACAAGTAGTGTAGGACGAGGGAAGGAGAGCTAACAGTCTGGTGAGTGTCCTGTATCCACCTAGTAAAAGACCTCCAGTGGGACTCGTAAGTCCCCCAAGTCGAAGACGTCCATGAACGCTTCAGGAAGTCAGTCAGGTCCCGTCCGTGGACTGGGAGCCACCGTGCCTCACGAACATCCACGATGCGAAGGCCAACGAGGTCCGCAGGTCGCCAACCTGGCTCAAGTGGAAGTTTGAGAGAGGGAGAGGGACCGGACTCGGGCACCACCGCTTCAACTGGGAGTACCAAGCCTGGGCTGGCCACAGAGGCGCTATTAGCCAGACTCTGCCGCGGTACAGCCGCAGCCGCGCGAGGACGTTGCACATCAACAGTGCGTCTGGTGGCGGAAATATGTATATCGACTGCCACCTGTTCCAGTCTTCCATGAAAGCGTCCGGACCCCCCTCCGGAGTGCGAGTCCGGAGGGACAGGTACTGAGGCAACTTGCGCGTCTCCGTCGATGCGAACAAGTCGACCTCCGGAACACCCCAGGAAGCTGCGAGGTCGTCGAATACAGTCTGTTTCATTGCCCATTCTACAAGAACGCCCCGTCCTCGCGACAGGGCGTCCGCCCACAGGTTGGCAGTCCCGGGCAGGTAGGAGGCGTGCAGGGAGATGTTGTGTCGGTTCGCGAGGAAGAACAACGTCTCTGAGATCCCCAACAGAGTCAAAGACCTGGAGGACCCCTGCTTTTGGATACAGTGGACAGCTGTCTGATTGTCCATCCTGAAGGCCACCGACTTTCCCCGAAGGGCCAGCGCGTGGTCCCTCAGGAAGAACAAGGGAACCAACAGTTCGAGGGCATTGATGTGTAGGTGTGTGTGTCCCACCCATCTGCCGTGATGTTGATGTCCCAGGTTGGATTGGTAACCCCACCCTACCTCGCTCGACGCATCTGTATCTACCCAGATCGTCGGCGGGGGGGGCGGTCCAGGGCACAGCCGCAGAGAGCGTGCCCCGAGCAACCCAGTGTCCTAAGTGTCTGTGAATGGTACGCGGGATCGGCATGAGCCGATCCATAGGGGCCAACGGAAACACCTTGTTGCCCATGAGTAGTAGGCGGCGCAGCCTGAGCCTCCCTAAGGGAATGGTCAGAGCGGCCCAATTCAGCGAACCCACTAACGAGTCCCAGATCCTCCTCGTGAGGGAGACCGAGTGCAACACGGCGAAGACCTTCCTGCGAAGTTTCACCGCGTTTGGCTGACTCTGGGTCACTGTAGCGTTGGTCAGATCCCATTCGAGACCTACCCACGTCACGACACGCGACGGGGTCAGGCGCGACTTGGGAATATTGATTTTGAACCCTAACTGTGTGATGTGTTGAACTACTGTGAGGGTGTCGTGGACGCACTGTTCTAGGGTGTCTGAAACTATCAACCAGTCGTCCAAGTAAAACAGGATCTGGAGGCCGCCCCTGAGGAGAGGATCCAGAGCCTGCTTTACCAGTTTCGAGAAGATCCGCGGCGCGATGTTGAGACCGAAGGGAAGTCTGTCGAACATGAACACACGATCGGAAGTCTGAACGGCCAAGAATCGCTGGAAACGAGGATGGATCGGAACGTGCCAATACGCATCCTTGAGGTCCAGCGACACTACCCACGACAGAGGTCGCAGGGCCAGTCGTACCTGGTGCACCGTCAGCATCCGAAACCGTGTGTTCACGATGTGCCCGTTGAGGGCCGACAGATCCACCACCGGTCGCATCGCGTCGCAGTCCTTCTTTGGTACCAGAAAAACACGGGAGAGGAAAACCGGGAGACCGGCTTTCACCTCCTTGACGATTCCCTGCTCGTGCATGGATATAATCACGTCGGCCACCTCCGAAGAGACAGGCCGGCTTCGTTGACAAGAGCTGAGTGGGGGTCTGGACTTCCACCTCCAGGTTAGACCCCTCCGTGCAATCTTCCGCCCCCACGTCCCTCGTGGCCACCGAAGGGCGCAAGGGCGAAAATAACCTGTGGGAGCCCCCGAGACGAGGTGAGCGACCCTTTCTGCGAGGCGAGAAGGAGAACAAGGAGGAGACCGACCTGGAGAACCTACACATTTTTTGACGTGGAGGGTCCCCCGGTACGGTCCCTGCGGTCATAAGAGCCACGTTGACCACCCCTACCCCCCCCACCTCGCCGAAAAGGGCGGGTCACCCCATCCCCTGTCAGACCCCGTCGAAGTGCGGCCGGAAGTGGAAGGCTGGCCAGCCCCTTCTCGGCGGGGATGAAAGGGAGCAGGAGCAGAAGTGCGAGGCGGAACCGACGCTCTGGCCGGCAACTTCCCTTTCCTGCGCCCTTTCTTGGCGGCAGCAGTGGCGGCAGCACCCCGAAGGGGACCGGCAGAAGGACGGGACTGCGAAGACCCTGGTCGCGACACAGCGCGTCTTTGCGTGTCGTAAGCAGGGTCCGCTGACAGAGAAGCGTAGCGTTCCCAAGCATCCTGCGCAAAAAGCCCCGATGTATATAGCTCAGAGTATAATAGACCCTGACGAATATCCAAAGGGGCCTTCCGGCAGAACGAGGACCTTACCGTCTGGCGTTGTCGAGTTGCCTCGCACAAAACCGCCTTCAGCTCGGGAACCAAAGACACCGCGAGCTGAAGGTGGATCCGCCGAACGTGGTCCAAGCCCTCGCGAAGATCGCCAGGTGCAGTCGCCTCGATAAGTCGCAGGTGGTGAACAGACGTCTGGAGGGAACCTAGAAGACAAGACAATAAGTTCGCCACCCTCTGCCGCAAGGTAAAATCCCTGTCGACAGAGGACTTATCTGGGTGGGAGAAGAACGGGTTAGCAATAGCACAAATTTCAAGTTTGGGAGCGCTAATCCAGGACCAGAACTTGCCATCCAATCCGCCGACAGATACCAGAGGAGGCAAAAGCAGTGACGACTCAGGGGGAGGGACTGAAATAGATCTGTCGACGGAACGGTTGGCAAAGTCTAAGGCCTCAGCAAACCAGGCCTCCAATGGGAGAGGGTTATCGAGCACGACGGCCAAGCCAGGCTTACCGTCGTCGCACAAACCCGTCCCATAGGAGGACAGTCCCGTTAACACAGCCAGGGACTGAACATCCTAAAGGATGTCCTGGCGGCTGAAGTCTGACCAGAGCTTAGTCCGAGGAGCAGACGGGGGCTTGGGCTTCACCGAGAAGTACTGAAGGTCAGTCCTTGTCGGGTACGCCCGCACCTCCACGTCGGCCACCTGACCATCCACCCTGATCGCCCTGAACTGCATTTTATCATTTATTTAGACCGACCAGTCCAAAGGTAGGGCCCTCTCACCTGACGGGAAGTCGGTAGCACGCTCCGGGTGGGAGGCCTGCACCCCCTTCCAAACAGCCAAGGAGCCATAGAGGAGCGGCATAGTCCGCGACGGGACCTTGGCCTTTTGGATGGGGGGCAAGCGCGGACCCTGCCCTAGCAGACGGAGGACCCCCGCATGTGAGACAGTAGGGGCAACCACCTGAGCCAGGGCAGGAGCAGTACTAGCCGACGACCGGGCAGGCGGAGAAGCAGGGCGAGAAGGAATGTGGTCCACCGCAGAGGGGAGGGGGACCAAAGCAGGGGCAGGTTGGGTGAGGCGCTGAGGTTGTGTCACCGCCAAGAAGCGCGATAAGAGGGATTCTTGCATCGCCTCCAAGCGCGCGTCGAAGTGTGACACAACCCACCCCTGCATAGCCGAAAATCGATCCGAGAGAGGCGACCCCCCCGAAGATAGTTCGGCCCGCAGGGGCGAGCGTGAGCGAGAGCGAGACCCATGACACGAAACAGCAGCGTCACGGCCCAAAGAAGGCGAGCGACGACGGCCGTGACGGTCCCGAGGGTCTCGTTCCCGATCACTAACGCCCGAGGGGGAAACATCACCATCCCCCTCTTCCAGCGACACGTCAGCCCCCGAGAAAGGGGACCCCGAAACCTCGCTATACTCCACCGAGTCAAGCGGCGGGGTACCCTCACGGGGAGCCGGCAAGCGAAGATCAGGAATAGAAGAAGGAAGAGGAGCAGGATGACGGGAGGGGGAAGGCTGGCCGGGTGAAAGGAGGTCAGAAGGAGCCGCGGGGGGAAACAGAGCAAGGATCCCCGGGGCTGAGAGAACAGGGCGGCCCGACACCGAGGCGGAGGAGGGAGGAACCTCTACCTTGGGACGAGACCTAGAAGGAAGAAGAGGCACCGAAGCAGGAGAAGTAGGAGGAGAAGCAACTACATCCTGGCGGACCCTCCTGGACAGAGTAGAAGGAGGGAGCAGAGGGCCAGCTACAGCATGAACATCTGCGCGCGTAGAGGACAAATGAAGAGGACGTCTTTTGTGCAGGGGAAGCGGGCGGAAGGTAGTAGAGCCCCTATCTGGAGAGGCCAGGGGAGGGCGTACAGGGGCAGAGACGCTAACCCCGGCCTCAGGGCGAGAACCATGACGAGGGCGAACGGCGGAGTCAAGGTGAGCAGGAGGACGAGGAGGGGCAGTAGAGGACGAGCGACGAGGAGAGCGAGAGCGTGGACGGAGCTGGGGATCCACCCGACGATGCGACGACCGACCACGGGACCCAGGGAGGAGGGCCCGAGCAGGGAGAGGGCCAGGTAAACGGCCCCCAGACGGGTCAGGGATGCCCAGGGCGACGCGGATCCGGTCGTCAACAAAGGCCGGGGAACGGTGGCCCACAGTCCTGATGTGGTGGGAGACCACCGCCCACACAGACTGAAGGGATGCAGAGGCCACCGCCGCGTCAGAGGAACCAGGGTGATGGTCCACCACATCCACCAGGTCCATACACGGGCCACACAAAGCCGGGAGGTAGGCCGTAGAGGACACACATTGGGAATGCCGCAAGCAGGACCTGTGGCAGTCCAAGCACGGGGAGCCACAGCCCTGGCGAAAGCAAGGCATCCCACCTGCAATGGAAGAACACACACCATAAGCAGCACGTTGACGGAGTAAGTGAAGATAATGTCCAATAAAAACCAGGGAATGAGCATGGGTAAACAGGAACACACATGCAAACTGGAAGTCGTACTCACTCGAAACCGGGAGCACCGATGGAGGTGAGGAGGGCGGGTGAGGCGGAAGAGCACAAGCAGAAACCTGCAAAGATGGAGAAAGTGTTAACCACCACTCAACACCTCACATGCAGGGTCCATAACACCAGGCAAGTGCATACACCAATATAGTACCAGGCAACAAGATGACACAAAAAAGGGTCACCGGGAAAGCCAACTATAACCGCAAATTTGCGGGCCAATGGAGGCATAACCGTACCGACACAACCCTCCCGCCTCACCGCGAGACCCCCCAGCGATCTCCGCAAATTTGCGGGGAGCCGAATCGTCCGTGGACCGAATCGAGCACTCCGCAAATTTGCGGGACCGGCCGAGATGGTCCGGCGCCGAAAAAGCGAGAGGAGCGTCTAGGTAATACCAACACAGGCCCAGAAAAAAGCGTCAACTCCTTATGACTCCAAGCGACGATGGCCATCAAGCTGAGCAGTGTCTTCCTTGAATATCCTGACTCAACCGGTCAAGGGAGAGGCAAGGAAGACACACCAGGGGAGAGGAGGCACATCCCCCAGGAACCACCCCACCCACAGAGATAGAGCAAAGCCCATGAGGAGAAGTGGCAGGAAGGGTGGTTCGGCACAAACAGGGGCCCCCGTAGGGTACCCCAGGATTGGGCAAAAGGGAATGAAAGGATGGAGGTGAAAACAGTAAGGGAACACAAAAACCAGTAAATGAAATTGGCGAGAAAAAGGGTGGCCTAGCCGTGAGGAGAGAATGTGTCAGGGGCGAAAAACCCTGTGGTGTGAGGGAGAGGCCCCCGTAGGGTACCCCTGGATATCACGAACCACCAAGCGCCCAGGCCCTTGAGACACAGTGAAGGCTCGTAAGGGGGGACTCGGGAATAACGCTAATAATGCGGCCGACACAAACCCTACAAACAGCACCGCCACCACGAAATCTCAGATTGTGAACCAACTGTACACCTAGGCTATGAAAATATGAAAACTCATAGGGCATAGCAATTCCTGAATGAGAAACAAGCTAGGCTAAAATAAGCTAAACTATGCCCAGACTAACAGGAAAAAAGAATATGAAAAGAGAAAGGAATGAAAAACACATACGAGGAACGCCAGGCGCCCCCGTACCTTCGGTAGCTATTTCCACACGCGTCTCCATTAACACACTGAGGAGCCCATTTACGTGTGTCCTAGATCACGTAACATCTGTCTAACAAAAAGAAGGCCAGAAAAGCCGAAACGAACCTAAAACAGGGTGAATTGAAGGAGCACAACAAAAGCGGACTCAACAATGGCGACGCGTGAAAAAATGATAACAAGAGAGGGTCGCTCATGCGCACGTTCGACAGGGATCGGCGCATGACGGAACACGGGATGGGCCTTGAGCGGTAACTAAGGTAAACCCCTTTTTCTTCTCTTCTATACTTTTTTCACCTTCGGTGGTAGTTTTGGTTAATGTACAACGTCTCCTAGAGCAAGATAAGGAGTAGACTCTAGACGTTTTCTTTTTAACCGCGGTTGGAATGACGACATAGCAGTCAAAATAGACAAGTCGTCATTGCAACTAGGTTAATAGCCTTGACGTTGGATTTGCCAAGACTACTAACAAATACAAGATTTGCTTACTGAAATGAGGAAATTGATAAAAACACAACTTTGTGCAATCTGCCTGTAGATTAGAACACCATGTTTTGTACACTATGGTTATTCTCTCAGACCCCTATGTACCCCCGGAGAAGTGCAAATGTACCCCTGGGGGTACATGTACCCCAGGTTTGGAACCCTTGGGGCCCTAGTGTATTGTTCTAGTGATAATTAAATATTATACAGGGCTATTTTAAGTTGGCTGATGATTATGAAACAGTAATATGCTGGACGATGAGAATACTGTATGTATACATGTCTCGGATATCACTGATCATTTTTGGCATTTTCTGCCAAAAGCCCAATGGCTAATCAGCGGTGGTAACGAAACACGCAGCTTTACACATTCACATCGTCATTGGCTTCCGGTAATTAATTTCATAGTAATTCAATTAACGTTTGTTGGTTTGTTGGTTGGTAAAAAGAATTACCAGTTCTTGAAGGATGACAATTTCATCCTTCAAGAAAGATTGAAATATTTGCTATTCGTATTCGCGAATTTTACCAACAAATATTCGTACAAGTCCATCCTCCTATAACACTAATTCCTACAACGCGATCCTCCTACAACACGAGGAGGGGGCCCGATAAATAGTAAATTTATTCAGTTAATTGTAGCCATGATATTGTAGATTGAATTTTTTTTTAACTAATTTCTCTATTATATATTCATACATTTTGATATATTCTAGGAACTAATATATTTTAGGTTTTCCTAGGACCGATCGACCACTTTTATTTACCGCCGTATTGCCGCCGTATGTGTACACGATCGCATAGCGCGAATTTCATATAGTGCGAGGGTCAGATCGACCCATTTTTTTCATTAGTTGTAAGGTAAGTGATGTTTTTTTTTATATTTGTTAATGGTTTGATGGTATCTGGTAGGTAATATAGGTGTTTGTTTAGCAAGAAATCCGGAAAAAAAGGGGCAAAATTGTGGAGCTCAGACCCATATAGAATTATCTCCATATAAAGTGTTATTCCTACAGCGCGAATTCCTACAGCGCGAGGGGCTCTGCCGCCCATATAGTCGTGTTATAGGAGGATGGACTGTATTGGTATTCGTATTCGCAAATAGTGAAAATTGATATTCGTTCCATCTCTAATACCTATACATTATTGCAATGTGTAACTTTATTGTTAATTTTTTTTTTGTGATATACGATTACCAGTATTCACACCTCAGTACAGTAGTTCTATTCTTCTGAGATAAGGCTTCTTTAATGGTACCCGCCTTATACATCTTTTTCTTACTGCTATACTCTTATATTTGTTAGTAGTCTTGGCAAATCCAACGTCAAGGCTATTAACCTAATTGCAATGACGACTTGTCTATTTTGACTGCTATGTCGTCATTCCAACCGCGGTTAAAAAGAAAACGTCTAGAGTCTACTCCTTATCTTGCTCTAGGAGACGTTGTACATTAACCAAAACTACCACCGAAGGTGAAAAAAGCATAGAAGAGAAGAAAAAGGGGTTTACCTTAGTTACCGCTTAAGGCCCATCCCGTGTTCCGTCATGTGCAGATCCCTGTCGAACGTGCGCATGAGCGACCCTCTCTTATCATTTTTTCACGCGCTCCATTGAATGAAGTCGCTTTTGTTGTGCTCCTTTAATTCACTCTGTTTAGGTTCGTTTCGGCTTATCTGGCCTTCTTTTTTGTTAGACAGATGTTACGTGATCTAGGGCACACGTAAATGGGCTCCTAAGTGTGTATAATGGAGACGCGTGTGGAAATAGCCTACCGAAGGTACGGGGGCGCCTGGCGTTCCTCGTATATGTTTTTCATTCTTTCTCTTTTCATATTCTTTTTTCCTGTTAGTCTGGGCATAGTTTAGCTTTTAGCTTAATTTAGCCTAGCTCGTTTTCTCATTCAGGAATTGCTATGCCCCTATGAGTTTTCATTTTTTCATAGCCTAGGTGTACCGTTGGTAAACAATCTGAGATTTCGTTGGTGGCGGTGCTGTTTGTAGAGTTTGTGTCGGCCGCATTATTAGCGTTATTCCCGAGTCCCCCCCTTTCGAGTCCTTCACTGTGTCTCAAGGGCCTGGGCGACAGGTGGTTCGTGATACTCCAAGGGTACCCCACGGGGGCCCCTCCTTCACACCACAGGGTTTTTCGCCCCTGACACATTCTCTGCTCACGGCTAGGCCACCCTTTTTCTCACCAGTTTCATTTACTGGTTTTTGTTTTCTCTTCCTGTTTCACCTCCATCCTTTCATAGTCTTTTGCCCAATCCAGGGGTACCCCACGGGGGCCCCTGTTTGTGCGAAACCACCCTCCCTGCCACTTCTCCTCATGGGCTTTGCTCTATCTCTGTGGGTTGGGTGGTTCCTGGGGGATGTGCCTCCTCTCCCCTGGTGTGTCTTCCTTGCCTCTCCCTTTACCGGTTGAGTCAGGATAAATTCAAGGAAGACACTGCTCAGCTTGATGGCCATCATTGCTTGGAGTTCATAAGGAGATGACGCATTTTTTGTGGCCTTTTTTGGTATTCCCTAGACGCTCCTCTCGCTTTTTTTCGGCGCCGGACCATCTCGGCCGGTCCCGCAAATTTGCGGGAGCTCGATTCGGTCTTCTGGGACGTTTCGGCTCCCGGCAAATTTGCGGAGATTGTTGGGGGGTCCCGCAAAATTGCGGGAGGGTTGTGTCGGTACGGTTATGCTTCCATTGGCCCGCAAATTTGCGGTAATAGTTGGCTTTCACTATTGACTTTTTTTTATGTCATCTTGTTGCCTGATACTATATTGGTGTATGCACTTTACTGGTGTTATAGGCCCTGCATGTAAGATGTTGAGTGGTGGTCAACACTTTCTCCATCTTTGCAGGTTCTGCTAGTGCTCTTCCGCCTCGGCCGCCCTCCTCACCTACCTCTGTGCTCCCAGTTTAGGGTGAGTACGGATACCTGTTTGCATGTGTGTTCCTGTTTCCCCATGCTCCTTCCCTGGTTCTTCTTGGACATTCTCTCCACTTACTCCTTCGCCGTGCTGATTATGGTGTGTGTTCTTCTAGTGCAGGTAGGCTGCCTTGCTTTCGGCTTGGTTGTCGCTCCCCGTGCTTGGAGAGCCACAAGTCCTGCTTGCGCCACTCGCTCTGTGTGTCCTCTACGGCCTACCTCCCTGCTCTGTGTGGCACGTGTCTGGCCCTGGTGGATGTGCTGCACCATGGCCCTGGTTCCTCGGCGGCGGCTGTGGCCTCTGCTTCCCTTCCGTCGGTGTGGACGATGGTCTCCCGCCACATTAGGTTTGTGGGCCACCGTTCCCCGGCCTTTGTTGCCGACCGGATCCGCGTCGCCCTGGGTATCCCTGACCCGACTGAAGGCCGTTCACCTGGCCCTCTCCCTGCTCGGGCCCTCTCCCTGCTCGGGCCCTCTCCCCTGGGTCCCGCAGCCGGTCGTCCCATCGTCGGGGGGTTCCCCAGCTCCGTCCACGATCTCGCTTGCCTCGTCGTCCGTCCTCTACTGCCCCTCGTCGTCCTCCTGATCGCCTTGACGACGCCCATCGCCCTCGTCATGGTTCTCGCCCTGAGGCCGGGGTTAGCGGCTCTGCCCCTGTGCGCCCTCCCCTGGCCTCTACGGATTGGGGCTCTCCTCCCTTCCGCCCGCTTCCCCAGCCCAGACGACTTCCTCTTACGTTGTCCTCTCCGCGCGCGGATGTTCATGCTGTAGCTGGCCCTCTGCTCCCTCCTCCTACACTGTCCAGGAGGGTCCGCCTGGATGTCGTTGCTTCTCCTACTTCACCTGCTTCAGTGCCTATTCTTCCTTCACGGTCTCGTCCCACGGTGGAGGTCCCTCCCTCCTCCGCCTCGGTGTCGGGCCGCCCTGTTATCTCAGCCCCGGGGATCCTTGCTCCGTTTCCCCCCGCGGCTCCTTCTGGCCTCCTTTCACCCGGCCAGCCTTCCCACTCCCGTCGTCCTGCTCCTCCTCATTCTTCTCTTCCTGACCTTCACTTACCGTCTCGCCAGGGGGGTACCCCTCCTCTTTCTTTGGTGGGGTTTCGCGAGGTTTCGGGGTCCCCTTTCTCAGGAGCTGACGTGTCGCTGGAAGAGGGGGATGGTGCTGTTTCCCCCTCGGCCGTTCGTGATCGGGGACGAGTCCCTCAACGGCGACACAACCGTCGTCGCTCGCCTTCCTTGGGCCGCGACGCTGCTGGTTCGTGTCGTGGGTCTCGCTCCCGCTCACGCTCGCCCCTGCGGGCCGGCCAATCCTAGGGGGGGTCGCCTCTCTCGGATCGATTGTCGGCTATACAGGGCTGGGTTGTGTCACGTATCGACGGGCGCTTGGAGTCGATGCAAGACTCCCTTTTCTCGCGCTTCTTGGCGGTGACTCACCCTCAGCGCCTCACCCTACCTACCCCTGCTACGGTCCCCCTCCCTTCTGCAGGCCTACGCTCTGGTCAGACTTCAGCCGCCCTGACATCCTTCCGGCTGTTCAGTCCCTGGCTGTGTTGACGGGTCTGTCCTCCTATGGGACAGGTTTGTGCGACGCCGGTACGCCTGGCTTAGCCATCATGCTCGGTCACCCTCTCCCATTGGAGGCCTGGTTTGCTAAGGCCTTCGACTTCACACACCGATCCGTCGACGGCTCTCCTTCAGTCCCTCCCCCGGAGTCATCACTGATTTTGCCTCCTCTTGTGTCTGTCGGCGGGTTGGACGGCGCGTTTTGGTCCTGGATAAGCGCGCCCGTTCTTGAACTTTGTTCTATTGCTACCCCGTTCTTCTCTCACCCGGATCAGCCCTCTGTCGCCAAGGTTTTTCCCTTGCGACAGAGGGTGACGGACTTATTGTCTTGTCTTTAGGTTCCCTCCAGACGTCTGTTCACCACCTGCGGCTTTTCGAGGGGTCTGCGCCAGGCGATCTTCGCGAGGGTTTGGACCGCGTTCAGCGGATCCACCTTCGGCTCGCGGTGTCTTTGGTTCCCGAGCTGAAGGCGGTTTTGTGCGCGGCAACTCGGCAACGCCCGACGGTACGGTCCTCGTTCTGCCGGCCGGCCCCCTTGGATATTCGTCAGGGTTTGTTGTACTCTGCGCTATATACGTCGTTTTTTTTTAAGCAGGATGCTTGGGAATGCTACGCTTATCTGTCGGCGGCCTCTGCTTCCGACACGCAACGACGCGCTGTGTCGTTGCGGACCCTGCTTACGACACGCACCGACGCGCTGTGTCGCGCGCGGGGTCTTCTCAGTCCCGTCCTTCTGCCGGTCCTCTTCGGGGTGCTGCTGCAAGTGCTGCCGCCTTGCACGGGCGCAGGACTGGGACGTTGCAGGCCAGTGCGTCGGTTCCGCCTCGCACTTCTGTTCTTGCCCCTTTCATCCCCGCCGTGTCGGGGCTGGCCGGCCTTCCACTTCCGGCCGCCCTTCGACGGGGTCAGCCCCGCGACGGCCGGGGGTTGGAGTGGCCCGCCCTTTTCGACGAGGTTGGGGGGGGTAGAGGAGGTCAACGTGGCGCTCATGCCCGCACGGCCCGTACCGGAGGTACCTCCACGTCAACACAATGTGTAGGTTCTCTGGGTCGGCCTCCTTGTTCTCCTTCTCGCCTGGCCGACCGGGTCGCTCCCCTCCTCTCGGGTTGTTTTCGCCCTTGCGCCCCTCGGTGGCCGCGAGAGACGTTGGGGGCGGCGGGTTGCACGGAGGGGTCTCACCTGGAGGTGGACGTCCAGACCCCCACTCCACTCTTGTCACCGACGCCGGCCCATCTCTTCAGAGGTGGCCCACGTGTTCACTTCCATGCCCGAGCTGGGTAGTGTCGAGGGAGTTGACCGCCGGTCGCCCGGTTTTCCTCTCCCGTGTCTTTCTGGTACCGTCGCCGAACTGCGACGCGATGCGACCGGTGGTGGATCTGTCGGCCCTCAACGGGCACATCGTGCACACACGGTTTCGGATGCTGCCGGTACCCCTGGTACGCCTGGCCCTGCGCCCTCTGTCAGGGGTAGTGTCGCTGGCCCTCCAGGATGCGTCTTGGCTCGTTCCTCTCCATCCTCGCTTCCAGCGCTTCTTGGCCGTTCGGACTTCCGATCGTGTGTTCCTGTTCGACGGCCTTCCCTTCGGTCTCCACATCGCGCCGCGGATCTTCTCCGCACTGGTGGGGCAGGCTCTGGGTCCTCTCCTCAGGAGCGGGCTCCGGATCCTGTTTTCCTTGGCCGATTGGTTGGTAGTTTCCGAAGCCCTAGGACTGTGCATTGGCGACGCCCTCACAGTCGTTCGCTACATCACACGGTTAGGGTTCCTCTTCGATGTTCCCAAGTCACGCTTGACCCCGTCGCGTGTCGTGCCATGGGTCGGTCTCTCATGGGTTTTGTCCGGCGCTACGGTGACCCGGGGTCTGCCGGCCGCGGTGCACCTTCGGTGGAAGGTCTTCGCCGTGTTGCACTCGGTCTCCCTCCCGGGGTGGCTCTGGGACTCGTTCGTGGGTTCGCTGCATTGGGCCGCTCTGCCCCTTCCCTTAGGGAGCCTCTGGCTACGCCGCCTCCTCCTCATGGGCACCGCGGTGTTTCCGTTGCCCCTATGGATCGGCTCCTGCCGCTCCCACGTACCGTTCGCCGACGCTTCGGTCGCTGGGTTGCTCGGGGCTCGCTCTCTGCGGCTGTGCCCTGGACCGCCCCCCCCTGCCGACGGTCTGGGTAGCCACAGATACGTCGAGCGAGGTTGGGTGAGGTTCCCGATCGAACCTGGGACGTCCACTTCCCGGCAGATGGGTGAGTCTCCCTCCACTTACCCGTCTATGCCCTCGGACTGTTGGTTCCTTTGTTCTTCCTGCGGGACCACGCGCTGGCCCTTCAGGGTAAGTCGGTGGCCTTCGGGTTGGACACTCAGACAAGCTGTCCACTGTTTCCTAATGCGGGGGTCCTCCAGCTCGTAGACTCTATTGGGGGTCTCGGTGGAGTTGTTCTTCCTCGCGGACCGACACCCCTTCTCCTTGCATGCCTCCTCCCTGCCCGGGCCTGCCACCCTGTGGGCGGCCGCCCTGTCGAGAGGGCAGGGCGTTCTTGTAGATTGGGCGATGAAACGGACTGTGTTCGCCGACCTCGCGGCTTCCTGAGGTGTTCCGGAGGTCGCCTTGTTCGCATCGGGGGTGCCGCGCCAGTTGCCTCTGGACCTCTCCCTCCGGCCTCGCGCTCCGGGGGGGGTCCGGACGCTTTCATGGTAGCCTGGTACAGGTGGCAGTCGATATACGTCTTTCCGCCACCAGACGCGCTGTTGCTGTGCCCAGTCCTCGCGAGGCTGCGGCTGTACCACGGCTGCGTCTGGCTCCTCGCACCTCTGTGGCCGGCACGGGCTTGGTACGCCCGGTTGCCGCGGTGGTGCCCGAGTCCGGTCCCTCTACCTGTCTCCGGCTTCCACTTGGGCTAGGTTGGGGACCTGCGGACCTCGTTGGCCTTCGCATCGTGCTTGTTCATGAGGCACGGTGGCTCCCGGTCCCCGGCCGGGCCCTGACTGACTTCCTGCAGCGTTCCTGGCCGTCTTCTCCCTGGGGGACTTACGGGTCCCGCTGGAGGTCTTTTACTAGGTGGCTACAGGCCACTCGCCTGCCAGTTGGCTCTCCTTCCCTCGTCCTACGCTCCTTGTTTCACCTCTTCCGTACACGTCTCTTTCAAGTCGACGCTGTACGTACCCACTTGTGTGCCGTCCGGGGGGTCTTTGGGTCCGTCGCTGAGCTGGTCGTTCCGCCACAGGAGCTGGATTCCTTCCTGATGGCTGCCTTCCGGGATCGACCGCCTCCGCGCCAGGTCCCTCCACAGTGGGATCTGGGGCGGGCTCTGGTCCTTCTGGCTTCACCCACGTATACAAGGGCCGCTACGCCGGTTCCGTTGCTCGGGCGTCCACTCTTCCTTGTCGCTCTGGCCACTGGGGATCGGGTGTCTGCACTAGCGGCATTGTCCCGGCCCCGGGACTGCGTGCGATTCTCCCCGTCCTTGCATGGCGTCTCGTTCGCCTCCTCCCCTCCTTTTGTTACCACGCATGGGAGGGAGGCCCCCGTTTTCCAGCCTTTCCGGCGTGGCATCCTCGCCATGTGTTGTGCCCGGTGTCAGCCTTGCACTCCTCTGTTGCGTCTGTGGCGCCGCCTTCGGGTACTGCTGTGTGGGTGTCTCCTCGGACAGGTGGGAGGCTCTCGCAGGTGCAGATGGGCCGCCACGTTTGTCGGACCGTTCGTGCCCGTCACCCTGTTTGTAGGGGTTCTGCGCACGATGTCTGATCCTTTGCTGCCTCCTTCCGGTTCCTGCCGCGTCGATCCTTACCTGCCATCGCCTCAGCGGTTTTGTGGTCTTCTATCAATTCCTTCATCTCCTCCTACCTCTCCGTGTCCAGTGTTCGACCCCCTCGGCCGGTGATTGCTCTCGGGGGTCGTGTTTCCTGGTGCTCTGGCAAAGATCCCTGGTCTTCCCCCCTTGTCCCTCGTTCTTTTCCTTTGTTTTATTTGACAAAGGGGGGGGGGGGGGGTACGGGTTTGCAACACTGGATTGCAAGTTTGGGATTATGTATTGTTCAAGTACATAAGTGTTTTTGCCACATTGAAAATTGTGTTTTGTTCTTGTGTTCAGTGTTTTTGTTGGTTTTTGAAGAAAAGGGATTTTGGGTACAGTACCTTTTTGGTTTCAGACAAGTCTATGTTTTTGCATTACTATGAATGACGGGCATGTGTTAAAACTGTTCTTTTTAGCTACTCAGTTTTTCACTCTTTTATTAAACTCTCTTGTTTACATTGTGTCATTGTCATTCATAATTTTGTTTTATGCATTGGTTTTTTTGGTAGGTTGGGCTTGGATGTCCTCCTCCTATTTGTTATGCAGCCTTGACGTTGGATTTGCCAAGACTACTAACAAATTGGGAGGTTTGACGTACCTCCCAACCTACCAAATAGGAAAACCTACTATTTGGTAGTAGTCTTGGAAAATCCAACGTACATAATACCCTCCCTCACGCCGGAATCGCCCACGCCCATCCGCGTTCTTCTGCTGACGTGAGATGTGATGACAAGAGAGGGTCGCTCATGCGCACGTTCGACAGGGATCTGCACATGACGGAACACGGGATGGGCCTTAAGCGGTAACTAAGGTAAACCCCTTTTTCTTCTCTTCTATGCTTTTTTCACCTTCGGTGGTAGTTTTGGTTAATGTACAACGTCTCCTAGAGCAAGATAAGGAGTAGACTCTAGACGTTTTCTTTTTAACCGCGGTTGGAATGACGACATAGCAGTCAAAATAGACAAGTCGTCATTGCAATTAGGTTAATAGCCTTGACGTTGGATTTTCCAAGACTACTACCAAATAGTAGGTTTTCCTATTTGGTAGGTTGGGAGGTACGTCAAACCTCCCAATTTAAACACATGTCACAGTTTTCGTTTTTTGGTCTTCCTAATAGATTCTTGTTTTTAGCTTGATGAGCATATGAAGGTCCCTCCACCGGTCGTGATATTCTAGGCTCTTACGTCATTGACGTAAGGAGCCACCAATAAATTACGGTTTTGACAACCCGTAGGGAAGGAAGGAAAAACTAATATTTATTGGTGGCTCCTGAAGTCAATGACGACAATTGCCCTCCCACCATCCCCTTCCCATTCACATGCCCAACTTGATATACATTAGAGGTCGCTCCTGGGCAGGAGGAGGTATGAGTCAGGCTTATGGGAAGCAGAGGAAGATCGGAATGCGCTGAGGCGCGGTGTTCAAACTGTGTTAATTCTTTTCTTTTTTATTTCCTACTTTTCAGTGGCTCCGTCTCAATGACGTACCTTAGGAAAGATTAAGGGGTACCCCCTAAGATGATCTTGGTTCTCGACCGCCGTAATCGAGGTTAACCCGGGCTCTGAGGAGCCCGGAACAAGGCCATATTATCATAGGCTCTTACGTCATTGACTTCAGGAGCCACCAATAAATAGTAGTTTTTCCTTTCTTCCCTACGGGTTGTCAAAACCGTAATCTTCTGATCTAACTATTTCCAACTGGAGCAGAGAATACCTTGTTACCTTTAATTCTTCCAAAACTCAATTTCTCCATCTATCTACCCGTCCGGAACTCCCAACGGTCTATCCCTTATTCTTCAACAATACAAAAATCAATCCTTCATCTTCTCTCAATATTCTTGATGTCTCTTTTTCTTCTGCTCTCACTTGGAAGGACCATATTACTAGTCTTGCTAAGGCAGCCTCCCAGAAGCTGGGTGTGCTCAACCGCCTCAAGGGGTTCTTTACCCCTGCACAGCTTCTTGCTCTGTACAGGGGTATGGTGCGTCCTTGTATTGAGTATTGTTCACATGTGTGGGGAGGTTCCTCTCACATCGCTCTCCTAGACAAAGTTGAAAGGAAGGCCTTTCATATCATTAACTCCCGTCCACTCACCAACTCTGCAATCTCTCTCTCTCCGCCGCAATGTTGCTTCTCTCTCGCTATTCCATCGTTACTATAATAATCAGTGTTCCTCAGAGCTTTCCCAGTGTATACCACCTCCTCTACGTATGGCACAATGTACCCATCATGCAACACAATCCCATCCCTACTCTGTGCAACTCTCCAACCCAAGGGTGAAACATTACTCTCAAACTTTCTTCTATTCAACAGCTGAGCTCTGGAACTCTCCCAAAATCAGTCTTTCCCTCTTCCTATGACTTAAATTGCTTTAAATTCCGTGTGTCCAGGCATTTTGGCACGAACATCCCTTGATTTTGGCCCTGTCACTCTTTCAACTATGGGGAAGGCACTCGCTGCAGGCAGTTCTGCCTTTTGCCTCTCTCACTCACATAGAAAAAAAAAACAGAAAAAAAGGAGGATGACACCCGTGGCCTGAGGACTCTTCAATATATAAAAAACTACAACATCAGGTCTGCCATCTACAATATGGCAGACGCTTGGAAGAGTTTGAAGATCACCACCTTCGCCAATGCACGGAAAAAGCTACTCTTGGACATTCGGCCTGACAATGACTTTGAGGGATTCGAGGCTGCTGATTTCCACAGGAAGCTACTGAAAGCTGGGGAACAAAGTGTCACCATTGACGACGTCCACAACTGGATAGACGCAAACGATGCAACACCGGAGCACCAGGTGTTGACAGACGAGGATATTGTTGCTTACGTTATTGAACACCAAAGTGTGAGCAGTGACGAGACGGACGAAGGTGAGACGATGCCCTCCAAGCCTAAATTGTCTGTGGTACGGGATGCCATAGACAAGATTCAACATTATATTTCCACCTCAGACAACCCAGCAGCTAAAGCGTCTTACGACCAGATTTGGTTGCTGCGTGGTGTAGTTATTCAGGAGCAACACGAAGTGGGCACAAACAATCCAAAATCTCAAGCTTCTTCGCACAGGCTGCCAGGTCCCCAGTCACCTCAACCCGCTACTGCACCTCAGTCACCTCGCCGGCAGCTGCACCCGAGTCACCTAAACATGGTCCCATTGGTGCCCCCAAGCGACCCTATGCTGTCCTTGGTGACACCTCAGACTCGTGAATAACAAGTTATTCAGGGTCCCACTATACGATCACGGCAAAAACTACACACCAACATCTACACAGTTTCGGTAAGTACTGGAAAATATATTTTATATTCTTAATCATACTTTACAGTACAGTACTGTACAGTAAGCTCTCTTGTTTGGCGTTCTTAGTAGTCTGAAAAAACGGCGCCAATCGCGATTTCGCCAGACACGCATTGGAAATGAAATGGTAAAAAATTATGGTAGTCTTTAGTCACCCCTAAGTTAGCCTATTTTACCCTTTTTTGTATTTTTAATCATAAATTTCTGAATACTAACTATAGTACATGCCAATTGAAATAATTAAAGGATATTAACCCCTCAGACCCAGACGGCTTTCAAAACAAGCTTACAGGCTTTCAAGCGCTGCCGGAGCCTCAGAGCCCTTCCGAGTTCCGCGGGGGTATTTTTTATGGATGCCTCAGAGCCCAACCGGGTCTGAGGGGTTAAGACTCACCGGAATTTTTTTTAAGTGTTTTATTTATTTAGGCCTAGGCCTATATTGTTTGTTTGCTTTGTCTTACTACTGGGTGTCCGCCTCATTATTCTTTTCCTCTTTACCATGATAGCTACTTTGGACTCTAATGTCCTGCCAAGTTGGTTATCTAAGCTCCTCAGTCCTCATGGCTTGCCTCAAAAAGCCTTCAAAGTTGGGATCGTTGATATATACACGTCTCCATTTTGGTCCAAGTCGCATTATTCTTCTTGCCGCCGAAGGTACATTCCTGGCGAACCGGAACCTTGTTCTTTTATATTTGTTTAAGTTCTTTTAACCTTCTAGCCCCGGCTATGTATTATATATATATTCCCCGAAACCCGGGGGTTTTGGCCGAAAAACGTCTACGCCTAGGCTACCGCATCTTTGTTATTTGGCTTGCTTCCGCATTCCCGCGCATCCCCAAGCGTAGATGTGTTTCGTACCTGTAGAATGGCGTTAAGTAGAGCTCTCTAAGTCAACTAGTTCAGTTGTGATGATGATTTCATTGGAGATAACTTTATGGCAAAAACAGCCACTTTACACTACTTTTCGATACTTAACAATAACATACAGGCACACACGAACAAGCGACGCACTCCTTCTTGTGGCCGGAGATGCGGGGCGTCGGTCCAGCCAGCTGTTGTTTACATGCGTCGGACGTACGCCTCGCACACCAAGCTTACAGGCTTTGAGCTCATGGGTGTTTAAGAGCCCTTCCGGGTAGCTCGGGTGTGTTTTTTATGGGTGTTTAACCCGGAAACTGCAGGAAGACTTAAGAGTTCCCCCGGCGGACTGCGGGAAGACTCTTAAGAGCAAGGCTTTTGAACACGTACCAAATCCGCGGGTTTATAGGCAGGCGGCTACAAATTGGTGTGGGTATAGTACTACATGTCAACTCTCGATACCACCCCGCCACACGCTCGCCCCGCACTCGTGCAAGCGCCACCGCGCCAGAACCCAAGCACTAGTCATGGAGCCCACACGTCCCTCACGCTCGCGCCGTGATGACACAACCAGCCCTCCTTCTGGTGGTGTCAGCCGCCGTGGAAGGCAGAGGGTGGCTACCAGAAACCCTAGCTACCAGTACGACACGCCCTACAGCTCGGAGGACGAAGCACCAGCACCAAAAGCACGTAAAACACGTGCAAGCAGGGCAATGGCACAGAGGTCATTGGACTTTGGGGACACTGCCACGACGACCCAGGCCACTGCAACAACCACTACCACCACCACTGCCACCCCTACCACCCCTGCCACCAGTACCAGCGACGCAGGAGGCCGCCCTAGGGCTGCAGAACCTGCGGGGCAGGCAAAATCAAAGGCACAGGCGTAGGGAAGAAAACCCGTACGCCTGCCACAGTGACCCTGCCACCACCACCACCACCAGCCGCCCCTGGCCCGGCTGCCCCTGATGCCCCTGCCGCCTCTGCCGCCCCTGCCGGCCCTGCTGCCCCTGCTGGCCATGCCGCCCCTGCTGCCCCTGCCGCCCCTGCCGGCCCTGCTGTCCCTGCTGTCCCTTCCGGCCCTGCTGTCCCTGCTATCCCTGCCGGCCCTGCTGTCCCTGCCAGCCCTGCCAGCCCTGCTGTCCCTGCCGGCCCTGCCGGCCCTGCGGCCCCTGCCGGCCCTGCTGTCCCCTGCCGGCCCTGCCGGCCCTGCTGGCCCTGCTGCCCCTGCTGCCCCTGCCGGCCCTGCTGTCCCTGCCGGCCCTGTTGTCCCTGCCGGCCTTGCTGTCCCTGCCGGCCCTGCTGTCCCTGCCGGCCCTCCTGGCCCTCCTGGCCCTGCCGGCCCTGCTGTCCCTGCCGGCTGCCCTGCCAAGGAAGAGGGAAAGGGAAAGGGAAAAGGGCGACAGGCACCACCATTATCTTGCCTGCCTCCAGGCCCACTGCACCACGCACCACTGCCGCCCCTGCCGACGCCTCTGCCAGCCCTTCTGCCCCTGTCCATAAGACGCCCCTACGTGCTAGAGTGAGCAGAAAAAATCTGACACCATCCAAGTACGCCGCCCTGCGGGTTTCGACGACGACGCCCTAGCACGGGACCAAGGGTGGGGGGATTTGGGAGTGGACAGTGGAAGTGAGTCAGACGTCGGTGATGAGAATGAAGAAGGGCGTCTGTCTAGTGAAGAGGAGGGTGATGATGCTGTGTTGTATCGCGAACATGACAGCGATATTTCAGACGCAGAAGCAGACGGAGACGACATTCCGATCCCTGGCATGCCTTCGTTTGAGTGGTCTGACAGGGTCAATTTTGTGCCTGACGTGCCCCAGTTCAATCCTGGGACGTCAGGTACAACTGATGACTGGCCCTGTGACGATAACGCAAACGAAAGCGACTTCTTCCTCGCTTTTTTCGATTTGGAGGTAATGACTTACATCGTTGCCCAAACAAACGCCTACTACAGGTGGGTGTTTGGCAAATTGAACGTCATTTCTCCAAAAGCGAGAATACGAGGGTGGGTGGATACGACTGTGGAAGAATTCATTATGTTTTTTGCCTTGTTGTTTCTCATGCCTCTTTGCAAGAAGCATGTGTTGCAACACTACTGGAAGCACGACCCTCTCATCGCCACCCCAACTTTCAATAAGTTCATGACTCGTGACAGATTTTTGTTGCTGCTAAGATTGATGCACTTTGCAGACAACGAAAATCCTAACAGGATTGACAGGATATGGAAAGTTCGGGATGTGTTCACCATGTTGTTGGAGAGGTATAGGAAATACTTTTACCCCTTCCTCAATTTGGTGATTGATGAGACGCTCGTGCTCTTCAAAGGACGTCTTGTTTTCAAGCAGTATATCCCCTTGAAAAAGGCATAGGTTCGGAATCAAGCTCTTCGTGTTGTGCGACTGTGAAACTGGAATAGTGCTTGACATGATCGTGTATACAGGAACTGACATTGACGTACCGAAAGCCGCTCCCGGTGACCCCATGGGCATGTCAGGTGCCATCGTCAGGAAAATGTTGGCACCTTACCTGGGCAAAGGCCACATCATCTACACTGACAACTGGTATACTTCTCCTGCTCTCTGCCAGTTTCTTCATGACAACCAAACGGGGTCATGTGGGACTGTCAGAAAGACAAGAAAGTTTATGCCAAAGTTCACAGGTGATGTCATTCCTCTGTCAAATGCCTCCTCCAGTGACACACCTTCTGAAGACGAACTGGCCAAGGAACACCGCGAGAGGCATGTCCGAAGAAGGCGACGAAAGGGGCAGAAGTACAAGCAACTTGAAAAGTCCGGGAAAGTGGTAGCCCTGAAGTGGAAGGACAAAAGAGATGTCCACCTGCTTTCCACAGTCCACACAGGTGCCCAGATGGACTCTGGTAAAATCCACTACCGAACCAGGAAGACCATCTATAAGCCCGACATGGTAGTGGACTACACAAAGAACATGCGCCTGGTGGACAAGTCTGACTGTCAACTGTCAGGCGTTGAGTGTCTGAGGAAGACTGTGAAGTGGTATCACAAGCTCTTCCTCCACCTAGTTGACATCACGATGCTCAACGCCTACAACTTGTGGTTGGTGAAGAGAGAGATGGCCCCACACCAGAACCTAAAATTCCGGGAGTTTGTGTACAACGTTGCATATCAACTCCTGGAGAAGTATGGCACCACCACTCACAGACGTACGGCATGGCGTGGGGATCACGTCCCGGACCGCATCCAGCTGGGGGTTGAAAGACACTACCCAACCAGCACCGAGCTGGTTGGCACTCGTCACAGGCAGGTGCAGTGCCACGTCTGCAGCACCAGTGTAAGGAAACCCCACGTAACCAAAAGAGTCACCTCAATGTGCGCCGAGTGCAAAGTTGCACTCTGCTTGGGTGACTGCTTCAGGGACTACCACATGTATAAAAACTACTGAGTGCTGCCCCCTGCCCTGCCCTGCCCTGGAGTCGCCCCTGCCCTGCCCTTGACTCGCGCCCTACCTTACCTGACCTGACCAAATTGATCACGCTACCTCATAATGTCACATATATATTATATAATGTATGAGTTCCAAAGATGTCCCTGTGATATAACTTTTTACATTATATAATTGTATCTTTCATTATTTAGTTCATAAGTTTCAAAGATTTCCATGTAATATGCCTTCTTTTTTAGTACAGTATATCAATATATATGTTTGTTATAGCCTAAGTAATGTGTATATATTTTCTTACCTCAAATGAATTGTACCAAAATAAATGTTTCAATAAATCCTGTCAAACCTACTAAGATAATAAAAAACAAAATAAAAAAAAACAAAAAATACAAGGTCATGTCATTGTATTCTTACAATATGATATATTATATGAATATTTCATATTGTTAGAATACAATGGCATGATCTTGTAAACATTTTGTTTTATCAAAATTTATCTAAACAGTATAAAACCTTCCCCATAACCCCCTCTTGGATTCGATCCCACTACCCTACCACACTTTGAGTTTTCCAGTCCGCGACCTTACCAACCATGCCACAGGAGCTCATACCAAATGTCACTCAAAACTTCGTGTCTACAATCGAAATGACAATATACAAAAAAAAAAAAATTATCCCACCAATTTACGTTTGTAAATTGATGGGATTATCAATTATATCATGCAAAGGTTTATAAAAGTTTGTCTCTGTCAAGAATTAGTAATTATATAACTTTATTCTGTCAAAAATTGCCCGTACACTCAGCAAAATTGCCCCTCTCAGTGTGACTCCAGTCATTATCACACGGTCAGTGGGTGACCCTACCCTCCCTCCATCCACAACACCTCTCTCTGTCTGAGTTTGGCTACCAACTAAATTTGTATAAATACAGCATGCATAAAATACTCTTCACAAATACATTTGTATTGTATAATATTGTAAATAATAATGAATAATAACTGTGTTGGTGTCGAAAATTGCTCAACCATCTTTCTTATATCTCGCCTACGCCCTTACGCGCGTATATTGGATTATACATAGTCATGACTGTCATACAAATACTTGCAGTAGGTCTCGAATATACATTTAGATTGCATATTACTTGGAAATAAATAAATATAAGTTTTCTGGTGGCAATCTACCCTTTCGCAAGTGTCAGGCGACACCAGTCTATATTTAGCTCTATCAAAAAAGGTTAACTGCCGATGTTTACTGACCACCCTCGTTCCTGGTCTATAATATAGTACTTTATTTACAGTCAATGGCCTACATATTTCTGTGGTACTTCACATGTGTCTAAAATGCAATGTCTGCTTGCATAAAAATGCAATTCTGAAAGCCATTTATACATACGATATACGCATGTCTCACTTTCTCTCTCTCTCCATTCCTGACTCATGTTATTGTTGACCTCTGGGTGGCAACGAACCCCAGACACCTGCTAGACATAAGGTTCAAAATCCCAAGACATCCATACGCCTGGGGCGCCTCCACAATTATCACACAGCTGCGTATGTTTCTTGATAGCTGCGTATGTTTCTCCCTGCCTTCACTCTCTCCACGACTCACTCCCTGCCTCCCTCCCACCCACCCACCCACCCACCCACCCACCCACCCACCCACCCCCCCCCCCACCCTTTTTGGCTTCCGTCTGCTAGAAACTCATTGATAATGTGCGTAAATATCGCATGAATTGGTCTATATGCAGTATATATATTGTTATATGGGACGTCTATATACGTACAAGTCTGTGTTATAGCATGACAGTGCTCTAAGTACGAGATATACGTGATATTTATGGCGCAACACACCCACTCCCCCTTCCATTCCCAGCACAACTCAATCACACCTTGGTTCACGCATAGAAACTCATTGATAATGTGCGTAAATATCGCATGAATTGGTCTATATGCGGTATATATATGAAGGCCTCCGAATCATAAGGGGACCAACCGACATTTTTTGAATTTCCAAGCCAAGCACGTGGTGCCATAGCCCAACTTCTCCCCTACACACTGGTAGTCGTTTGGTACCCTTAAGACGAAAACTGTATGAGTGAGAGTCCTGGACGTTAAGGTAACTTGTTCGCCTTTCGGGAACACTCACCAATATCCTGGGAAAAATATAACATGACACAGGGGGTCCAAACGACACTCAGTTAATCCCTCCATACTCTCACTCTCCCGTACGTAAAAGTACGTTCACTTACCCATACCCTTGTACTTACCTGTTAATTATTAACTACTTACCTGCCTTACCTGGAGTATGGAAATTGGAGGCTTGTGGGTGGGAATGATGGACAATTACGTACACTACCCAATATCAGTGCATTATTATCTTTAAAAGAAAAAACTCGTGGTCAAAGTGCTGGTAATGTTAGATTTTGGCCATTTTGGCCATTCAAAAAAGGGGATAATTTTGGTTTGGGTGTTTTTACTAAAAATATAGACGTGGAACCCCCTATTTTTACATGCTGGGATGAAAGAGTAGTATTTCAGCTACCTTCAGTAAAAATATGAAGAGGGCACCTTACCGGGTTAAAAAGTTACACATATTTTGAACTGCCAAACTTTGACCTTGATTTTCTCAGAAGTAAGAAAATGGTGGTTGGTCCCCTTATGATTCGGAGGGCTTCATATTGTTATATGGGACGTCTACAAACGTACAAGTCTGTATTATAGCATGACAGTGCTCAAGTACGAGATATACGTGATATTATAGCGCAAACCACACTCTCATCTCATAAATTGCCGCCAAACCTCCAACCCGTCTTCATTCCCGCCTAAAAATTAATTGATAATTCCCTTATATATTGCAATTTTTGGTCACTATGAGGCATATTCATTGTTATATGGGTGGCCTACACACGTGTACGTACTCTACATAGCCTAAAAGGGATAAAAAAAGGAGATATACGTGATATTACGCGGTAACCCACCCCCTCCTCCCTCAGGTTCTATCCCCTGGGCGCGTGAACATTCGGCCGGGAAATCTCGCCGCTCGATGACAATCTAGCCGCGCGGTGCCATTCGCTCCACATTTTTCAACTACGGACCGTTCCCCCACCCCCCTAGAAATTTTTTGGGGGTCAAATATACAGTATATGGGCCGATGCACGCAAACACACTGATGTACTTTTTATCGAAATTGGCAATGGGTCCCAAAATCATCATACATGCGCACAGTATGTACTTGTAAAAAAAAACCTGTGCGCCGCGGAGAGGTTAAGAGCCCTTCCGGGTCTGAAGGGTTAAGGTTATGAACTTATGAACGAAAACTACTGTTACTTGGGATTGTATTGTTTCAGTTAATATATCACTCACAATAGCATAAAACGTGATGCAAGGTAAGTTAAGTATATTTGTAATATTTCTTGTTCTGCACATCTTTCCTAAAATTGTGAATTTCCTTTCCACTTTGGGCTTTTCAGGTGGCCCTCTATCACAAACAACTGCATCACCTCTTGGTCCCATGGCTACCATTATCCATATATCATGAATCGATGGA
Source organism: Paralithodes platypus (assembly GCA_032716605.1). NCBI lineage: Eukaryota > Metazoa > Arthropoda > Malacostraca > Decapoda > Lithodidae > Paralithodes > Paralithodes platypus. Next base: position 16,949,751 of record CM064582.1, read on the forward strand.
GAGAGCGAGCAATAAATGATACAGTCAAGGTCGAACGGGAACTGGTAAAAGAGTAAAGTATCTTTATCACGACCGACAAGTGCTGAGAGGTAGCCTATGCGCTCGGGTCGGCTCGGGTCAGTTCGCCGCTCGGGTCGGCTCGCTGCTCGAGTATTTTAGTCTCTTGGCCACCCGCCAATTACGAATTTTTGCCGCCAGACGAGAGCTTTGGTATCTTATAGATTATGGCGCCAAAGACGATTTCGCCAAGCTAAAACACGCCAGACATGAGAGTTTACTATACTTTCTTTTTCCATACAGTACTGTATTTATTTTCCTGCGTTTCTGTTTCAGTACGCTACTGTACCGTACGCTATTGCCGTACATTATTGGAAGTCGCCGGACTTTCCCAGATATAGTCCTGGAATGGCTACACCTCCCGGACTTTTGTGGTTCCCAGACTTTTGGGGTTCCCAGACTGGGTGACCCCCCTAATAGTCTGGGAATAGGAGGGTTGAGTGTATACGATTGGAATTCCAAGAATCGTGATCATTTACGCTTGTTCTATTATATTCATACTGTACAGTATACGGTATATAAAACAAAATATTGACAATAGACAAATTCTGGTTGTATTATTGGAAGGTGCATGAAAAATATGTGTCATTTCATAATTATATACAAACCTATATTGAAAATACTGTACTGTATATATTTATGACGGTGCAAAATTAAAATATTTTGGAAAAACAAGCAAATTTCAGTCAACATAGCTTATAATAATCATAATGTTTATTTGTAGATTTTGGTACAATAATATTGTAGATCAACCTTTCCTCTTTCTATTGAGATATAATAGATCGTACTAAACGTAATTATTGTTGCTGATAACCGATATACAGTAGAGTGAATATTTTGGTTGCACATGCATAATTTGTCTTCACCAAATAGGCCTACCTTTTTTGTTATTCATATAAAGACAACTATTGATGATAAATATATTCTGATGACAAATTTAGAATGACTGAAAAATGCTCCTAGTATCATATGTACAAACATTTGATTGCTCAGCTTATAACGAATTGATGACGGTTTAAACTCGGAAAAATAATTAAACATTTACAGGTATTTGATCTTGATTTTCAATGTGATAATTAGATCTATTGGGATTGTTTTCCAGTTTTATAATATGTGTCGCTTTTTTTTTTTTTTGGACGTATAATACATTGTATGTAGAGAGATTATTTAGGGTTAAAACAGAGCAATAACATACATGTACAGTATCATAGGCTATTAAGGTAGTGAAATTAGCACTTGAGAGTGAACGGAACTGGCACTAAGTTTCAAAGAAACTTAACCAAGCCTGAGTGGCCATACACGTGAGAGGATTAACAACAAATCTCCATCTTTACTTTCCCAACAATAATTATAATATACAGTACAAAAATTTAAAGCAATGATGTTGACTTGTAAACTAATGACATTTCTTTTTCCAGGTTCACAACTGATGTCACTCATCAGGAAGAAGCAACATCGTTAATTAATTGATTGGTCGATAATGGTTCTTTATAGACTGATCATATCTTCGTAGAGGATCATTAGCTTTGAATAGTTTGTAAATTATAAAACACTTTTGTTAGCTACCATAAAAACCTTTGTTTATAACTCTGTAAATACATTCAAGAAGAGTTATGATGGAGATGTTGGAGGAAGGTCCAGTTATTAATTTGGAGAGTGAAGAGACAACACAATGTAAAGAGGAAGGGCTTGACTTTAATGGAACTAATTACATTAAATGTGAAGAGAAAGTGATAATCTTTGAAGAAACCAATGAAATAGAGAGTGAAGAGGAGGAGTTAGACTTTGAAGGAATCAATGAATTTAATTGTGAAGGGAAAGTGAAGGAGTTCAGGTGTGAGCATTGTGGTAAAGGTTTCTTGCGGAAAGATACCCTCACCACACATTTACTAGTACATTCAGGAGTAAAACCATTCAAGTGTGATCAATGTGATAAAGGTTTCTCACGGAAGGGTCACCTTGCCACACATTTACTAGTACATTCAGGAGTAAAACCATTCAAGTGTGATCAATGTGATAAAGGTTTCTCACATAAGGGTAACCTCACCACACATTTACTAGTACACTCAGGAGTAAAACCATTCAAGTGTGATCACTGTGATAAAGGTTTCTCACATAAGAGTAACCTCACCACACATTTACTAGGACATTCAGGAGTAAAACCATTCAAGTGCGATCTTTGTGATAAATGTTTCTCACATAAGGGTCACCTCACCACACATTTACTAGCACATTCAGGAGTAAAACCATACAGCTGTGATCAGTGTGATAAATGTTTCACTGCAATAGGTGACCTCACCAAACATTTACTAGTACATTCAGAAGTAAAACCATTCAAGTGTGATCATTGTGATAAATGTTTCACTGTAAAGCGTTACCTTGCCCGACATTTACTATTACATTCAGGAGTAAAACCATACAAGTGTGATCATTGTGATGCACGTTTCTCACGGAAGGATTACCTCAATACACATTTACTGGTACATTCAGGAGTAAAACCATACAAGTGTGATCATTGTGATGCATGTTTCTCACAGAAGAATAACCTCACCACACATTTATTGGTACATTCAGGAGTAAAACCATACAAGTGTGATCATTGTGATAAATGTTTCTCACATAAGGGTAGCCTCACCACACATATATTAGGTCATTCAGAAGTAAAGCCATACAAGTGTGAGCATTGTGATCAATGTTTCTCACATAAGGGTACCCTCGCCACACATTTACTAGTACATTCAGAAATAAAACCATACAAGTGTGAGCATTGTGATAAATGTTTCTCACTGAAGGGTCACCTCAATACACATTTATTAATACATTCAGGAGTAAAACCATTCAAGTGTAAGCATTGTGATAAACATTTCTCACAAAAAAGTAACTTAACCAAACATTTACTAATACATTCGAGAGTGAATTTTTTTTAACTGTGATCAGTCAAAATTGTTCTAACAGAAAAATCACTATCACAATTGCATTCAGAAATTGGGAAGTTTGACGACCTCCCAACTAACTAAATAAGGAACACCTATTTGGTAGTAGTCTCGGAGTATCCAACGTAGGGCTATTAAGTTCAGCCGCTCGTAGAGCGGGTAAATTTATCGGTACTACCTGTGCCGTTCAATATCTTCTAGAGTAGCACCTTAAATATCTACTAGGTACATTGTAAACACTTCGAAACTATTATTGAGAACAAAAAAGGAAAAATAGTTAGAGTAGAAAAAAATGAAAAGAGTTGCCCGCTCAATCTAGCTTCCCTCTGGGCGCATGCGCGAACCCCAACATAACTGCTCTTGGCCAGGTAACTTCATCAAAGTATCATCAAAGTAGATTGGATGGGCATGGCTTCGGCTTGAGGGCGGGATACTCTGACGTTGGATACTCCAAGACTACTGGAGGTTTTCCTTATTTGGTTAGTTGGGAAGCCGTCAAACCTCCCAATTCAGTAGTAGTCTCTACGTTATCCAACGTAGGGCTTGAATCACAAGTCGGAGGCGAACATCGAAGCTGCAAAATCCAAACCTTAGCATAAGCAAATGATCAAGAAAAGACAGACACAATAAATCTTGTTGTTTATTTGAAAAAAAAAGTGTAACTACATGGTGCATATCAAGATAATGTAGTTACATGTGTATCAATTCAAAAACATCAATATATACCGGTAGGCATTGAGTAGTCATATGACCATGGATGTACATGTCAGCATGGTAAAGTAGCCTACAATGATACACATCAGGTGAAGAAAAATTAAAAAGTATAATTCATCCGTATATGTACAGAAGTTCTGGCAGAGCAGACAGAAGACAATCCACATACAGTAAACTCCCGGTTATTCGTCGCGTTATTTTTCGTGATATGACATTATCCGTCCTGCGTCAACTGGCCGAAATAATTACTCGGCATAAATAAACATTATCCGGCGCTGAGGTGTAAGTCAAATTCCCCGCCTCGGCTGAGCAGTCCCCGCAATGCACACTCCAGCCATACCTGCCCGCACACAGAGGCAGCGTGTGTTGCCCGTACTGCCCCCACCCCTCTGCGGCTTCACTCCGCCTCAGTAGTAGTCCGCCACCCTAAGCATTTGTATCGTCTCGTTTCATGTTGTGCGTTACTCTGATAAGTGTAAGTGATAGAATTTGTGGCATTTTTTTACCATACCGTACCTCTTACAATGGCTTTTCATGCTGGCCAGTGTGACAATGATTTTGTGTATGGCCCCACTTCCCCCTAAACGGCAAAGGAAATTTCTCACCCTGGAAAAATAATAAGATATTTTGGAAAAGTTAGATGCGGGGTGGTCAATACGACGCATATCTGACAATTTCGGTGTGGCCCGGACTACCCTACAGGACATTAGAAAGTCTGGGGATGCTATTCGTGCTTACCAGGACCAATATGGACAAACCTCTCGACGTATGTGGAGAAAAACTATGGCAAAACCTAAATATCAAGACTTAGATCAAGCTTGCCTAAATTGGTATCGTCAGCAACGTGGCAGTGGCGTCATGGTGAGAGCGACGGAGCTCAAAGCGGCGGCAGAGAAGTTTGCCACTGAACTTCTGAACATCCCTGACTTCAAGGCTTCCGAAGGTTGGCTAAATTGTTTTAAACTTCGACATGGCCTTTCTAACAAGAAAACTCATGGCGAAGCTTTGGACGCCTCGGACTTGGAGGGTCGACGAGTTTCGCGTCAAGCTTAAAAACCTGATTGAAAAGGAAGGGCTCACTCTCAATGAAATTTTCAATGCTGACGAAACTTGGCTTTATTACCGCTCCCTCCCGACAAATACTTTAGCTGATGAAAATGTCCAAAACTCGTGTTTCTGCGATATGTGGTGCTAACGCAACAGGTACCCACCGTCTGCGCCCTGTGATTGTCGGCACTGCAAAGGTTCCTTGTTGCCTGCGGGGAATGATGGATAGACTTCCAGTGGTTTATTTCAACTCAATGAAAGCCTGTTTCACCAGACTACTGATTTTCTCAGATTCGGTTTTTAACCATGCTGTCAAGGAGATTATCAAATATCAGACGGAGTCCCTTGGTGTACCTCGTGAGAATGTGAAGGCACTCTTACTCTTTGACAATGCTCCAGCTCACCCATCTGAAATTGAATTGGTAGGCACTCATGGTCGGATTAGGTGAATGCTTTTGCCACCTAACACCACATCAATCCTCCAACCTATGGACCAAGGTATAATCGCTTCCACAAAACGGATTTACCGCCGAAAGTTCTTGAGTGAGGTGATGGTGGTGTTGGAGGATGAGGAAGAACTGGCTACTGGCATCGATACCCGGGGGGCTAGAACACTGGACAACCTGAAGAAGTACACCCTCAAGTCGGCCATCTTCAACTGTGTTCAGGCGTGGAAAGACATAAAGATAAGCACCCTAGAAAATGGGTGGAAGCGACTTCAGAAAGCAGACGAGCCAATCGTGGACTTTGAGGGGTTTTAGGTGAATGATTTCCACAAACAATTGAAGAGTGCTAGAGAAACGATCGACGAGGATGCGATTCACAACTGGTTGGAGAGTGACGAGTGTGACCCTGGTTACCAAACAATGACAGACCAAGAAATCGCACCTTCTGTAGCTGCAGGAACACAAGAGGAGAGTGAGGATGTGCCTGACATTCCAAAACATAACACAGTGAGGAAGGCTCTAGAGTCTAGACCTTCTCATTGAATTCATGGAGCACCCAAATGCCAACACTTGCTGTGGTAAACTATCAATGGAAGTTAAATATTACTAAGCTATAATGAATCAAATAAAATCAATCTAAATGAATACTCTATATCTAAATTGAATTCAATCTGAAACAAGCTAATTTATATCCAAAGGTCTCACATAATAAATGTATATAATTATAGGGTAAGGTTATAAGGGTTAATATTAGCCAGGAATTAACTCACCAATAGTTCCACGTGGCAATGAGGCAAGGGAGAACGTTTTACCCAATATGGCGGTGGACAATGGGGAACGAGACTTCGGTCCCAAGACACGAGTCAAGTTAAAGAAAGAATAAATGATTACATGGGAATGGACATGATTATTATAATTTATGCTTATCTATCAGTCAGTCATGATGTCGATGAGAGCGTCGTGATGGTGTAGTTGTGTGTATTGCTGTATGTGTATTGTGATTAGAGGCACAAAAGCACGATTAACTGAGGGCGGAAAATTAGATGTTAACTGGTTGGTGTTCGTGAAGGCTCTGACGTACCTCAAAAGCACACCTTGCTGCCTTGGCAAACCGCCAGGAGCCCAAATTATCGTACCGCATTTAGGTTGCTCTATACGATAAATTATATTAATATATACGATAAATTCATATATACTACATAAGACCATGGCAATATTGCTTAATAGCATATTAGGCCTTTTATAACTTAACTTATTTACAATCTTATAATATACGATCTACTCGTCCTACGTCGTTCTGTAGGAGAGATTATGACGTCACAGAGACATAAGAGATCACAAAAGAGTCATATTCTATCGTATTTATACGATACACTCCCCCCACAAAAAAGACCTGAACCCCACCTTAAACCTAAAGTTGCCCAGAGGCTATCTTCTGACGCCACAAGTCGACGGCGCCAGCAGCAGCGCGTCTGGGACGCGTCCCGGTCCGAGAATGATCACCATCAGTAAGAGGCGAGTCGTTCCTTAGAGAATTCTCGGACCCAGCAATAACAGGTGGAGCCTCAGATTGCAATGCCGAATCGAGCTCCAAAGCGTACAAACGTGCGATAGGACGAACAGTATTTCCAGTGGCTGTCTTTAATAGCGCCACCCGCTCTACAGAGTCTGCCCCCTTGTATACCTCCAATACGCGGCCTAATTTCCAGTATAAACGAGGACTATCTTCTTTAATTAAAACAACGTCACCAACTGTAGGGGCCGTTGGTCTACCAGAGGGAGTAACACTCCTTTCCCTCAATGCTAGCAGATATTCACTAATCCACCGTTTCCTAAAATCCTCGATTATCCTGGATATATACTGGTATCTCTTAGACACCGCTACCGCAGAGTACAACGAGGGATCCTCTAACTCTACTATGGACTGAAAATCAGATGGAAACGCAGTCAATGGTTTTCCATATAGCAAGTGAGCTGGCGTTAATGGTAGTGGTTCTTGCAGGTCGGTGTACACATATGTAAGCGGGCGATCATTCACGACTGCCTCTATCTCTGTGAGGACTGTCGTCAACTCACTCTTCTTTAATAGAGCACGTCCTACAACCGCTCTTAGTCCTGACTTTACTATGCCGACACACCGTTCCCACATGCCACCAAACCAAGGTGCCTTAACTGGAATGAACCTCCATTCGCACTTCTTCTCTCCCAAAAAAGTGATGATAGTAGGATCACTACTCATATCCTTTAGATATTTTGATGCTTGGACATAAGTGGGAGCATTGTCGCTAAGAATGAGTTGAGGGAATGAACGACGGGCACAAAACCGTCTGAACGCCAGCATAAATTCTTCGCTAGACATATTATCACATAGTTCTAGGTGTACCGCTCGAGACGTCGCACAGGTAAACAATAATATATAAACCTTCTCATGCTCCCTCGTCTTCAATGCCCCTGTGTAATCTAATCCTACCGCTTGGAAAGGTTCTACGTGCTTTACACGGCATTCAGGTAGAGGTGGAGCTGGTCCAGTTGCATATGGTTTACCCTTTAGTCTCTGGCATATTACACACTTTCTCACTACGCGTCGAGCTACTTGTCGAACTCTGGGTATCCACCATGTGAGACGTAAATTTGATATAATATGACATACCCCGTAGTGTTTTACTTCCCTATGTGCACGTATGATCAATAGATCAGTAACGTGATGTCTTGTTGGCATAAGTATAGGTCGGTTTGTGCCGTCTGGTACACCCGACCACTTCAGGCGACCCTCACACCTGATGAGGCCATTGTCTAGGTGCAACCTTAGTTGACGCACTATATTAGGCATTAATGTCTTATTCGAGCCTGTCAAGGATTCTAATTCATTGGAAAAGGTTTCTACTTGAACCCATTTGATCAAAGTTACTTCAGCTGCTTTAAATTCACGAGCATCAATGTTGTGACCCCTGTTGCAGAGTTGGCCCGTTACTTTAAGCTTAAGATTGGATACATATCGCAACACCCAAGCTACAACTCTGACTAGTTTATTATAGTCACCGAATCTTGCCCACTTTATGATAGGACCCGGTGGCTCATTTGGTTGGGCTGTAACTGCCACTGTTTCCAGTGGCAGAAGTCCCTCACCAACAGCATGCCATATCGTCCATTCACTTTCATGGAGCAGCCACTTTGGACCATGCCACCACAATTCGGACTTCATTAACTGGCTAGCCGTTATACCCCTAGTTATGAGATCACTAGGGTTTCCCTTTGTATTTACATAATGATAAGCAACGTCTGGCAAAAGGGCTCTAATCTCATCTACCCTATTCCGCACATAAACTGGCAGAGACTTCTTGCTATGTATCCAGTTGAGTGCGACCTGACTATCGCACCATACGTGAACGATTTCAATATTTAATTCGCTCTCGTATGCTGCGCGTACATGTTGCACCAGACGTGCTAATAGCAGCATGGCAGTCAATTCCATTTTAGGGATAGTTACCTTTTTAACCGGGGCTACTTTGGCCCGGGCTGTAACTAAATGTGCCCCAAATGAAGTAACAACATATATGGCTACCCCGTATGCCGTGGCGCTAGCATCGCAAAACGTGTGTAACGTAACGTCACCGAACGCCGCCACTTTACGAGGTATAGGTTTAGTACATAGGATGGCATATTCATTCAACAACAATGTCCCTTGGTCATTCAGGTCCTCGGGCAAACTGTCATCCCATCCTATTTTACGTCTCCAAACTTCCTGCATTAGAATCCTAGCTCTTATGGTAACAGGTAATGCTAGACCCAAAGGATCAAAAAATTGCGCAACTTTGCTCAACAGACTTCTTTTTGTGTGCGCTCCTGTCTGCTGAGCAAAAGACCTTGTTTGAAAAGTTAGTATGTCATGTTTAGGTTGCCAGATCATCCCCAAATTTCTGGACTTTTCCTGGTTAAGAGATGCCGTACCATCCACCTGTATTAAACTCTGAAGATCTTCACTATTAGTAACCCACTCGCGGAGAAATAGATGTGCATCCGCAAACAATCTGCGTGCTTGCCAGTATGCATACAACAAATCATCTTGACTATCGCTTGTACCCTGCAAATTGTCAATGTATAATCCGCGAGATAGTTTACTTGTGTCCTCATGAGTGTCAGCTAGATGTTTTCTGATTGTGGCATTTAACAAAAACTGCGAGCAAGTGGCCCCAAAGAGTACAACCCGAAAACGGCATATTATGATGGGACTTTCAGAGTCGCTAATGTCGCTGAACCAAAGAAAGCGGGTAACATCTCTATCTTCCTCCTTTAGCTTGACCATCAAGAATGCTTTCTCGATGTCACTGGTATAGGCGTACTTTCCCAGCCTAAACCGCAATAGATGTTGGGACAGGTCCGACACCATGGACGGACCTGTCAACAGGCAGTCATTCAGACTGGGTTGTTGACCTTGGTGGGCAGAACAGTCATACACCACCCGTATTGGTGTGGTGACGCTGTCTTTCTTTACCCCATGATGGGCCAGATAGTGAACCCTACCCTTCTTACACGGTTCCTTGACATCGACTCTCTCAATAAAACCCCTATCCTCATAACTCCGAAATACATCGTCATACGCCTGGCGCGTGCTCGGTTCGTTAGACAATTTCCGCTGCAATGCGCGCAAGCGACCTAATGCCAAACCATAGTTGGTAGGCAGGCTTATCTCACTGTTCTTCCAGGGTAAACTAACTTTATATTGCTTGTCTGAGGCACAGTAGCACACAGACTCGTCAAACCTTTGTAGCGCAACTTCCGAGTCATAATCAGTCTCCATAGGATTAATGCCTATGTGATCCAATCTCCACAGTCGTTCCAGGTCGAACTCGGCAGCCATCTTAGGGTCACTAGGTTGGGAATCCTCCCTTCCCAACTCCTCTGCCGCGGTTACATTGACTCTATATATCGAGACCGTGTCGACCAGGACCTTTGACTGTGTAGTATGCACCTTTCCGCTCATGCAGTATCCAAATTTAGTGGGGATTAAAATTACACCACACATCTTTTTAAATCCAGGGTATACTACTTCATAATAATGATCCACACCAAGTAGAACATGCACCTCACTCTGATTTCCCATGGGATCTGACAAGTTAACCCCTTTGCTACGTAATGCGTGTTCCACCTTCTTCACACCCACAGATACATATTCTGGTAGGGTGTCTACTACGATACAAGTCATAAAGTACCGGTTTTTACGATAGAAATATGAAATCTCCGCTATCTCGTAGTCTTGTTTATCAGTAACCCCTGTGAAGCCCTGTAATCGAAGAGTCTCAGCCCCTACGATTCGGTGCTTCAGTCCCACTAGTACGGACCTCTTTATAAAGGAACGTTGAGACCCTTGATCTAGAAGTACCCGACAAACTTTGTTACTGTCATTACCTTCCATGGGAATCTGTATTGTGGGCAATATAGTGGTGTCTTGCGTGCTACCTAGTGCCACAGTTGTAGTACCCTCATTTTTGACGTCTTTGACTTTATCTGCAGTAGGACACAACTTATCAAAGTGATGTCCTTTGCAGTGCCGACAGGGCCTTAAGTATGTAGCAGTACATTGTCCCTGCTTACCATGTTCCCACTTAGACAACCTACACATAGCTTCAATCTTCTCGCCTGTGCTAGTTTTGTCTCATTTGTCGGGTATTTTACACAGAAACTCCATTTATGTTTGTTGTTACATAGCTTACATAGAATCTGAGCAGGTTTCTTATACACACCCTCTTTCTTTACTTTAGTCCCCACTGTCATGCTTACTGTTCCCCTCTTCTCCACATTCTCACTCCCTCCCGACACATACATTCTCCCTTTGTTCAACTGTAGATTATTGATCTCCTTACTGAACTGAGTTTTGAATTCCCCCAGCTCAAATGATCTTACCTTATCAAGTATTGCCATAGGAAGCTTCTGACGCAAGATAATGACTATCATTTCCTGCGTGGTAAGCCCTAGGGTATCTAGCGATCGAGTATGGCACTCCATATTTGCCCTGAAGTTTGTCAACTCATCAACCTTATACTGTGGTTCTGCGAGCCCCAACAAGGCAACGACATGGGCCATCTTCAACTGCTCTCTATCCCCGTATGTGGACTCTAATAAGTGTACCGCTTCAAGATAACTACCACCTACTACTGCAAAACCCTCTATTAAATGTAAGGCCTCTCCTTCCATTTGTCCCTTCAGATAGTGAAACTTGCGGACATTATCCAAAGAGGATTCATGAACCGTAGATCGAAATACGTCCCAGAAAGCTAACCACTCGGTCAACTTGCCCCCAAATGTAGGAAGATTGAGCTTTGGGAGGTGTACAGTATGTTTTGGGTCAGCCCTTCTATGGGCCTCATTATCGCCTCCCTTCTTACTCGCGATTGCACGCTGTAATAGGTACTTCGCTCTAAAGACAGGTTCGTCATAGAGGGCGCGATTATCACACTCTGTAACTATCTCTTCCTCCTCTATCATGTCAGCCACAATCACCTCACTCAGAGCCGTAATACGACCGTGGGTAGCCTGGACGTTATCTAATCTAGCCTCCAATTCCTCTAGATCAGCAGTAGTGATGAAAGTGTTTAAGTCCACAATTAGCCTATTTAACACTCCCCGAAGTCCCGCCCTTTGATTTTTAGGGGCTTTGCTTAGCACCCCACTAGACGGTGTCTCTTTATGGTCTTTATCCATTTTGCATGTGAGCCTATAGGCTACGTATCTAAATATCACGTTACAAAAACAACGGCCAAATAATAGGCTACTTAAGAGACGCCAACCGGCGGACTTCTATGTTATGGAGAAAAAATAGTACACTATATAGCAATACCTACTAATGGATCATATTGAACAAGAAAAAATGTTAGGTCAGGTCATATGTCACAGGAAGTCTGAAACTGAAAAGAACATTACTGGGGAAAGACGATGGGTGGGAAGCAGGACTTAGGCAGGCGCAATGACACAACCCCGGCGTCCCTCTCTAGCCAACGCTTCGTTAGCCCTACAATTTTGTTATATAGGACTTGATTGGTGTCTAAGTCGAGGTGGACACCATCCTGGTCGAGGTCTCGGATGCTGAGTGTTATGGAAACAAAGCGGTGCTTCGTTTCTATTAACCGACACCTCAGGGCGCGGTTAACAGAATTTTTTATAGGCTGAGATTCCGCAGCTGAGAACCCTCGGACTTTCGTCCGGCTCTCAATTGCCACGATCTTGCAGCTTCCTCCGGACTCACGCTCCAGATCCAGCGCCACCTCTTTAATTGCGTCAGCTAACTCGCGGGGCACTGTACCGGGGCGTATATCATTGCCACCTATAAACAAAAAGATCATATGTGGCCTAAACTGTACCACTTGCCCCCACTGGGGGGAGGCTTTCAGGGTGTCAACGGTTGCTCCCGGTACCCCGAAGTAGGTCAGCCGGAAAGTTCTTTCCCCCTCTGACGCCCGATACGACTCAGTACCTCCGTCAGCTGCCCTTAGCCTAGTGGCATAAGAATGTCCCACTATGGCTATTCGCTGAGGTACCGGCGCCTGAGGTACAGGAAGATAGCCAAGCCCTACCCCTCCGGGGTCCTTGCTCCTGCATCCCTGGGCTAATCCCTTGCTCATTGCCTAAGATCCCTTACTGGTAGCTAGTCCCGGGTCTGGGCACCAGTGTGGTAAACTATCAATGGAAGTTAAATATTACTAAGCTATAATGAATCAAATAAAATCAATCTAAATGAATACTCTATATCTAAATTGAATTCAATCTGAAACAAGCTAATTTATATCCAAAGGTCTCACATAATAAATGTATATAATTATAGGGTAAGGTTATAAGGGTTAATATTAGCCAGGAATTAACTCACCAATAGTTCCACGTGGCAATGAGGCAAGGGAGAACGTTTTACCCAATATGGCGGTGGACAATGGGGAACGAGACTTCGGTCCCAAGACACGAGTCAAGTTAAAGAAAGAATAAATGATTACATGGGAATGGACATGATTATTATAATTTATGCTTATCTATCAGTCAGTCATGATGTCGATGAGAGCGTCGTGATGGTGTAGTTGTGTGTATTGCTGTATGTGTATTGTGATTAGAGGCACAAAAGCACGATTAACTGAGGGCGGAAAATTAGATGTTAACTGGTTGGTGTTCGTGAAGGCTCTGACGTACCTCAAAAGCACACCTTGCTGCCTTGGCAAACCGCCAGGAGCCCAAATTATCGTACCGCATTTAGGTTGCTCTATACGATAAATTATATTAATATATACGATAAATTCATATATACTACATAAGACCATGGCAATATTGCTTAATAGCATATTAGGCCTTTTATAACTTAACTTATTTACAATCTTATAATATACGATCTACTCGTCCTACGTCGTTCTGTAGGAGAGATTATGACGTCACAGAGACATAAGAGATCACAAAAGAGTCATATTCTATCGTATTTATACGATACTTGCCTTATTCCGTCCAGAAACATCGACACTTCTTCGTGAGGGGCATGACTCATTCATCAAAGTGCAGCAGCGACGTCACTATAAACAAGCATCTATCAAGAGTTTCTTCCGCCCTGCCAGCAACACCCCTTCACCAGACCCATAACCACTGGTAGTGCCAGCCAACAATACCCCTTCACCTTAACCACAACCCACCCAGTCTCCAATAACTTCCCCATCAGCATCATCAGTGATCGACCTGCCTTCTGATTTCACCAACACCCCTACAGCTTCCCCCACTCAGTCGCCCTTGGCTGACCTAGGGGCAGAGGAGAGGGAGACAATGTAAAATCCACTAAGACAACACGGGAATCACCAGCAGAGAATCATCAAAAGAGTAAGTTATATTTATTTTATTTATTTGTATTATTATTTCTTACTTACTGTTCTTACTTTATTGTTATTATTTGTTCTTACTTACATAATTTTCTTACTTTTCTTATTTTATTATTATTATTTCTTACTTTACTTTTATTTTACTCTTCTTACTTTATTATTATTATTACTGTATTATTGTTATTATTGTATTATTATATTATGTTGCTGTATACAGTATATGTACCGTACGTATGACCGTACGACACTACTAGTCCAATTGATAAGATGGGGGACATTAGTATACCGTCAGGTAAACAAAACTAGACGGGTTCGTGGAGTTATAGGGCAAGGGTGCATTATTTGTCTTTTTCCATTATTTGTCACAGCCATGGCTGTTATGTGATGGATAACAGGGAGTTTACTGTACAGTACATTAATTACAGGACATGGGTATGAGGCATAGGCATGCCAATACACAGACCGAAGCCAGTGTAGTCATAAAGTATATACAGCAGAAGTACAAAAATACTTAAAAGTAGACATACAGATATATAGGTAGACTATATACAATAGTCCCTTACATTCTACATGGTGACCTAGATCCCCCCCCCCCCCACCTTTGTGAGGGATGGCAAAAACATTGAGGCAGAGGCACACCAATCCCCATATCGAAGACAGTTTAGTCTTAAAGGATATACAGCAGAAATACAAAAATACTTAAAAGTAGACAGACAGATATATAGTCCCATATAGTCCCCCCCCCCCCTTTGAGGGATGGGAAAAACATTGCAGTACATAATGATGAGAGAATGGTAAAAAGACAGAATGGAAGGGAATCATTTGACGCTTTGGGCTAACGACACACAAGGACGACCCGGCTTGTCCACGGACATAGAGAGGTAAAAGAAGACAAACGAGTTGTAGCAGGACCATAAACCTGTGTCGGCGATGTCAGCAAGAGAGTGATTGTTGAGGAACTGTACGGTCGCCGCATAAGAGCGGATGTCGTACGCAGTACCTTTGTGAGAGGGTTACTGGCCTTGATCACCCGACACAGTGAATTCCCACAGGCATGCTTACCCTAACCTCTTCCTGGTCTTGGAGGCCACCCAGAGCGCCTTCCCCGATGTCGACACAACGGCGTGCACATAAGTATGCAGGGCTAGAACCGGGCATAGCTTATGATGCCGCGCCCACATTGAAAGCCGGTAAAGTGAACAGCTTAAAAAAACGTTGCACCTCACATTCATTCTTGGCCACAAAATGAAACGGAAGGCCAAGGTGACAGATCCGAGGGTGGGTGAAAATCTCATGCAATTCTGGTCCTAGACAAGGCAGCCAACTCTGTGACTCTCTCTCCTGGCGCTGATGCAAGAAGAAACAATGTTGTCCCTAGCAAGCGCTCAGGTGTTGTGTCAGTAGTGTAAGCTTGGTGAAGTAAGTAGCCCCAGAGCCTTCGCCAGAGGACCATTGTGGTGGTATCTGGCGAGGGGGCGGTCGGAGCCTAAAACAGGCTTTTCAGGGCGTAAGCCAGCCCTTTGAAGGGAGCAGCAGGCGCGTAGCGGCCTCAAAAGGCTCATTGATGGCAGACAGGTGGTACTTAACGGTGTTGTACATGTTGGCGCGTGGCCCCAAACAAGGGATTATGATAGTGGAACACCAAAGCACCCGAAGGAACTGTTGTTCAGTGTCATTGATCCAAGTAGTGAAACTCTTCCAATGAGACTCGTAAGTCTTCCATGTGGCCTTAGTCCAGCACTGATTAAGCATATCAATCAAGCTTCCAAAAGTCGGTAACCACCCTGCCACATTAACATCCATGATATGAATGCTAACGAGATCTCTAGGTCTCCTCTGCCCCAAGTGGAAGCTAGAGACAGGCAGGGGAACAAGACTCGGGCACCATCCCTTTAGCAGAGCGTACCAGGCTTGTGCTGGCCAGAGAGGCGCGGATAAACCAAACCTTGCCACAGTCTCTCAGCCTGTGGAGGACTCTGCACATCAAGAGTGCATCGGGTGGAGGAAATGCGTATATCGACTGCTACCTGTTCCAGTCATCGCTGAAAGCATCCGGCTCCCCCGATGGAGTGCAAATTCAGGGTAAGGAAGTCCAGTAGCTTGTTCATCTTGTGTGAGGCGAACAAGACACAAGTCCACCTGCATATTGCTCCAGGAGGCAGCTAGGTCATCAAAAATGCTTAGTCTTCATGACCACTCTACCTGGGTGCTCTGTCCCCTTGACAGAGCAGCCGCACAAAGATTGGCCGTCCCGGGCAGGTGTGTCGCATGCAGAGTAATGCTGTGAAGTTCGGCCTCGTAAAACAATTCCACTGCCAGGTCCGTGTAGGACCCCTGCTTTTGAATGCAATGAATCGCGGACATGTTGTCCATCATGAAGGCCACCGACTTGCCCGCTAGGGCCTGCCCATGATCTCTGAGGAAGAACAATGGCACTATTAGTTCCTGGGCATTAACCCTTCCTGCCCGGGCAGCATTTTAAAAGGACGCACCTTGCGAAGGCCCGGAGCTCGGGCGTCCTTTTAAAATTGTATGCTTGAAAGCGTCCTTAAGCGTGCTTTGAAAGCCGCGCGGCGAAACCCTTGTAAACAAAACCGATTGGAGCGCCGCCAAACCTCAACAAGAAAAAGAAGAAGTCCGTCCTTGTCCGACATTGCCAGTTAGAGCAAAAATTAGTGTTCCAAAGTGTCCGATATTACTAAATCCGCGGGATAACTCTCTCCATGGAAATTGTCATCACACCTGAACCAGTTGACCTAGAGAGCTCTACTCAATGCCAGTCTACAGATACAAGTAAGGACTGCATATTGAGATTTGTTGTGAATTCTCTAGCAGTTAAAATATTAAAATAAGCTTATGTTTACATACAACGTTTTTGGGCCAGATCGCCCGGTTTGGACTATCGACATCTATAAATTCTGCATGGGAAGGA
This sequence comes from Paralithodes platypus, assembly GCA_032716605.1. Classification (NCBI taxonomy): domain Eukaryota; kingdom Metazoa; phylum Arthropoda; class Malacostraca; order Decapoda; family Lithodidae; genus Paralithodes; species Paralithodes platypus. The sequence goes on from CM064582.1 coordinate 16,966,717, forward strand.
AGGGTTAATGTGTAGGTGTGAGAGATGTGACCACCTGCCTTGATTTTAATGAACTATGTTTGATTGGTAGCCCCACCCCACTTCGCTCGATGCATCGGGGTCTATCCAGTGTTGGCGGCAGAGCAGTCCAGGGCACCGCTGCTGTGAGCGTGCCCGAGCGACCCAGTTGACAGTCTCAGATGTATTGAGCTACCTGCCAAACCCGGTACCTGAGGAACTTGCTTCAATTGTGCAGCCTCTCCACATCTTTCCCCGTAGAACTAGGGCAGCTGAGAGCGCCCATGAATTTACACTTTCTCCTCCACAATGCAGAACTTTTGCTTAGCAGAATTCATTTATCCCCAGAGCTACTACTCTTGGAATTCACTTCCCTCGAATTGCTTTCCACAAACTCCAATCAACAAATGTTTAAATCCAGTTGTTACAAACATTTTATGAATGGAGGATGCCTTTCAAGGCACATGGACCTTTTTGTTTGTATCTGTGTTTTTCCTTCCATCCATTGTCTCAAAAAAAAAAAAAAAAAAAAAAAAAAAAAAAAAAAACAAAAAAAAAAAAAGCAAGGGTATGGGGGGGGGGGGGGGGAAATGGAAATAGAATGAAGTTTCCTGGGCCCAGTTGAATTAGACGCTTGAGCCTGAGGCCGGCCCAAAAGTAACGGTCAGAGCCGCCCAATTTTAAGATCCCACCTGGGATTGCCAGATTTGTCCTCGTTGATCGAGTACCGAGTAGCAACACGGCCCAAAAAAGCTGCAGTTTAAAGTTCTTCGCCGCACTCACCCGGGCTCTTGGGTGGACAAGAGCGGCTCTCGAGGTCCCAGTGCCAGCCCGACCCACTTCACCTTCTTGCGGACGGGCGTGAGGCACTACTTGGGAATGTTTAATCTGAAGCCCTAGGTTTGTGATGTGTTTGACTACTGTACCAGCGTGTCCTGTACACCATGTGATGGAGAGTCCCTGCGGCCGATGAGCCGATCGTGCCTCCAAAGTAAAACAGGTATCTGGAATGCCCCCGCCAAAATAGAGGATGCAGAACTTTTTGTACGAGTTTTCGCAAAGACCTGCGGTTGCGATATGTTTAGACCAAATTTGGTAGTCCTGTCGAATGTGAACACCCATTGACCTGACGTGGTAGAAGCTAGTTAACCCCGGATAAGAAACCAAGGAGCCACGGGCACATGAAAATAAGCATCCTTCAGGTCCTGGGGCACTACCTACGACTTTGGTTGGAGGGGCCAGGCACACCTGATGACTGTCAAACATTCTGAAAATTGGGTGTCACGATATGCTGGTTGAGTACAGACAGATCTACCACCGGCCATAAGGCATCGCAGCAATTTTTGGGTACCAGAAAAACATTAAGAACATATATACCCTGAGGTTGTGGAGTACTTCGGTGATTACACCCCCCCTCGTGCAATGGACCGTAATACTTCGGCCACTGCAGGAGACACTGGGTCGATGCCTGATGAGAGGAGGCCGGGACCTCCACCTCCATAACATACCCCGCACCCTTCAACACACCCGACGCAACCCAACGACCGAACAGGGACTAGCGTCTGAGTTAGTGTAGGCGCCTTGAGTCCTGCAGCAGTACCGACTTCGAGGAGACAGTCGGGTGGAGGGAGAGGGGACTGTCCAGGAGGAACTAACACATTTATTGGGGTGTTAGTTACCGGAGAGTCTGTCACCAACCGTTTCCAGATACTTACCAGAACTCAGATGGTACGAAAGGAGGAAACAGAAGAAGTTTCCGGCTCCGTGGGAGACTCAATGGTATGATTGGTCAGCTCACAGTTTTTTTTTGGCGCCAGGGCACCTAGACCAGGAAACGTTTTTTTGTAATCCCCTGAGTGGTGGTGGTGGATGACGGTAGCTGCTGCACGTTGACGAAGTATCGAAGCTGGCCCCTGCTAAAATACAATGTACGTCATCCACGTCTGGATCCAAACGACTGTACAGCCCGAACACAGTAGCGGAAGATTATGCCGTTCTAAAGTTTCCTAGCAGCTACTCAAATCATTTACCCCTTCCTGGCCCTGACACCGCCGGGCAGATTGGCCAAGGAGCCCGGGTTGTACATTTTAAAATCCGTAAGCTGAAAGCCCGTTGCGTCCGGACAGCCATGTAAACAAAAGCCTGTCTTTTGCGACACCGGCCACCTCCCGAAAACAAGGAGATAGAAGTCGGATCAATGTTGTTGTTGTATTGCTATGGACGAAATTATTGTCCCTTTTCCAAAGGTCCGATATTGCCAACATCGCATAGAATCTCTCCACGGACAATTGTTCCATCACAAACTGAACCAGTTGACCTAGAGACCCTCTACTCAACGCCAGTTTACAGACAAGAAACAGCATTATGTTTAACCCATCCGGCTATCGGGGCTATAGCTCGCGACTGTGCTGTGCGGTACCGGGTGTTTTGACGATCTTTTGGCTATGT